>CM067477.1:12508315-12536052 GCA_034552555.1 Semaprochilodus insignis | reverse complement strand
GAGAAAAGAAAGCAGAACTGAGAGAGTGCAAAAGAAGAAAGTAATTAAAAGGGATGAATGAGTAAGGAAAAAAGAAGCAATGATGTACAGAGGGAAAGAGAGAGAGGACATGAGAAAGGAAAGGGAAGAAAAGGAGAGAAAGAGGGGGAGTAAGTAAAAAAGGGGACTAGAAAAGAAAAGGTGAAAGGAAGAAAGCAGGTTAAAAATAGTGAGAGGAAGACAAAGCAAGAAAAGGGGGAAGATAGAAAGGATAGAAAGTGAGGACAAGAGAGGATGGAAGAAAAGAATAGAAAAGAACTGAAAAGAAAAGCATGAAAGTAAAGAAAAGGAAGCAGAAGAAATGAGAAAGGGAGGGAACGAGAAAAAAAAAAAACGGCCAAGAGAGAGCAAGACCGTTTGTACTAAAAAAACACTGGAACTCAATTACAAAACTCAGAACGCATTCCAAGAGAAACGAAAGCAGAGGGGACTGTAAGCCATCACACTCGTTCACTCACGCACATTCCTCATTAAGCAGACACCAGTCCTCAGATTTACCTGTGAGCTCCGTACAGGAGCGGGTTTTAGCGGCTCCTGTTATTAATCAACAAGACTTTGAATGTAAATGCCAGCCACTTCCGAGCTTTCTCCCGGACAGTGATAGTGAAGCATCTCCCTCATTTACAGCCTGCTTTTCCAGGCAAATGTTAAGCAAAATGGATTTTGAGTGCAGGACCCCTTACCGACACTGCAATTCAACCCAACACTACACTCTGTCAGGAGAACAGAGGGTCTTAACAGTTGTGTTGTCTGTCATGTTTTAGAATTTTAAGCACTTTAAGCCCAAAAGTGATCTGTCTTTTCAACTGACGCTGTAACTTCCACAAACAGGCCAGAATATATGACCACAAAAGTCCCTTTACCACAGATGTAGTTGATGAGCAAAGACATCTCTGGTGTCTGAACTTTACTCTGTTAGTTCTGCACCTGAGCTGGTAAGTAATGGAAGCTTACACCTCACTGGGAATGTAAATGAATGACTGATTAACCATTAACTGACAAATAAACAACTGTTTGATCAATGCTAATATCTAACTTTACTGAATTCTATTACTTCTATTAGAGTTTATTGAAATAAGCAGATTTATCATCCAAGTGGGGGAACATCTTTGTACCATTTGCACCAAAAGTTGTTATGGAAAAGTCTGTCCATCTGGCAGCCATCTTGGCAACACTGCCAGTCATTCAACATAAGACTCCTCTCTTTGAAAGGAGACCTAAGCTCTCTAAACAGAATGCCTAAGTACTCCCATAAATGGCTCGCAGTGTTTGGCTCAAATAACACTCTGGTCATTCTGGCTACCGGGCTTCTGTAGATCTCTACAACTGAGGGGGCATTCCAGCTTGTGGCTGAATCCTACTTATGAGGGTGGGATAGGCAAAAGACCTACTGAGAAGGTGTAGCTACAAACAGGGGTGATTAGGACCACTTTTCAAAACAACAGTGCAACTACATTAGGGTGCGTAGACAGCTATATCATCCATGCTCTCCAAGTGAAAGTGTGATGAAGTCACATGAGGGTGCAAAACCATAGAGAAGGACATGGTGGACGGCAATGGCTTTCCAGAGCTACTGTGGTACACTGAGCCACAGTTAGCCTCAGTCATGGCATCCATGTTCATTGTAACTTGGGCTAGTAATGAGGTAAATAGAACGTTAGAACACAGAACTTTCATTGGGTCCATCATTAAACACATCGCAGCCTGATAATCTGTTAATAATCTAATTTACAGTTCAAACAAAATAGAACACATACATGTAAACACCTTAATCGGAATAGATTAGTCCAACTGAGGGCATTCCGAATACGATTTCTGACTGAATGAGGTGGGTAATCCTGTACATAGCCACTGTGTATTCCAGTCATTTCATCAAATTCAGGTTTTGGTCATATAATAATTAATAAATTATACACCGTCGAGTCACATTACTATGACCACCAGCTAATATCCAGAGTAACTGCCATGTACAGCACGGACAGATGCTAGACGGGCTGGGAGCGACTCAATAAGGTCCTGGTAGGTTGTCACTGCTATCTGGAGCCATGCAGACTGCAGTGCATCCCACAGCTGCTGGAGGGTGCATAGGGGAGGACCCATAAAGTGAACACAACAATCAAGGTGGTCCCGCAGATGCTCAATTGGGTTCGAGTCTGGGGAATTAGGGGGCCAGTGTAGTACTTGAAAGCATGTATGTGTGTGTACGTGATCTGCAAGGATGGATTCAACCCCAGGTCACTTGAGAGTGCCTACCACATGGATGAGTGGGCCCAGAGAATGACACAAAAATGGGACTTCCTTCATGAGCTACGCACTGCTGTCTTCAAAAGTAGGAAGTAGTCTTAGTAATGTGACTCGACTGTGTGGGTGTCAGCCTCTTGATTTAAACAGAACCAGGTTCTTATGTTTAAAATGATTCGGTGTAGCCACTTCATCACCACGATTGGCCACACCCATTAGCTCAGAACGTAGTTCGGCTAATCAAATCTCAGGACAGGAACTACCTGTTTCATATTGATATTCTGAAGGGCCCTTTTACTGGTTAAGGATTAAGCAACCATCAGGTATCAAACATGTTTCATTTCACTGAACATGGTACAATAAATACATGGTATGCATTACTGGTGCTTTCATCTATTAAATCAAATGCTAAGATAACCACACCAGCCAGATGCAACTTGACAGATGACTTGGTAACTGATTGGTCTGAACATTTACACCAAAATACATTTACACACATGGGAACATTGACCATGTGTGCAGTCTGGCATAAGACACGACATAGTTTGGCTCAGTGGTGTTTCTCACAGCCTCTAAACCGTGTTCCCTAACAAGAAATGAGCGAGTCCAACTCTAAAAGTGCTCAGCAGCAAAATATACCACAGGCGCTTCATGCATTTGCTTGTGCCTGTCAAACACCGACTAACAAGAAGTGATGTTTTCCAAGATCCAAACAAGTGCATCATTATTTCACTGTCGCTCCACCAAAGTGGAGAGAGGTCATTTATGTTCCCCATTTTGAGGGGATGGATTGCGTTCATACACCGTGATTCATAGTTATTTTTTGTCTTTTTTACTTGCGTTCTTTTTGTGAAATAACTAGAAATAACTGCTTTACCTTTATGCACAGACAGAAAGCCTTCTGTACACTAACTGTCAGCTAGTCTTTCGTATCCACAAAGCTGATTTCTTTTATTCCAGAAAACGCTTCAAAAACCTTTCAACCCACAACTAAGAACAAATATAAAGAGACAAAGCAAAAAAGGGCAAAGAAATGTGGGTAAACAGTGCACTGCAACAGTCCAGGAACAAACATGAGCACAGCCAGGTTTATTTGTAGAATCTTTTTCTTTTTTTTGTAGTTTTTGTTTTCATACAGAAAGCCTGGGTTTAAATACACAAGTGCTACAAGGAGGAGAAATTCTCAAATAAACATGAAAAGAAATAAACCCTTATATTTACACAATTCCCCTGCGGTCAACCCTCTTCCATTTCAATCCATCCTACTGCGTGCTCTCCTAAGGAGACATACGGGGAGTCAGCCTCTGCTTCCTCGTTCATGAATTGTCCAATCAAAAGGTCACAGGTCACAGACTAGCGTGATGAGTCCTGCAGAAGAATCGTTTCCTCCAGGGTCTTCCTGGATTTGTGCGAAGTCAAGGGGAGGGGGTGGAGACGTTATCAAAAAGAGACAGGGCCTACTGGAACATCTGAAGAAAATGCTGATGGTCATCATAAGGAGACAAGCTTGCTATTTAAAAGCTCTGCAGTCCTCCACCAATAACTGTTGTTGTTTTTTGCTCAATTCCTTTCGCCTGGAAATGACAGAAATTGTTTCATCTGCCACCGAGAAAGGGATACGAAAGACACACAGGACAGTCCATCGCAGAGGGACAGTGGGTAGAAGGTCACAGTTCATAGATGGAGCAGACCATGGTCAGTACAGCATATGTCCTGTATCTGGGTGTGTGTATATATATATATATATATATATATATATATATATATATATATATATATATAAACTTTCCATCAAACGCCATCAATCCATCTCTTTTCTTACTCGTTTGTTGGTCCATTCATCCAATCACCAGACCACTGTCACCAGGAACTTGTCAGGCAGAAATCTCTCTTATCCTGGGTTAGCTGAGCAAGTGGGATAGGGTACAGAGGAGGGAACAGCTGAGGGAACACCCCTCCCCTTCAGCTACAGCTTTCGCTTTGCCACCAAAGGACAAACTCTCTGCTGGGAGTGAGAGCCAAGAGGTTTCTCCTGGCCCTCTTCTAGGGTTTTTTGGGGATTTGGGGCATTAAGGAGAGGGTTGGCTGGTATAAAGGACAGGCACGCTACAGGACACTTACTTCGGGGTCAAGAGCTGGCTAGGTTCCCTACTGGGGGTATATTTAGAGGTTAAGGTTAAATTTAAGAATGTCGCCTCCATGTGGGCAGTCCTGTGGGGGGTGGTTAGGAAGCAGGGTTGAGGGCAGGCGGGCACTATGACTGTTTGAGACGTTTGCGGGGTGGGCCCAGGAAGGGGCACTGAGCAGAGGCCAGTGAGCGATATGCCTCGGCCACCAGATGAGGGTGAGACGCCACCATGGACTTCCAGCCTGATGTCTCCATCACATCTGATGCATGGCTGAGAGAGGGAGAGAGGGAGGGGGAGAGAGAGAGAGAGAGAGAGAGAAAGATTTTAATTGCACTGAAATGCTACATGTTAGATTATAATTGTGTTCAGTGATATTAACCCAATCTGTGTTCCATCTCCTCATTCTTTAGCCATTTTAGATATACAAGAGAAAAGAAAGAGTGTAACAGTGTATATAATTTATATATAATGTATATTACTTACATAGAATTTATATAATATTATATATAAATAACTATATATAACTTCATTTTTATATAATATACCTACTGCATACCCATTATGCTTTCCCGGTTTTATTCTTTTCTTTACTGTGTTGTGTAGCCCAAAAACGTTGTTATGGAACCCAAAACCGAAATTGTTAACATTGATAATGGGCCATTAGGACTGGAAGGATGGAAGAGTAAGGTACCGGTATATGGCACACAAAAGGAAAGAGTTCAAAAGGGTAGATTTAATATACATAACATACAATGCAGATTAAATTATTTCAAACTAGACACCAAAAGGTATGTCAAGACGTTTTGTTTAATATTTATTTTTTTAATTCTTAAACTCTTAAAAGAATAAAATCTACATTATACAAGTTTGTTATTGCATATAAAACACCAAATATTACTAGCATGACGAGTGATTCCAAACTCCGGAATAGTAGTGTACCTTATCTCTGAATGCTCAACGTTCCTTCTGCCTAGCAGCCTGAGGGGTATACACTGCACATACACCAACCAATGGCCTTTAACGACATTTACCCTCTGTCTGAGTGAGCGAGTGTGTGGCCTCTTGCTCACCTCGCCACACTGCTGCCCCCAAACTCTTGACATTAATTGGAGAATAAGATCAGTGCTGGCAGGCCGCTAACCCCTGCCCTCTCATCTGAGAAACAGCTAATGCTACGCCAAAGATACTAAAGGTCAATGCATGGTCAATGCACTGACCAAAATCCAAAAAAAAACAAAAACAAAAAAAACCCAAAAAAACAAACAAAAAAAAAAACACACCTGTGCTTTTCTTTCCTCCAACTTTTGTTATTTTCTAAACGTCTGAAAGGCATGCTACGGTGGCAAAATGGATCAAGTGGCTCAAATGATAAACCGTATTCACCAACACATGCTGGTAAAGCTGCGACTATTTTCTAGTTGTTGTTTTGTCTCCAATTTTTGCCATGCTTTGTGCTTTTGGGCAGGATCCTGTAGAAGGCTGTGAGCGGTGTGGCTCAGCCCAGCATGCTCCGAGTCTAACCCTCCAGCAGTCCCTCAGCAGATCAATAGCTCTACTATTACTCTGCATGGAGCCCCACACTGCTCTGGAGAGAAGGAGGCGCTTGTAAACAAACAAAAGCAAAAACGGTAATTTTGAACGCAAGCATGAATGGGAATCGTTTTAGAAGATGGGGCCAGTTTGGGGGTAAAAGGAAAAGTGGCTCGGGTTGCGTGGGTGCACGTGCTTGCTTTTTGTCTGAAAGTGTGTGTTTAGAAGTGGACTGAACATGTGCCAAAGCACGTGGCCCATGTGCACATGTGCGAGTGAGCGTGTGTGTATTTTCTGCCATTGTGGTTTATTGATTCCTCAGTGTGGCTTGTGTTGTTATTGTTGTGGTTGGTGAACTAGGGGCAAGCACAAGTGGTAGAGCAGGAGAGAAAGACAGGCCCAGTGCTGTTTTTACACAGAGCAATACAGTGGTACATACAAAATGAACTCAAAATTACACAGCTCGATAAAGCCTGTCGAGAACTTGGGAGGAGGACCGAACTTGCCTGATCTCATTCCTTAAACTTATCATCCTAGTATTAACCTTAAGACAATGGAGTAACTGCTATTTCTATATTTAACTCCAAATTGTCATCAAATGACATGTAATACGAACAAAATATAAATATTGGGATTATATTGATACATTATATTGAGCCTGTAATTGTAATATGCCCTACAGCTAGTGCCGCACTAATAATAATCTGATAGCGTCAATAATGGCACTTCAACACAGTATCAGTATTGGCGATAGGGATACCGATACTTATTATCATCCGCACAAAGCAAGAAGGCAGTTCTTACCACATTAGCACTGTGGAATGACATACAGCAAGAAAAACTGATCATGGCCAAGACTGCAATGGCAGTGTTTCATTCTAGGAAGGAATAGATGCTAATGCAAGTAGCTTTCCTGAACACCTGAGTCAGATTTCTTTCAGTAATCACTCATCTGCCACTGTGTAGTCACAGTCTGAGTTAACGTTAGTCCAGGTTGTCTAGCTTTTAGCCTTGATTTTGACATAGCAGCCCACTAGCTGGGCTAACGTGTCTGCTACCCACACCTAGGGTACGCCTGTGTCAGTTAGCTGTATCACTCAGCAGCAGGGCCTTGTGGCCCCATACTTCAATTAAGCTGGAAAAAATGCTTATAGATGCTACTACTGACACTGTAAATGACGGTGATATTTAAGCATGAGTGAGTCAGCACAATAAAGATTACTTAAGTCGTTAAACATTGTTCTTATTATGAATTAAGTAATAGTAAATATTAATTATATACAGTAAATTACCACAGACAGGTTTTCTTAAGCATCTAATAGATAAGATTTCAAAAAGTAAATGGCATTCAGTGAAGTATGTTTTTGGTGAAAATATTTTTTAAAATGTAATTGTATAAATATTAGGACTTTATTAGGAGTTAGACAGTATAAGTACTTCTTATTGGCCTATATGCATGGAACAGGTATCAGTATTAGAAGGGAAAAGGTGGCATCGTTGTGTCCATACTTACAACACATTATATGCATTGTTGAACCATTGTTTTAAAGATTGTGGTGCAACTTATTATGGTAAATTGTGTCATGTTACATTACATTACAATATGTATATGCAGGTCTTGGTTACTTTGTTCAATTAGATTTAGTGCAGCACAGTACAATACGCTCCTAGGATGGGCCACAATAATTCACACAGAGACCACAGAAACACTCAGCTGGAATTGTGATTGGTCAGGACGCTCACAGCCACAGTAACAAACCTAATGACTGGTTATTGAGAAACTTGAGCACATCACAACCTTATGTGACACCACTATAGCAAAGATCAATACCATGATATAGACCTAAGGGGAAAAAGCGGGCGTACTATACATCTGCTCCAGTCCAGCAAACACAGTCAACAAATTAACTTCTCTCTCTTATATCCATTTTTGGACAGACATAACCTCAAAATTGATCACAACTGACTACATACTAATAGTCTGATGCAAGTAAACACTACACAATGTAAGCTAATGTGTCATGCTACTCTATAATAGACCAGCACAGCACAATAATATTCAGTGAGAGGGGCGGGGGGGTGGTTATACAATATATGGTGTGTAACTGTGCCCCTATTACCTACTAACTAACATGGAGTACGGGAAAACACCACAATTTGATCCAAAAATAATAAAATAAAATAAGAGAAAACAAGGAGGGACATCTTACCCTAAGGTATCCTATTATTAACCAATCTTGCTAAATTTGTCTTTCCAGGTGTGTGTCAGGAGGGTATGTTCGGAGCAGGATAGCTAAAGTTCAGTCACTTACTAGTTGATGAAGTCAACAGCCTGTGTTTTGAGCTGGTCAGCGCTATGCAGGTCGGCCAGAATCAAGATCTCTGCTGCATTCTCCACGGAAAGACTCGTACACAGAGCGTCTTCGCACATCACCTTCAGACGCTCCAGAGCATACTGCCCCAGAGAGAGACAGAGAGAAAGAGAGAGCGAGAGTGTCAAACCACGCATAAATGATCATGATCTAAAGTTTTCAGTACCTCCTCATTACTCTCCTCACTTTAAGAAGCTACAGTGCAGCTCCCTCTGTATATACTGTGTTTACTGTTTACAGCTATAATGCAACTTGTAAGACACAGAGATGCGAGATTCAGAGAAACTCAAACTAAAAGCATCTTTTGTCCTTTGAGACTTGGCATGTCCTTTAACTGCCATCAAAAACATGTAGGCACATCTGCACACACACCAAAGGAGAAAACACAAACACCCACAAGACACAGAAGAAGTGTGAGGGGCTTCAGAGCGTTACATGACAAGAGAGTGCACCATCCTCGCACAGGGGGACACATGGAGACAGAGGTCATATAAGAAATGAGCATATCCTACAGTGACGGGAAAGTTTTAGAGTAGCTTCAGATGGTCTTCGAGATATAAAGTCAGGCCCAAACACACACACACACACACACACACACACACACACACACACACACACACACACACGCTTGCTCTTTCTCAAATAAAGGAATATACAAAGGCACATAAGCTGCATTATGAGAAGTCCTATGAATAGCATCCCATTATAAAACAGGATAAGGCTGGAGACGGCCACACAGTACAAGAGACTGAGAGGTGAGAGAGTGTGTAATTAGGGGATGGAATGAGTGAGGCGTTTGCACAATGAAGAGAAAACCTTGAGCAAAACAAACAGGAGTCCAAAAGAGATGTTTAATGAGTGCAGCTTAAAATACTCCTTATTCTTGATATGAAAAAAGAGGAATAAGAGCTATGATAGGGGCCAACCAATATGAAGACTTTATGACTGATGTACATCATAGTCCGACTGATATGAAAAGTTTGTGGCTGACTGATTTCAACAGGCCAATATTATCTGCTGACAATTTCATGTTTTTATTTTAGAGTAATGGTTTACTGACTGACATGGTTGCCAGTTCTCAAAAACAGCAGAATCCATCAGTTCCAATGTAAATACTATAGAATACCAAAGTCTTTGTGGTTTTGGTTACAGTTTATCTTTTATTATATTATATTATATATATATATATATATATATATATAATAAAATCTAGATATAGAATATAGAGTTTATATTTTATTATTTCTCATCTGTTCTCTCTCATGTGTTTTGTTTTTTAAACTCACAAGTTGCCATAATTAGCCTGTATTGCTGTGATTTAGGGAAACATGGTATGACTTGTATTGGGGTTTCCTGGTGGCACAACTATTTAAGGCTCTGCGAGTTCAGATCCCAAAAGGTAAGAATAGTTCTAATTATCGGCACACTATTGGCAATATTACTGGAGACAGCCATAAAACTGCAGACTGTCAATATTGCCAAATATTATCAGCTAACTGATATATTGCAATACAGACTTTAAGGTGCCACAGAGCTCTTAGACCAGTTCTAAAAAACATGGTATCAGACAACATAACATGGTCAAAAGTGGGTTTTAAGGTTTTTACTATTTCTGTTACTTATTTTACCCTCATCAGTTAAAATATTTTTTTGTTCTAACATGTTTTTACTGTTATGGTTTGGGTCTGGATGCATCTTAGATGTTTTATTTTTACTTTCACTGTAATAATGTTTTTAGAAAACAAGCAGCTACGTATTTATTTTGAACTTTTTTATACATGAGACCTCAATATTATCGATCAATGGATATATTGCACGGACCCTAGTGAGTGTATATGTACCTTGTCAGCAGCAGCGAGCAAATCGTCTGCCATCTTGTCCAGGTTGGGCGCTTTGCCAGTGTAGATGAAGCACATCATCTCCTTGAACACTTCTGGCTCCACATCATTAATCTCCACTCGATTCTGCACAGCAGGACATAAAAACGTGTTAATTTCTTAATAGTACATTCAATGGGACAATACAGCTCACTTCTGCCTTCCAGAAACATCCTCACTGTCTTCCACCAATACTGCAAAACTGTATTATGCAGAAGCTTAAAATCCACATACGGACTTCCAAACCCTGCACTCTTTCACACAGACACTTGTAAAAAAAAAAGAGTATAATGTTTATTCTGTGTAATGTTTATCAAAGCATCGCAATATCACACACATTGCATGGGAGCATTAATTATGACATGAAGGTCTCAGACTCATTAGGTCTAAGACAAGACCTAAAAGTCAGCTTACTACTAATTCGTCCAGGGAAAGTGCTGTTTACTGCAAGCCTCACAAAGTGAGGAGGAAACCAGACTGCTGAATTGAAGAGAGCCATAATAAGAAATGTGTTGCTTAGTTAAGGTTACGCAGTTTCACATGTGGCTGTGTTTGGCTGTGTAGACTGAATTGGCTCCAGCTTTGGCTGCTTCCAGGGCAACGTTCATTTAACTGGCTCTGGATCTAGCTCTACAGTGCTGCTCCGCTAGCTAAGAGTATAGAAGCTGAAAGTCATTGCAGTAGGAAGGTGAGGTTACCCTGTGTTCTGTCTTTTGCTCCATTCCACTCCACCACTCCAGCCCTGTGACTTCCACACAAAAAAGGCCAATGCGGCCACCTTACTGCTGCACAAAGAGTACAAAGCCACCACTGTGATAGAGCTTTAATCAGGCCTAAAATTCTAGTCTGAACTTGAATGCATACGAAGTGAATAAGGTCCATTCTGTCTAGACCCTAACCAACCACCACATGTTGAATCCAAACCTGGCTGTCTAAGTCTGATTACAGCCCAGCAGAGCTGTTTAGACCTTACACAGTTTTGTCTGAACCTAACCGTAGCCCAACAAAGTTCTGTTTGAGCCCAACTGCACCCTGACAAAGCTGTCTGAGCCTGACAAAGTTCTGTCTGAGCCTAACTGCAGCCTGACAAAGCTTTGTTTAAGCTCAACACCACTAAATTCAGTACGAGCTTGACTTTAGCCCAAGAAACTTCAGTCTGAGTACAACTGTAAGAGCACAATAACAAGCCAGAGAAAACGAGCTGTTAATACTTTAAGGTATTTGCTAGCCTACAAAAAGCATCATTCGAACTTGCATTCTATTGCATTGCTGTTCCAGAGTTTAGGAGATGTATAACAAAACGTAATTCTGTCTGAACTCCAAATTCTACCAGAACCTGAATGCAGCCTATGAAAACTCTGATTAAAGTCTGATAAAAATTCTGCCTTAATTATATCCTAAAACAAAATTGTCTGAACCTGAAATTACCCTGTCAAAATTCAGTTCGAACTGGACCCAAAGTCGTTTTAATCAACATCCCAATTTTTTCTGTGAAGCCAGAAAGTGATATTTAAACCTGTGGCTGAATATGTGAGAAAAAGCAATCAAACCAAACCTAAACTAACAGCAAGTCAGGTGCCATCGGATTCAAAAAAAACTTTTCAAGCTGTTCACTGTGCCTGCTACACCACTCATACACAGCCAAATAGCTCTCAACACAACACACGTACACAAACACACACACCTCAAGCCCTGTATTCGCTACACACAGACTCTCTGAACAGCCCAACCCTGGAACATACCACACGTCATCACACACCAGCCAGCACACCCTTGTGCACCACACAGGCCTTCTAAATAAAGAATGGGACACCAGGGTCAATCAGCAATCATATGCAAGCACACATATTTCAAACAGTGGAGCCTTTTCACATATAACAACTTCAATACGCTGAGACACAAGAACAGGACGTTCTCTGAAGGAAAAAAACAAACAAAAAAAAAACACTGAAATCAATCACATAATGAACCTCTATGCCTTTTTTCCTTCCTTCAGGTTGATTTTCCAGACTTAAATGGGCTTTTATTTTTGCGTAATTCACTGACTGATGTAAGATGTAAAAGTTTGATGTGAACTGGTGCACTGTAGAGAGCACTGTAGACTTTCTATTAGGAACGTCACACTTGAAGTTCTGCCCCAACATTTCTACAGGATTAAGATCTTCACTTTGATGACGCCACTCTATATTGCAACACTGTAGACTAACTGGTGTTTTTAGGGCTGTTGGCTTTTTGCACAACGCGCCTTCTGTCCAGTTCATAGATGGCTGCCACCCTTCATACGAAGTGAATGAGGCCCATTCTGTCTAGACCCAGACCAATCACCACATGTTGAATCCAAAGCTGACTGACTGAACCTGATTACAGCCTGATTGCATGTTGGATATGGCATGTATTAACAAATGTGTGTATCAAAGCGCAGACTTGATGATGCTTTTAAATACGGTAGGGCCAGTCACCTGGGGCTCATATATCTTTGCCAACAAGGACATTTAATGTTGGGTCATTATGTCAAAAAAAGATATTATATATAAAAATGATAAGGGGTTTAACAACTTTTAACACATTCATAACTATTTTGTTTGACTTTCTGCACAGAAGCTTTTAGAGGCATTAAACTCATTCAACAGATGCCTGGTTCCTTTCTCCACCACTGTGAACGAGTATCAGGAATTCTCGAGAAAGTTTCTCTGTAAATGTCAGATTTATCATCATACCGCCCTGAATGTTTACGCCTTCACAATTACACAGATACTTTGAAAATCTGTGGTATTCCACTTAAATCCTACATGCTCTCTCTCACTATCCCTTTCTCTAGCCTCAGGCCACTGTACTGAGCGCTCTTTATCGCTTGCCGTTGCCGTAACAGCAACCTAACACCTTTCTCCCGCTCCGCCAGTGAACCAATTACAGCTCAGCTTTATCGCTTTCACAGAAACCCAAACAGCCTGACCCAGGTCACTCCTGCTAAAATGGCTGTTTGACGCAATACAGCGCGCACACGGACACCTCCCTCTACAATAACTGTGAATAAGCAAAAAGTGAAGAGTGAAAAACAAGTATATGAAACCCACAAATCTAAATCAAGCTCACTTACTCACTGAACAATGACAAGGTCAAAGCCTGGCTTAAATCCCACCTTCATCGGTAAAGCCATTCATCAACAGCCACCACAAACAAAGAGAAGAACGCAGTTTAAGTGCAGGGTTACACGTATACCCCACTCAATCCTTAGACATGCCCTTATATGTCCATCCATCTCTGCTACAGACCACTAACATCCCTTTCTTTAGCTCTCTCCACTCTACACATGCCTTTGTTCATCTGCCTATCCCTTTCTCAATGATTAGGGAGATCACAAACAGCAATTAAGAGGCATTTCCTTATTGCGTTCTTCATCTTTCAGCGCTGAATGATTCATCTGCCCAGTCGCTCCGTCAGTGTGGCCTTCAGGCATGACTGCTCAAATACATTACATGAAATATTGTGCAGAAGTCAGTGACCACCCTTCCTTTATTTTTACATCCAGTCAAAATGGACATCGAGCACAAGTCATTTGTTTTACTGAGCCAAGAAAAAAAGTGTAAAACCATCCCATTTTCCAGTGTTTAATGTGTCTGCCCTTTGTCCCTTCAGTTCTTTTAGAAAGACTTGTTTTCAGTTTTTCCAAGAAATCTGCAAATGTTGAGATTTGGGCTGTGGGGCGGCCAGTCCATTGATCTGAGAACACAAACAGCTTCTATTTCCTGTTCTCAGGAACAGTTTCTTAAAACATCAAACATCCTTTTAAAGGCACACAATGTTAAGCTGTTTTCTCACGGTCAAAGAACGGGCAGAAAAAACAGATTTTTTTTTTTTTTTTTAAAGAACTGAACCAATAGTGGTGTACCAGGTTGTTAGGAGTCCTAGTTTCTTTTTATACTTTAATAACCTGCTTTTGGGGTTGTCTTAAATCCAGCCTCCTCAGAAGCATCTCTGAAAAAAGGAATAATTTACTTAACTCCGCAATATGTCAAATATTTAGCTTAAAACATTCCAGATTGATCTAAAACTATCAACAGAACGTGAAGAAACGACAGTTCTGACAGTACATCAAAATGCATCTATGTATCACATGGTACAGATATCTACGGGCTGGTTTAGGCGCATCCTGTTTCATAATACCATCTTGTACACTTAAGAGGCGATAGTGAGTCACTGTGGCATTGAGCTGAATCAGTCCAACATGAGAGGATGAATAAGCATGTAGAGGATGTCAACCATGTCAAGGGTTCTGCTCCCACTTAGATCATTTAAGAGCATGTAGCCAATGAAAAGCTCATGGCAAGTGGCGGCCTTGCCCTCTACTGTTTGGAGTATGAAATTGACAGATCGCATCATCTTACAAATTGCTCCTTTAAAGATCATTTTAACATGAAAACTAACGAACTGTGGTCTCTTAATTTTGCACACTATTGTTTATGAACTAAATATAAATACAGGTACATCTCCTTGTATCTACAGTCACTGTTTATTTTATTAGCTCCACTTACCATGTAAGTGCAATTTGTAGTTTTACAATTACAGGCTGTGGTGGAAATGCTCCTATATGTCAAGTGGTGAAGATAAAATAGAAAAAGAGTGTAGATATAGGAGGTGTACTGAATGAAGAGTCCTAGAAACACATCTATACAATCTTTACAATACTACTTTCCCAGAAATATACACCAGTCAGCCTCAGCCGCTTATATATTTACATAAAATCACTCTCAATGTGTGTGCACATGTACACAGTGTCCAGGCATTTACATGATCCCTGCTAGAACGGATAGGATGGAGCACCTCCTTTACGAAAAACAGGAAATGTCTTCAAACCGTTTCTCCGGAGCCAAGTCTAGAAATCCCAAACGCAAGCACATCTCATCCCAAAAACAAGGCATGATGAAATTCTGGGAAAGAGGGATGTGGGGGGGTGAAAAAGACAAGAGAAAGACAGGGGAGAAGGAGGCGCAGTGAACCAGCAGGTGGTCAAAGGCAGGAAGTGATGAAAAGTGAGCAGAGAAAAAGCAGAATGGGGGAAAAGCCTGTATCTGGAAGTGTGTCACTATAAGGAAAGGACCTCATGTTGGTACCACTGGTGTCAGCAAAGGCTGGGTTATGACAACGCTATGACAACGTAGTGACCAACTAATCATGTCCTGAAAAAGCAGCTGATTAAATATAGACAGTGTGATGTAATACAAAAACATTTTCAAGCATGTCTTATTAAAGAATAAAGGATGGTGTACGGCACAGCGTGTTACTAGACTAGGACTGTAAATCTCTTACCTCACAGCAATTCATTTTTCATTTGTAGAAAAAATTCCATGCATCATGAAATTTCCAATTTCACCACAGCAGAATGTGGTGCAGTTCAGAATAATATTTTTACTGAAAAAATGTCCTCTACAGTGTTAATATAACATTAATATGTTAACATACTGTTCAGGTTTTTAAGTTGAGAATATTATTATAGATAATGTGCGAGAATATCAATCAATTGTTACTGATTCTGGCATTTGAGACCGTCACCTTCAGACTGATGCAGTGGACTACTTTACTATTATTATCTGCTTTAAAATGTTACACAAGAAACTTGTGTGGCCAAACTATAATTAGCTTCATCCTCAAAAAATAAATAAATACTGTAAAAGCACCTAAGCAACATGCTGTATATATACACTAGGTCAATATGACAATATTTATTGTTATTGAGATAAACAATATCATAATGCATGATAATATGCTTTTTTCCTGAGCAGATCAGAAATCTTGACTATAGTGCAGTGCAGTATATGGAATGTTAAATATATATCAATGGTATAATAGTCAAATACTCTGTCTTATACAAATTGAGATGTCTGGAAAAATATATATTGCGGGACACTGTGAATTGCGAATATTTCATAATTAATATTACATTTCTGCCACAATGCTCACCCCTAATATATAGAGTAAGGGTGCCAATCTGGCAAAAATGACGTAATAACACAATAATTTTGTCCCACGATACACAATATGTATCACAATTTTCAGAACAGATTACAATGACTACAACAACTACACTACACAACCACTACTACAACACCTACAGTTAGTTTACAGCACATTGATGTTCAGTGTTACTTGTTACTGGCTGGCCATCTATCATCAAACTAAATGCAACTTTATGATACATGCAGTTCTTCATCGTACTAATGATGCCATGATGCACACAAGAGTACACACGGTGTGTTCTGAGACAGGCTGTCATAATAACAATACAATAACGCTGCCAATCCCTAATGTACAGCTCTGAAAACATTTGACTATCTGTATCTGTCTCTTTTAAATACAGACATTATATTCTGGCCTTTCTGTTTGCTGAAGAGTGCAGACCGCAGACACATCCCCCAAAGACAAATCACTGATGCACTTTCACACTGCAGGAAGACTAATTGAGATATTAGAATAACACTTGATCTAAGAATATCAAGTAGCTTTAGAGTGTGTGCACATGCACACGCACAACAGTTTGAGGGGCTCTGTGTCTTTCACTGCTTCCAACAGGATGGGAGCTTTGTTGCTCCTTTTGAAGTTTAATGAGAGAATAAAAGCCAGACAAGGCAACACAGAGTCGGAGAGAGGGGGAAAGAAATGGAGCCAGGAGGGCTGACTCACCTTTTTGCTCTCCTCCATTTCATGCTCAAACATGGCACTGAAAACTGGCGAGCGAGCTGTGAGGGAGAGAGGAAGAGAGGGAGAGATGTATATAAATATAGAGAAATAATTACACCATGGTATAAACAGCTGGCCAAAATGCCCATTGCTATATAAAGGGACATAGTATAATTTTCCGTGTTTAGAATTTTACTTTGGGGTCTGCTAGAATAAATATACATGCTTCAGTTTCCCTCATATTGCACATCTGTATTCACGCTCGTGTCTTTATGCCCCACCTCCCAATGATCCCAACGACAAGCTTGCTGGTAGACGGGCAATAAGGACTGTGATACGAGATAATGTCACCATGTAACGGAAAAAAGGGTTGGAATTTCAAAACCGCATTTCAGGCAGCAGAGAAAAGTGCTTTCTGTGGGAGAGTGTTTCTCCTTCCAGAATTTACTTTGGGCTTTATAACTTTGCAGAATATTTACCTGCACAAAAAGCTGCATAACACACAACAGGAAAGGGAAAAAACAAAAAGCACAACAGGTCCCCTTAAAGAGACAAGAGTCAAAATCCTAACAGACAAGTCCTTCCCACGTTGTTTTAGTTACTACTCATGTGCAAGTCGGATGCAAAAGTAATTTTAGTGGAATACCTGGAAGGACTGTTGGACTGACAGCAGAACCCAAAATGTTTACTTGCTATAATGTAAGAAGATGAAAACAGTTTATGATTTTTTGAAATGATGATTGAATATGATTTGAATATGAGATTCATATTCATACCCTACAAGACATATTCTTACCTGAATGGCAGAACATATCCTTATGTCACTGAGCCTTTAAGACGCACATATGTAAATGAGCTTTGTTCTGATTGGCTGTTCCTGTATTGCGTTTCATTCAAAAAGCACTCAAGAGCTGAGAAACTGATGGAATAGGTGGCACTAAACTGCTGTAGGCTGAACAGATAGATGAATGTCAATGGGTTGGCTCTTTTGACATCACAGGAGCAATGAATTTAAAAGGGGCTTAGTGTGCATATATATATATATACACACACACACACACACACACACACACACACACACACTCTGCATTGTCTGGATAGTGAATGGAACATGGTTAACTATCATTGCATTATTTTACCTTAAAACTATTTCAATTTGCTGGATGATGTAAATGTATTCATTTATCCAACACCCACTGAGACACATCTGCATCATCTAACCAGTGAGCCACCTGCTCCTCTGATAATGTATCAGGAGTACGTTGGCCCATATGTTACGACACGTCAGAACGAGAGCACCAAGGGTAAGGTAAGTTCACTTTAAGCTACAAAACAGCGTTTGTCAGGCTTATTCCAATACTAGATCGCCATCCACGCCTGGAGCGAGAGAGGATACAGTTTCAGATCTACATGGCTTACTCTGACAGCTTCAGAATTCCAGGTGAAGTCTGGCACATTCTCTGACTGCAAAGACTGCACTAATCACACCAGCCACTCTCAGCCAATCAGCTTGCCCCGTTTGCCCGTCTCCTCAGCAATTAACGAGCCACAGGCTGATATGGCGAGATAACGAGGAACCCCGCCTTAGCTGGGACAGAAGTCGAGTGAGCGAGCGAGCGAGCGAGCGACAGACCGAGAGACAGAGGGAGGGGTGGAGAGAGGATGGAGGGAGGTAAGGAGAATGAGCTGGAGTGCTTTTTTTTTTCGAATGAACTAGAATTATGAGACGTGGTCCTGTACTCCGCTGCACAGCTGAGAGAAATGAAGACATACAGGAGCCGCAGTAAATACTCGTTTCAAGCTGATCCCTGTCTGCTGTATCTGTAGCACATGTTCGATTACAACAGCAATAATTACCCTGTACAGAACATGTTTACAATGGTAGCCAATGAGGAGGTAGCTTCCCATTTGTCTTGCAAAGTAAGACTTAAAATCTGCTTAGTGACAACGAGTCTGGCGCTTTTCACCGCATAACATGGCCAAAAACGTGTACCTTGCCAGCGTGAGGGAGTCAACCCACCAATCACAGCCTGCTGTTTTGGCATGACATGTGGAGCACGGTGATCGTGAAAATCCCCATGGATATCTTACTCTGAAAGACTAACTTTTCGCCACATTTCCGCATGCAGTGAGCTGTGTGCTACTACCGATTACACTTTAGGTGACCCCCTCCACCCCCAAAAAGTTTGCTTCCTGTCTAAATGATAGAAAATGCTACATAGAGGTGCACATACAAGGACAGGTAGAGAAGCCAATGAGAACGCAACTGACAAAATATCCATAGCCTTACGTGTTCCCTGCAGACAGAGTATCTAAGGCGGATATTAGCTACCACTGGATTTTATTATAAGTCTATTTTGAGTGAACAAGTTTTCTGGGCAACATGTCAAAATTTGACATCCAGTAATAAAGTGTACCACACTATGCAACAGACACAATATAACGATTGGACGCTTTAAAATACAGTCACTGCATTACAGGTCTGCATTCCTGTTCGACTCCACGGAACTTGGCGGGGGGGGGGATGTGGTGTCTCACCATAATATCTTGGGTCGGGGGACTAAATTCCAATGTCATGCGAAGGAGCGGCCGGTTAACCAAGCCAACGCATGCAGGAGCCCACAGACCACTGCAGTGTATCACAGTAAAGCCATGCTTTAAGTGATGTTTGTAGAACTGTTATTGTAGAGCATCCTCCCAGCTCACAAAAAACAGCCATAGTGCTCTGATTGTCTTAGATAATATTGTAAACAGTTATAAAAAGTTGTGTAATTATTGTGACATTAAATGCCTACTGTGGTAAATGAGTATGTGTTGCAAATGCAGCAGATATTGATCAGGTAGTATTAGTTTAGCATCTATAAGATCTAACTACTTTGTGTGCAATTCCATGCCGTTGTATTCATATTAGACACTACAGATATTCCAGGTCCTGATGGAATGAGAGTTGTTAGTGCAGGTGAACAGAATGAGGCACAGCTACTATGGAGGAAACATTGTTTATTCAACAGCACAAGCTGCAACCTTTGTGTGTGTTTGTTACCTGCCAGGATGGCTTTGTGTGCCTGGAACTCTTGTCCAGCTACGCAGAGCAAGCAGTCGGTGAAGCGAGAGTGTTCCCAGAGTCCGCCCAGCTCATCAGCCAGTCTGCAGTCCGGAACCTTGACCATGTTCATAGTGTTCTGCCCCGAGATATTCACAGAGTCCTGCACCACACTCACCTGCACACACAAACAAAACCAACACCAATTAGCTGAAGTACCACTGACATCCTGTTACTGTGATCAGCAGACTAATATTCTTAGGGACATACTGATACAGAATTTCTGGGTCAATACCAATTACAACAATAAGGAGTTTGTGGGCTGATATTGGTCACTGAAAGTTAACAGTACAGTCTACATATGTAGACTGTAGTTATTTTGTATGCTATGCACATCATCGTGCGTCAGTGACTACATAGGCAAAAACGGCATGCCAAGTCATTTGGCACAGATTCGATGCCAGGTATTCCTATTGGGCCGATACCAGCAGTAAATGCTGAGTCATGTATCAGATGGAAAAAAGAAGAATGAACCTGATGCAATCCTTTAACACATGGAATGCCCTTGAAATAGCACTCACTCACACTGCATGATGATGTTAGCTGTCTACCTCCTTTGGGCTTCTACAGTTAGCCTTTCAGATGATTACACACACTACTTTTAGATGACTATATCATCAAGTGAAGTACTTCAATCAGAAAGGCCTAAATTCAATGTTAACCAGTTTTAAATGAAATTTCAGACTGGTATCGGTAAAGGACTGAGCCATCTTTACTCGACTGCAATTCCAGTGTTGGACCAGCAATCCATAAAAATGTAAAAACATTTTCCAATTTTTCATGTAACATGCATCATCCACTAATAATCTCATGCACCCTTAACCATTCCAGTTCTAGATCCTCTATTTTAACCCTGAAATCAGAGAACACGGAGGTGCCCTCAGTGCGGCACTTGTACACGCTTCACACGAGCATCCCTATTAGCTGAAATCCGGCTCCAAGCACCAGCAGTGAAGGGAAGGCAGATGTTAATTCATGTATTTAGAACAGCGCATTTCAGTCAAAATGACAAGCATGTTTTGAAGTGAACTGAGACCGTTAACTACAGGTGCTCAGGAGGGACACTAGAGTGTCGAACAAGGGCAGACATCTACTTATCTCTTCATTTACACAAATTGCTTCCATTTGTTTGTGGTGTGTGTGTGTAAGCATGCGTCGAGGGCCACCATGCTGACTTTGCCACCTGTTCCTGCAGATAGTAAGCACATTCATTTATCTCTCTACAGGACACACACAGGAGAGCACGGACACAGAAAAATACACCTCAAGTGCGTATACTCTGTAGATACACACACTCAAAACACAAACAGCTCACACACAGACTCACACACAAACCTATACACCAAGATGAGATGAAATGAAAGAGGTAGCTCACGCTTTTTAATGCTTTCATAGGCACATATTCAGATTTGCCCCTTCTGACTCCTTCACAATGGCTCTTTTCTCTACTCTCGAATCTTATTTAATATATTTTAGTTTAATTTCATTTTATGCTTCGATGTGGAAATAAAGTGATTCTGAAGCTTGTTGCACTTGCATACGTACTTCCCATATACGGCTTGCAAAGCCAGCGGATGCAAGTTATTGTTTGTCTGTTTTTAGCTTATTCACCTGTTATTAAATTACAGATACAGCTCCCTGCTTTCCAAAGAAACCATTTTGTTCCATCACTTCATGATAGAGCAGTCTTACAGCATCCCAATAATACAAACAGAAGGGTCTGCCAGAGCAGCAGATAGACCTTGACATACTTCAAGAAACACGCAGTTGGTGGTCAGTGTTCTACTGATGAAGTCCACAGCATGTTTAGAAAAATGTATTGTACTGTGACAAAGTGTCACGCTAATTACATACACTGTGATCGTACCCAGCCTATGTAAGTTTATATAATCAAATATTAAACAGACAATACTTCTGTTAACTAAAACAAGTTAGCTTCACTTAAGCTGCTTCACAGCTTTAACAACTAAATCATTTGAACACAGCAGCTCTGTGGGGCGGAGCTTCCAACTATTCTTTCATGCTGTTCTTGGTGCTTTTCTCGGTTACATATATTTCTTACTGTTCGTTTATCAGGTCTCTTCACATAATTTTTTTTTAGTGCTATAACATTATTCTTGTGCCGAAGTCATGTGCCCCTGTGCCCCCATTCCATGAGTTTACCAAGATGGGAGCATAAAGGTTACCACATGCTTGGTCCAAGTCATGCCAAGCTAGCCACACACATGAAACGGATGCTAAAACAACACCACTGGGCATCTTAACAAGCTCAGTGGAGAACACTAACCCTATCTAGTGTAATGCTCAAAGAGGGCCATCTAGACAAAGCCAGGACAATGACCATGTTTTATTTTGACTCCCTGCCAGGGATCAAACTCAAACACTCCTACAGATATGGCAATATAAAACAGAAATGTTCTATGCATTCCTGCTTGCCTCCACGGGACTCGCAGAAAAAAGTCACGCCCAGGAGTTCAGCCTTCATTCCTGTGATATCGGTAAGCGACTGATCACTGACGATTGAGCAGTCACTGTAAAACAGCTGTAAGATTATGAGACCAGTGAAATTAGAGATGTGCACAGGTAGACAAGTATTCGGTTAATATTGGAAACTGAAAGCAATATTTGGGTACTTGGTGTGTGCCAGAAAGACTAAAAAAATAAACAGACATTTCAATGAATTAATGTTCAAACAAATGTTAATTATAACTCATGTGAGACGACAAGTCCACATAAGACGAGGGTACAGCCCTAATTAAAATTCTTTGAATGGTTTCCAGTTGAGTGTTTTCATTTACTAAAACAGGGTATCAGTGCTTTACTGGATACCAATCCAATACATACACGGAACCTTGATACTGACTGATTTTAGCAATACATCAGCCAACCCTGAACCTCATAGAGGTCTCATACAGGACTGTTAAGGAACACGAAACACACACAAGAACATCAACGTGGAACACACACAGCCCAAACTTGAAAAACAAATGCACACAGAGTGTAACGCACCGACACACGGACACAAAAGAACGGAGAGTGCAGTAGAGAGTGGTACACAGGCAGAGGGGAAAAGTGCACTGCAAACAGGAAATTAAATGTCAAGGACCCTTGTATGTCCTTAATGGAGGACTAAATGTTCACCTCAGGGAAGAGAGAAAGAGAGAGAAAGAAAGGCAGAGAGAGTGTATATTTGTTAAAAGAAGTAAAAAGGATCAGAGGCGTAAAATGAGAAGACTGATGACAAGCAAAGAGCACGCACTGTATCCTTTCATTTCATCATAAGCAGCTCCTTCTAATCTGCGGCTTCTAAATACCAAACAAGTTACAGGTGTCCCCCTATAATGAAACACTCTACGCTGTAATTGAC
Source organism: Semaprochilodus insignis (assembly GCA_034552555.1). NCBI lineage: Eukaryota > Metazoa > Chordata > Actinopteri > Characiformes > Prochilodontidae > Semaprochilodus > Semaprochilodus insignis. Next base: position 12,512,719 of record CM067477.1, on the reverse strand, counting down.
TTCAATTCAAACATATTACACTGTTCATTTTTAAAAGCTGGCCTAATAAATAAATAACGACCTTCACTTTATAATGAATGTTTAACCACAGCTGCTTGTATTAAAAAAAACAGAAGTCTATTTATCACCATGGGTTTGTACAATGAGTAGGAAATGTGGGCAAGGACGTCATTCCTCTCCGGCTGCACTCACTGTGAGGATTTAACATTAACCTGAGTCGAAACAGGCTTCAATCAACTCCAATCTCTAATAACTAAGGCAGTTCTTTCATGTCTGATGTCAATTCGGAGTAGCATTATAGCAGGAGGATCAAGCTTAACAAGAAGAAAACACGCAGGCAGGATCTGGGAAAACAATATATTTAAATCCATTTATCCAGACAGCAAACATCTGCACATGGATATCTGCATAAGAGACCACTGCCACACATCCTCAGTTCTTTATTAAAGCTTTTCCAAGTTCAGCCATTTAGCTTTAGTAAAACTATGGCTTGGTCTATTTCAGTATCATCTCCTCATCATGCACCGCCACCGACTCGACAATGTTTTTTCCTCTTTACAGCTGCATATTTCCTCAGGAATGCAGGAACAAGCAGAAGATAATACTGCTATTTTAAGCTTTTAATTGCAGCCAACAGCTGGTCAAGGCAATTAAAGTCACAACAAGTTGGATTATGTCTGTAAAATAGTTATTAATGTGCTCAAACGTTGTCTGCACAGTCTTTATCTGATCGTTTATGAGTGGTATGTTTATACCGATCTGAAGGTCAATGAAGACACTTGCTGGTTATCCACTGCAATAAAATGTAGAATCGTGGACTTCCACATGCTCACAGGTTTGATGTTCGAGCCACAGTGCGCTCGGGAGTGCAGGAGGAAAACGTTTTCGGAAAGAAACTAGTATGTGGTAACATTCTAAGAAGCCATTTTATAATACAGTATACGTTCTGTGCAAAGCTGGCATGAACACCTGACCGGAATTTTACTCATGCATCTGGCAAACTATTATTTGCGAACACTGTGACCAGCTCCGAAAAATCTAGCATTTCATTCTGTATACACTGGAATCCAAAAGTCTGAGACTGTACAGAATTCCTCCCCCACCCCCCCAATTTCAACCTGGAAAAACGACAACAGAGAAATTCAGCATCTTGATTACACAGTGAAAACTGTATGTGTACATGTACCTAATGAGCAACTAATGAGGGAGATGAAAGTTAAGCATATACACGTGTCCGTCCGTCTGTCCGCTCGTCTGCGTGTATAAATGCACACGCATGCATGTGTGGTCAGTCAACTCAGCTCCCCCCTGCAGTGTGATTAATGAAAGCAGCTGTGGGAAACAGGCTGCGATACACACACTCACAGGGGCACACGCACACACATTCATCACTCGCTCATTAGTAAGTTGCAGAAGAGTGGCTAGCGAGGATGAAGAGAGGACGAAGGGAAAGGACGAGACAAATGGCAAAACCGTACACACCCTCACACATGACTTTCTAGAACAAAACTAAAACGCACAACACATAACGACTGTAACTAACCTGCTCACCACACCAACACCACAGCAAGTGCCCTGAGTCCATCACTCTCTTCTAGAGCTAACATCATTACTTAAACTAGATAATACGATGATAAGTTGGAGTTAGTGTGATTGTGCTGTTCTGAGCATATTGTGAATAGCATCAGTACTTACTGAACAACACTGAACAACTGTGTGTTTCGTTACAAAGACCCTATCATTCCTGTTTACTTGGCATTAGTGCGGAACTGCATGTGGAAAAAATGAATACAAGTAATTAAGTTGTAGCAGTTTGTAAACGTAGCACTAGTGCATCATGTTTGTCAAAATACTGTTAATGTCTAAGTGTTATGATTAGGCCTGGGCAATATCTAAAAAATAATACTGATTAACATTATTATTATTATTAATAATACTAATGAGCATGATATTTTCTAGTTCAAAAAGAAACAAATAATTAAAATCTCAATTATATCATCTCCACCCCCCAAAACAATACACATGGTCTGCCGCAGCTTTTTAAAACAAAAATAACTTTTCATTAAAATCTTGAATTACATATTAAATAATAAAATACTGAATTAATGAGTCACTAAAATATACCTGCAGATGTCTGATTAAAGAATGGAGAATTTCTAACTCATCTAAACCATCTGCAATAATATCTCGCTCCTTTCATATCAATTAAAAGTTTTTAATGGTTCCTCCTAAAATGGTCATCATTTTGGAGTATGTACCGTGTGGAAGAGAGAGGTGTCTACAGCTTGTCCGACAGAGGCAACATTCAGAAGGGAACTTGGACCAGTAAGAGCTCATGGCTAATTCAATTATAGTGATATACAGTAATAATTAAACGGTGTGTGACCATTATTCCTATTCTATTGTCTGAAAAGGTAATTTGTGACATACACTTATAATAGGCTCTTTACCTACCAAACAAATGCAATAACAGTGCTAGAAGTAGCTACACTGAGCATAAAGGTCAACCCTGATCAGGAAAGTGTTACAACTTCATGGTTGTCTCCTCCTAGAAAGAGATGCTGTCCTAGGGTAAAAGCGTTTGCCTGTAGAGATTCCCAATTGTCGGCGTCAAGCATTCCGGATCTGAAATCAAGGCCGAGGGAGCTTCCAATTTAAACGATGCGTCAGTAAGTGCGTAACCCCTTGGATGCTTTCTGCCAGCATGTTATTGCATTACAGCTTGAGACACCTCTCTCCCTCTCTCCCTCTCTCTCTCTCTCTCTCGCCAAAACACAACACAGAGCACTTTGCTCTTAGCCACTGTAATAAATGCCCTGCGTTCTGTACAGAGAAAGAAAAACACCTCATAAACTCTGCATTAGACTCCCTGGATTTTATTCATTCATTAATGGATCCATGCAAGCGGCCTTTCCGGGGCTTCCGTTTGTGTGCTTTGTTTATAGATGTGGAGTGAGTGCCCAAGCATGAAATAGTGCCAAAAGAAAGAACACAAATCAAATCCAATAAGTTCCTTAAGTCTGGAGAGAGCTGGTATTTATTCCTGTACTGTTTCATTTAGCTGTACAAACAGCGTTTGCATCAAACACACACACGCATGTACTTATATATATGCATGCGCAAACAGCACACACTACTGAATTAACCAAATTAGCCTCATCAGAAGATGCTTTTTCCTTCCATCCAAAGTAATGAGGGGTTCAAAAAACAAACATAAACAAGCACACAACTTACTAATGTGTGTATCTAATCTACTACCTTTCAGAAACATCTCTGGGGAACGCAGGATTAACCCCCTGCTGATACTGTTCAGACATGATTCCTTTTAAACAGTCAGGACATGGGGTTACTCACGTGTTCTAATACATATATATATATATATATCTATCTGTGAGATCCTCGAAAGATAACGCTATGGAAGCCGTGTTGAGGCAAGTTTGGTTAATGTGTTTGAAAGTGTTAATTAAGCCCTGTGGTTTGCTTGCGCAAATATGTGTGTGTGTGTGTGTGTGTGCGCGCGCGTGTGTGTGCGCGTGCTCTCTTGTTGGGGCTTCCCAGTCAGTTTTTGTGTTATGTAATGTTTCACATGTAATACATACATAAAAGTATCATCCTAACTTCTACACTTGTAGATTTCAGTTTTAAACAATGAACACATGCACACTATGGTCAAGATGACAACATGTCATCATTGTCGTGATAAACTATGTCAATCAGTTTCTTTCAGCATATCAGGGATATTGTCAGTATATAAAGAACAATGACTACCTGCTTCATTACAAAGACGGCATAATAAGAGCTGGATTTTAGTGCAGAGAAGTTTCTAAAATGCAGTCATTGCAGGCTTATTACTGTTATTTTTATTATTGATATAGTATTTTATACAAGGCAACACAACTTCTACATTGTCTGTTCCAGCTTATCAAAGCTTAAAAAACTCTGTGATGCATGTCGTGTATAGTGAAAATAGGCTAAAAATGATCTTTATTTATTTTTTTTTTTTTAGCCATAATGCTCACCCCAAAACACACACCCTCTCTACTCTCGCAAAAGACTCGCAGAAAAACTTGTTCACAGTGCAGCATTTGCACTGTAGAACATGTTTTGAGGGAAGAGCATGACTGATCCACCATGAAAAGGAAAAAACGGAAAGGGAAAAAGGGCCAAAATAGTCCAGAAATGAGTTGAATCGATCTACAGAAGATGAAGGCAGTGTTTGCTCGAGTCACACAAAGAGACATTACAAACAGATGTGCAGAAAAGGTAGGAAAAAAAAAAAGAATTCATTGTCTTGAGACAAGTTCATGTCACTGACCTACCAAATGACTGTAATACCTATGAGCATGAGAGAGAGAGAGAGAGAGAGAGAGAGAGAGAGAGAGAGAGAGAGAGAGAGAGAGAGAG
>CM067477.1:12476702-12503348 GCA_034552555.1 Semaprochilodus insignis | reverse complement strand
AGAGAGAGAGAAAGAGAGAGAGAGAGAGAGAGAAGGGGAAACAGAAAGAGAGAATGAGCAGGGGAATTTGGAGGGGAAGAGAAAGACAGAGCAAAAGAGAGAAGGAGGAAGACAGAAAAAAGGGAGCAAGTGGGTGAGGTAGAGAAGAGATGAAAAAAGATGGAAAAAGCAAGAGATAGAAAAAGGAACACAAAGTGAAAAGAATGAGCAAGGGAATTTGCAGGGGAGAAAAAAGCGAGGGAAGAAAAAAAAGGGGGTAAGAGACTAAGAAATAGAGGTGTGAGAAAAAAAGAGAGATATATTGCTCATGCATTACAAGTGCTGTACCTGCAGAAGCTGAAGAAACAGTAGAAGAACCATGCAGAGGAAAAGTGAGAACGGAGGAGAAAGGTGTAAGGAGAGGTGAGAGGAAGACGAGGAGGACATGGGCATGAGGGAGAAAGGGAGATAGAGTGGGGAGAGAGCAAGAGAGCGAGAGAACGAGAGAGAGAGAGAGAACAGGTGAAGGCACGTGTGACTCAGAGAACACTATACTCCTCCAAAAACCTACTCCTGCTCTCAAAACTCCCTCAGCACACAGACAGGATCATGAAGAAAACACAGATTAAAAAAGAAGAGAAAAGAAGAAAAGGGAAGGGACTTCAGGGACTCTTTTCCTCTTGCCTAGTTTCATCCCTCCATCTCTCTCACTGTGTAATGACATCCAGCACAGCACCTTTAATGGGAACATTCTCCTCATTAAATACCTTCAGGAGACTCACACACATATCAGAGAGAAAGCACCGAGAAAAATACTGCTCCAGCCACACGGAGAGAAGGAGAGGGGGGGTGGAGGGAGAGAAGGGGAGAGGGAGAGGGAGAGAGAGAGAGAGAGAGAGAGAGAGAGAGAGAGAGAGAGAGGAAGAAAGGAAGAAGGAAAACAGACAGAGTAAAAAGGAGAGTAGAAAGAAACAAGATAAATACAGATGACAAGATGAAAGAAAAGAAGAGAGAAGGAAGAAAAAGAGTAGGAGAAAAGGAAGAGAGAGGATGAGAAGGGAAGAAAAAAGTTGGTAGGGCAGGAGGGAGGGAGAAGGAAATTTTTTAAAAAGTTAGAAAGGAGGAAGAGAGAAAGAGAAAGGAGGCAGAACACTATAAGGAAGAGAGTGAAGGGAAAGATAACAGAGAACAATAAAAACTGAGATAAAGAAGAGAGATAAGGAGAAGAAATGGAGAACGAGAGAGGGAAAGAAAGAAGAGAAATACAAAGAGAAGAGGAAGGAGCAGATAGAGAGGGAGGGAGGAAAAGAAAAGGGAGAGAAATAATGAAGAAAAGGAGAAAAAAGGGAACAAAGACATGAAGAGAAAATAAGAAATGGGAGAGAGAAATAAAGAGAACGAGAGAGAGAGTGGAGCAGCTTTATAGAGCTGTGAGAGAGAAATTAAAGTGATGAAGTGATTGGAGTGGAGAAATCACAGCTGCAATACATATCACACTCAACACTAACAGAAGAGAAAGAAAAAAGAGCAAGAGAGAGTGAAATAGACCTGTATATGAGAGAGAGAGAGAGAGAGATCCAAAGGCTCAGGTCTAAAACAGCACTCAGGTCTAAAAAGCATCAGAGACAAGGAGACACTTCCACAGTTCTTAACAGAAGAGTAGCATTAGCGTGTGGGCAGACAGACGGGTAGACAGACGGGCAGGCAGGCAGGCAGACAGACAGACAGACAGACAGACGGGCAGACAGACGGGCGGGCAGAAAGACGGGCGGGCAGACAGACAGAGCGAGCAGCATTCAAATGACTGTGGGAAAATACCAAACACATCACTGAAACACGCCCCTCAAGTAAAACTGTACAAGTCAAAAGAACAGTGGGCTTTTGAGGAGTGGAGAGAAGAGAGGAGGAGGAAACAGACAGAAGCTCTTTTTTCACTCCATATTTCTCTCTCTCTCTCTCTCTCTCTCTCTCTCTCTCTCTCCCTCTCTCTCACTAGCAGCAGCAATCCATCTGGAAGGGAACACAGCCAGCACACTAACAAACTAACACTGCACAAGTAAACACAGACTCCCAGAAAAGGAGGAGCTGAGGACATGTTTGGGTCCCTGTGACGTAATGGGACCCAGATTGGAAATACTTAAAACGAGTCCTCATTCTTCTTCCCTTTTTCTCCCCTCCTTCTCCCTCTCATCCAAGAAAAAAGAGAGAGAGAGAGAGAGAGGAGGGGAGAGAGAGAGAGAGAGACAGAGGGAGAGAGAGAGAGCCTTCTGCTGTATGCCTGCAGGCTTCATTAGACTAGCTTGAAACAGCCAACTCTGTGGCGCGTGCGTTAAACATTAATCACTGCATAGCATTACAGATAGCACATTAGCATAACGCTCTCCGCATGCTCTAACCTACTCCACAAAAAAGGCCGAGAAAAGAAGGGCAAAAACTCTCAAATCCAACCTGGCCCCTTTTCATACAGAATAGCAGAGGAGAATTGATCTACGTTCAATTTCTGTGGCATTCTCAGCTACTGTGCACTGAAAAGCAAAATCTCTCACTTTATTTACCTGCCTCAGCATACATTAATTCACATGGCCAAGTCTTGGTCACGTATGAGCTAAAAAATAAAAAAAAAGAGGATTCCAGCAATTTAAAACTCCTATCAGCTGCACCTGTAGCATATGGCAGCAGCAAAATCCATTCGGAATAGGAGCCAGTGGGCATGTGCTAAAGCACTGGCTTCTACTGAGCCAAGAGGTCTTCAGAGCTTTGCTAGCAAGTTGTGAAGTTGCTAGTGTACTTTCTTAAAGGGGCGTGTCCAGCAAAATCAAAAACCAATCAAATAACCAAAACTTTATCTGTTGTAAACATGCTTACTCGGCTCTTACTGTGTTCCACAGTAGGCTCTAGAGCAGGCTGTTCTGAAAAGTTTCAAGCAATATACTGTGGCTATTTGTCGTCTCAATAAAGCTTTAATGTAATGCATCAACGGTAAAACCGTTCCAAGACCAAACAAGCTGAGGCTTGAAGCAAAGGCCCAGTCACACGTTAGAAAAATGCAGGTGGTAAACAAACATACTCTCTTCTTTCTTACATTATTCTCCCAGCAAAACAGAAGGCAGAAACTGACTCTGTGTAACTTTCTCGTGATTAATGAGAATTCCCAGTATGTAGGTCTGCTGAATAGCTCCGCAGTGCACACGCTGTGTATGAGTGGCTGCTGAGTGTGAGCTGTATCAGACACTGCTGCATCACTTGTGTCACAGAGAGGTAGTCAGTGAGGGGGGAAAAAAAGGACAGGCTAACTCACAAGAAGGAGCCATGCCAGAGTGTGCATACAAACACCTCAGTCTTAGGGTGCTTTTACACCTACCTAACTAGCAGGTGTGCACTGGACCACAGTCCGGACCAAAGGACCAGAATTTCGTAAACCAAGAGGTGGTCTATGTCTGGTTCAAATGATCCATGATCAGGTTTGGGTGCCGTGTGAAAGCACTCAATTACAGGAAGCTGAGACAGGCTAAATGCAGCACTTCATTCAAAGCGAAAGAGCTTTAAGTGAGACTTGCTGAGCAGGTTCACATCTACAGGTGTGTATATGAGGCTGTTTTATATTTTCCAGAGATACTGCAAGATCCAAAGCACTTCAGGCTCACGCGCAGACTCCATGAGGAGGCTTGCACTATATGGGTAGGCAATTCACAACATGCCAACGTTAGACACCCCTCTACTAACCAATCAGTGTCAGGGAGACCTACGTAGGTGATGGCAGCAGGACTTTGGTATCATCTCTACATCATAATACGACACCAAACCTTACTAAACCAAATGTATACAGTGTCACACAAACATGAACCTAGGTTTGGGTGCTGGTCCGGACCTTTTTAGGTGTGAAAACGACCTGATCTATAATCAGAATGAATTTAATCTGATTGGTAAAAATATTTACATGTAAACATCTATGTATCAACTTCAGTGTGCGCAACAGCAGCAAAAACAACTGTGATCTCCTTTTTAACTGAACTGAACAACTGGTAAAACAATCCCAAAATATCAAATCACACTGTGTGGGTATACTAGGGTACAAAAGAAGCCCATGTGCAAGACAGCCCTCTTTGGGCAGAACTTTGTCTTAGGCTCAGCTTTAGTTCTCCATTTTTGTAAATAAGAGATGAGGGCATCCAAATGGAACAAGTTCCACCAGCTACAATACATTATTGTTGTACCAGCTTCGACTCTGAACCAACTACTGAACCAAGACATGCCATTAGGTATCAACGATCAAGAATACAGCCAATCAGATGGGGCCTTACCTCACAGAAGAGAGTAAGTTTGTCGTCAGGAAGGAGCCCATTGGCTTCGTCCAGGAGGAAGTCCCGCCTTATGAACTTCTTGAAGCCCCAGTCTTTGCCCTGAACAAAGCGGTAGGCTCGCTGACTCTCTGCAAACAACAACAAAACAGTATATGAACATGACAGGCTTTAACTCATTAATATTTCACTTTTGTTCGGTCTCAAATAACTTGTAGGAGCTCAACCAAAAAAAAAAAACAATGAAAACAAAGTTATTTATTAAATATTTCTTGTTTATAACAAATTAGCGATATCTGGGCAATCTTCTTCGATTTCTGTGGATCCACCATCATAAGCCCTCTGTTGAAACTGTTTATTTCTGCAAGATAGATCTGATAATCATTTCATCCTGGGCTTCTCTCTTTTACATCATAAGCTGGCGCTTCCATGTCTCTTACACCCATGTTTCTCTTGCAAATACACCTCTCAGTCTGACTGCCAATTTTCAAAAATCCTCATCCTCTTCTACTACATGCACTTTCTCTGATTTAAAGCAAAACCAACTGAAGCGATGCCACTGCTGAAACTTCTCCTATTTCACAACAGGAGGAATATATTTATCTTGGCGGGCAGAAAAAAGCAAGTGAAGTCGACCGGCGATGACTAATTTTTTCCCTTTACTCACTGGATACTGACGGGGAAAAGCCAGTGAGCAGGAGCGAGAGAGAAAGAGCAAATGAATAAAAAAGAGAGGGAAAGAAAGAATAAGATAATAAGAGAGTGGTCTTCTCTGAAGTGTATCGTGGGACAGCACGGGGCTTTTAGCTGCATCTGTGCACTCGCAGGAGACTGGCCTGGTAACTGGCCAATCAAAGTGAGGGCAGGCTGAAATGGTGATGGCAACCAGCCAGTCAGGGTCAGGCCTCAGTGGTTATTAACAGAGCACAGCAGTCACCGAAGTGACCAGCACACGTGCACAGAAGAGAAAGTGTGAGCCGAGCAGTCTCTGTGGACGCGGCCTCTGGCCCAGCAGCCCTGTAGGGAAAGAGAGTGTGGCTGCCTGAATGCTGGAACACTAACCTGCAGCATTGCTAAAAGCCAGCCTGTAGGACCAAAGGAGGCTGCTGGAGTGGATGGCTCTCTATGTGGCAGAGCAGGATTCGATTCTCATTCTGGGCAAGCACACTATGCTATACCTATGCAAGTCCTTGGGCAAGATGCCTAATGCTACATTTGCCTACCTCTGTAATGTCATTAAATTGCAAATCGCTGAGAGAGAGTCTGCCAAATGCAAACGCACCATCACTCTCAATAATACTATGAATCAAATAATCCACAGATGACTTTAAAGAGTAATTCAGTTAATCAGTTTTTAAGAAGGCCAAGCTGTAAAACGCACTCCAGTCAGAATCACTACGCTAAAGAAAATAATTTCCATTTGCAGTAATTATTTTTGGCAGTATGGTTCTGGGACCTCCCTGCCATTCCATGTGCATGGAAGGCCTAAAGCGGTGAGAGCTGGAGAAAGACTCTGAAATGAGTGGAAATCCAAAGATCGTTCAGAATTTCAGCATGATTTCTTCATTGAGATATTATGCCATTCAGTGCAGTGTGACGTAAAACGGTCCAATTTAGAGAAACTCATATCTCTCCAGTCTTGAAGGTAGAAACCTGGGGCCATATTACAACTTCTCAAGTCTGAAATCTTATCTGTTTTGTCATGAAGGCAAATTATGTTAGGACTAAAGTCAGAAGGACAGAAGCTATTACAGAACAACAGATCTTAAATGCTGTACTAACTTTAAGACAACCCCAGAACCTCTGCTGTAATCATCTAGTTCTATTGCTTAATGCTTCAGGTGAGGCTCAAACTCACAACCATGGCAATGGCTTTACCAGTACTGAAATAAGTACCATGTGCTGACCAGTTTTGCCAAATATTATCGTTTATGACCGACAGCATGGTTCACTGGACGTGGCATGATGACACTACAATTATCTACACAGCACAACAAAACCTTTCACTTCTTTTTTTTTTTTTTTTTCTATCAGCATTTTAAATTCCATTGCAGACACAATCTCCACCATCCCCTCTTATTACCTTCATCTTAATGTTGATGAAAACTCACCAGATAAAATGCTGGAGTGATGGTGCTGACTAATGAGGAAAGCTGTATCTGCTTATTAGGAGGAATAACGTTAGAGCCGCTCGCGCAGGCTAAAGCGTTTGGGAAATGAAAACTGGCAAGTGGCGACGCTCTGATAAACAGCTCAGATTCATAACTTTGTGTAACTGTAGCTATCTGGCTAAACTTGGATTTCAATATTATATTGATTATGTTTTTCTTTATGTTTCAGCTGTGCATGTAAACTCGCTGCTTGGTAACAGACATGACTGCTGATTGTCAACTTGGATGGAGTAGTTTAATAAAGCTTTTAATGCTGACTATTATGTAATTCTGATATAGGAAAAAATAGCAGGAAACATTTTCTTTGAGTGTTATTCTACTGGACAACGCCCTCCATTAACAGATAAAATATAAATCTATCATCAAACAGTAGCTCAGGTATCATGCAGGGTGTCCAACCAATTTAAACTTTTTCCTGTGCAGTAGTAGTTACACATAGTTACACAGTTTCCCTAGAACAGAATAAAAAAACAGTGATATTTCTTAGGTGGAAGAATTTAACTGGAATGGGGGTCTATGGCTTTACAGTGATAGTTGAGAGAAAATAAGCTAAAAGCTAAGCCCACCAGACAAATAATTGGTCACCTGTGACTGAAATGGCATGTAAACAGCATGTAATACCTCCACCAGCACAAATAACAGCTGCAATTGGATTTGTCATGGGCTGGACAAGTTTCTGGATGTAGGCTACATCAATGTTCAGATACTTTTGCATCAAAGAATTGCGCAGTTGGAACAGATTTGGTGGATGCCTTCCCTGGTACAATTCTGAGGAGAATTTCGGGCCTTTGGCAAGCCCAAATGCAATCACTTCTTTTAGCCAATCATTAACATCTGCTTTGGACCCATTTTCTAGACATCGAACGAGACATTCACTGCACTGTACCACATGTTCTCAATCTATGAATCCAGTCACACACCCTGGATACTGCAGGTATTCATGGCTCCATTATCCTCATGCAGTGCCATTTGCAGGAGCCTGAAATTACTACCACCTTAAACACTCAAGATGACTAAGTACGCACAACTCATTTTTATAGATAACGGTACAGTGGGCCGGGAACACATAAGCAAGCCTGTTTGATGGTTTGAGGTGAGTCTGATTACTTAGGTACGCAGTTTGCACGGTGCTAAGTGGTGAGGTGACTGATCGAGTACATCTGTAGTTAGCGGCATGTTTACTAAACCTTAATTTTAGTTTCACAGGCTTTTTCTTTCCTGGTGCAGAAATCGTTGCTGACGTGCATGTTTGCAATTAAGAGGAGGAAACAGGATCAGACAGAAGTCAGTCAGAACAGAAGTGGAATCAGAACTGCATTAACCCCTTTTTACTGCAGAGCTGAACCCTTTCAAGGTTACTGCCTGGGGTAGGAATGTTAACTTATTTGTAATGAGACTTTCAGAACATTCGACAAACTCAGAATGAAATGAACTCAGCTCAGTCCAAACACGCCACGTCTTGACTCTTACTTTCCCCAAGTTACACTACGTGGAGGATGTGGGAGCCAGAGGAGAGGATGAAGAGATTCTTCACTGATTCAGCTGCATTGATGGCTTATCCAATACTCTGCTCGACCAAGTGTAAAATCTGTCTCTAAATGTTACGCTTCTTTCTTCTGATCTTTTCTCCTTCCCTCCATGCATGTCTGTTCTATTTCTTCCATAGCTGGCTATTCTCCTGCTTTGTCTACGTGTATGTGTATTAATGCAGTGTGAAATGCTCCGTGTCTTACATGGTGAGAGTTTGATAGTGACACTGATCCGCTCCACAGGGGAGCATTAGAGAAAGAGAGAGTGAAAGAGAGAGTGAAAGAGAAAGAGAGAGAGAGAGAGAGAGAGAGAGAGAAATAATAAAAAAGAAAGACAGAAAGAAAGAAAATGGAAGAGAACAAAAGAGAAAGAAAGAAAGAAAGATAGAAAGAAAGAAAAAGAAAGAAAGAGAAAAAAGAAAGAGACAGAAAGACAGAAAGTAAGAAAGAAAGCATAATAAGACAGAGAAAGAGAGAGTGACAAAAGAAAGAAATAAAATGGAAGAGAAAAGAAAGAAAGAAAAAATACAGAAAGAAAGAAAGAAAGAAAGAAAGAATACAGAAAGAAAGGTCAGAATAAAAACAATAGACTGGCATGAAAGAAAGGAAGCAAAAAAGAAAGACAAAAAGAAATAGAGAAAGAGAACAAGTATAAAAAGGAAAGACTGAGAATGGGGAAAGAAGAAAGACGGGGAGGGAGGGAGGGAGAGAAAAAGAGAAAGAGAAAAAGAAAGAGAGAGAGAGAGAGAGAGAGAGAGAGAGAGAGAGCGAGAGAGAGAGAGAGAGAGAGTGCAAGTAACAGCGCAAGAGCGGGCGAGAGAGAGAGAGAGAGACACACAGAGAGAGACCTGATTGGCCTGTAGAGATTATTCAGGGTCAACTCAGGGCATTGGCTAGGTTTGGGTACCAGCCTGGTAGCTGACCAGTCAAAGTCAAGGCAAGACAAAGTCATGGTGGCAACCAGCCAATCAGGACAGACCTCAGCGACTGCGGACAGAGTATCAGAGTCACTGCAGAGGATGAGGTCCAGTAAGAGTGCGAGAGCGAGAGAGCGGGTGAGAGAAATAGAGTGAGAGAAAATGAGTAAAGGAGTGATAGAGAGAATGAATTAAAGAGAAAAAGAGAATGAGAGAGAGGTCAGTGACCTGCTGACCAGACAGGGGAAAACTGCCTTAGACTGAGAGGCAAACAAGGAAAATGTGATGAGGATGAGAATAAAGGAGAGGAAAGGAGGCGGGGTGTGAGAGAGAACATCCATATTCAGGTCGTAGCTGTGAGCTTTGGGGTCTCAGTGCCCAATGTGCTGGAACTGGGTTAGAGAGAAAGAGAAGGTCACACACACACATGCTGACATGGTCAAAAGAGCAGGTCAGCCACACTCGCCCAAACTTTCACAAATACACAAGTGTGCAAAAGTCAGAGACCGCCCTTCATTCATTTAACTCCCAGTCAACCCCTACGAGTCCTACGGCTGAAAGATTAATTGTTTTCACATTGAAATGAGTGATTAAAGAGTGTGCGATTTTCAAAGCACAGGAGCTGCAATTTATACCCCACATTACCAACAACATTGGTTTTGTGTCAATTAGCCCAATAACACAGAGCCTGAAGCAGCCTGTAGATGAGTTAGCCCAATCGACAGGGACCAAGCACCTACGTTATGTGAAATCACAACCACAACTAACTGGAGGTATGGCACAGAAGAAATGAATATTCTTGGCCAAGGAGGCAGAAAATGCAAAATATTTTATTATTATTATTATTATTAAAACTGATAAATGAAAGGAGGTCACCGTCTTTTGCACAGTCCCATATAGAGGACAGTGGTTCTAGTGCTCATGGTTCAGACACAGGGCGTCCAGGCTATATCAGAACCATGGTACAATCTTTTCCAGCCCAAGGGGTGGATATCAGTGTATTTCTGTATCATTTATATTTGCTTATCGATACTTGGCATCTGGGAATCGATATAATATTACCACTAAATTATTTCTATTTTCTATTAATATTAGCCAAGTTCACAGGGCAGTCCCAAACATGCACTGCAACATTATGAGCACTCTGAATGACCTCTCCAAAAACAACCTATGGGACAACAGCTGCAAAAGATGCACTTATCTAGTTCCTGGCTCCTTCCGGGATGTAATAAGTGCCTATATCTTTGGTATAGTTTGAAAAAACAATGTGCAGTTTGAGTCATGGCAAAACGTTGATAACCCTGAAACAACATAGGCATACTCTGGACGAAGGATCTGTTGAGATTTGTTTTATATGGTCCTTGCACTGGGTGACCTTGACACCCCTGTCCTAGTGTGTGAGAGAGAATGCATGTGTATTTGCCAATTTTGCCATCAAGCTCTTTTCATTAGAATCTGTCAGAGAAAGAGACAGAGAGAGACAGAGAGAAACAGAGAGAGAAAGAGCGAAATCATTACGATCTGTACTTGTAAAACACAAGAAACACACTGTAGGCTTAATAGGGGAGCAGCCGCCGTAGTGAAGTGTCGGCACAAACGCATGTGGATATTGACAACCTCTCAAGACACATCAATACAATCTAATACAGTAAACATGCATCAATACCTCCTACTCTATCAAACGAGTAAATCTCCCTACTGCTCAGGCACTCAATACAACACGGCGGCACCGCAACGTCTGACAGCAGCCGGAACCAACTCCACAATTCCGGATGAATAACAGCATAACTTAATACATTTGTAAATGAGGGAATTCAGATTGTATTAAAGGAATTGCCCAGATTTTTAGAGTCTAATCTCAAGCTGCATCCTATCTTTCATCACCATAGACAGTAATCTGAATGTGCTGACTCGGAACACACTTGTAATAGAAGCCAATGGGAGGTGCAAAAACTGTGTATAAAACAAGTGTAAAGTACACGGAAATAGTGGGGGGATGGGAAACACAAAGGCTCTTCACATGAAATTAATTTAAACAACCACTTTAACATGAATTATGTGCTGTGTATTGGCAAAACTATACATATCATAATACAGGAGTTCAATATATTGCAGTATACTGTGATTCTGTAAGCAAGGTGATATATTGTGATATTTGTAGGAATTTGTTAGGAAATTAAGTTTTTCAGAAATTTTATTTTAGGAAATTAGTTTTTAAAAAAAAAACACCCCACCATATGTATAGGTTTGCTAATGCTAATGTTAGCAGTGCACCCCTACACTACTTGTTTAGGCAGGAGTGGAACAGTGCAATGGCTGAAGATGGATCACAACACCGCTATCTAGCAGTCAGAGGTTGAAACACTGTCTGCTATTAAGCTTTGCACGTAAACTATTAAATCCACATAAAAATTGATAAAAATTCATACTGTGTTCCTATCCAATCGGTTTTCAACAAGGGTGCACAATTTATAGCATTATCATCACCACTGCAAACTGTACTGCAGTGGACCGTACTGAATCAATGTACTGTGACTAGTATTTTAGCTTGGTACTAATGCAGTATTTTATAGTGAACATGGTAGATTAGAACACTACAATGGACTGTTTTTGTTTCAAATATTGTACTTTGTATTTTTAACTGCTGACTGCTCTGCTGAATGTTAAGTATTAACATAATAACGTATGAAACTTTTTCAGATCTGAAATTTTGCATTTGATCTTAATTTGGCCAAAAAAAAATGTACTGAATAGAGACACGACTGTGTCAAAGCAGAGGAACTGCATTCTCTGGATTGTCAGTACAACAGTGAATGTCCTTGGGGCGAATCATCCAACATCAGCCCCTGACCTCACGAATGCTCTTGTGTCTGAATGCTGTGAAATCTACTTGCACAACTACAACGGTAACACTGCACTGTCATTTTGTCTACAAATCAAAATCATGTGAACAGTCAAACAACTTTGGTATCAATAAGCTTTTGAAGCTGTTTGAAAGCATTTTGTGTGCTGTTGCACTCCTGATACTAAAATAGGTCACATTCTTTAAACAAAATTTAATTTTATTATTTGAGCATACACAACAAACTTGGGCTACAAAGCATCACTTGCAAAAAATAAAACAGGAACTATGTGCATTTCCACTGCCCATGATGACTGTACATTCTACTTCAATAACGATTCATCCCATCTCTCTTGCTCATCGCAATATCCAGACACTTTATTGCACATCACATTTCTTCTCCACATGGTGCAGCTACACAAATTGCTGGAACTATAAGCGTAATGTACTGTGTGCCAGCAGCCTTGCTTGGGCTGCATGGAGTCAGTGGGCATTGTGCGAGGTTAACGGCAGCGTGGCACTCTGCCAGCGTGCATGAACCTGCCAGAGCACAAAGCGGTTTCCAGCCCTAGTGCTGAACCTGAGCCCAAACAAGACGAAGCCAGCAGCACTGCCTCAGACACCAAAACACACCTCTGCCCTGCCACAGCCGTTTCACAGAGCAAACGGGTACAGATGAGTGACAGAGGGGCAAAAGGGGGGGGGGGGGGATGTTATTGTTTACAATAACATTACTGGTTCTTTTACAGTGGTGGTGATCAGAACCAGGAGTTACAATGGCTACAGCACCAAGATATACACTGCATGTGTTCGAAATAGCCTACTACATACTGTTCACTGACTGACTGAAGTAGCACACAGTAGGCAGTATGTTACAACATGAGTTTCCACAGTATGCCAAAGAGAAAGGAATTTGAAAGCAAAGGAATTTGACCAAATGCTACCACAGGCACTGCAACACCAAAGCCTACTCCAGCCTTCTCAGCTGGTCTTGAGGTGGGTTTGCTTACTTTATCTATTTAAAAGTTCACTTTCTGCACAAAGTGGATAGCACAGTAGCTCAGCCATATAATCCGTTCTGCATCAGCTTCTCAGGCTGCCGTGTCACACCGCTTATTATCCAGTCAAACTATGTTATTACATGCTGCTAACAACGAGTGTAATGAAAACAAAATGACCTGCAAACAGAGGAAAACGGATTCCAAAGCCACAAAGCTTCCAAATGCATCATTTTTGAATTTATTTTTGGCTTTGAAGATGGGTAGTAAACAAGGTCTTTCCCTCTGTCATGGTACGGGGTGTCTTTTAAAAGTCACACCGGTGCACATCTCGACCAAAATATCAAAGCATACACTGAAAAGCGGCCAACAGCTGGAGGGTCGAGGTCTTGACACAGCTCTGACTGGCTCAGTGCCTGATGTTGGCAGGCTAGTTTCACCCATTCTCTGTAGTACAATGTCATGGTCCTATACTGGAGACTGCACAGTGTACTACTGTAGAAGAGTAGCACTATTCGGTAAACACTGGTGCAGTACACCGTATATAGTGTATTATTTAATATAGAGCTGTTTTACTTATTAACCAAAACCAGACGCCTGTTTGGTTAGTAATTATGTAATATGCAATAAAATG
Organism: Semaprochilodus insignis; assembly: GCA_034552555.1. Taxonomy (NCBI): domain Eukaryota; kingdom Metazoa; phylum Chordata; class Actinopteri; order Characiformes; family Prochilodontidae; genus Semaprochilodus; species Semaprochilodus insignis. The sequence goes on along the minus strand of CM067477.1, from coordinate 12,489,980 downwards.
TTTAAGTAATTAATTATGCAAACTAATTATAAAGCAAAATTATTTTCTACATCTGCAGCATTAGGAATTGGACAGGGAACAAATGGGATATCATGGAAATCCACACAATGAATTTCACAGCATTCACTCGGGCATGAAAAGTAATGGAATAAGGTGACAAGCAGGTGAGGTGCGGAAAGACTTTTTTAAGGCAAACATGGGAACGCAGACACCTGTGCTTGCTTCAGACTGTATGTCTTGTGTCAGACTATCTGCTAGCTGGCCTGGAAGTGTTTATGGAACAATAGTAATAAGCCCATGTTTTAGACAAATCTAGACTGCAGAACTGCATGTGGCAAAAAAGGAAATTTCCTTCATCCCTGTTCGCTACTGTAGAATATACGAAGGTACAGTAGATAACAGACCTTCTGGAAGATGGCGATGATAAGATATCTTACTTTTAATTGGTCCACAAAATTAAAATAATGACTACAGATTGGCTGAAAAAGACAAACACCATCTACTTCAACAGCAATCTCTTCAACTTTTTGTCCAATTTGACGCAGAGACTAAAACCACATATTCAACAAAAACTGAAAATCTATAGCACATTTTAAATAACTGAAAGCTGTTCATCAACTTTTTAAAGACCTGACGACTCAGAATAATTATCTACCTTATATGATGAAACAGTTTTAGGCCTCACAGTCTTGTGATAAGAGAAAAAATGTAGCATAGATAAGAGAGAACTTTGCAAAGCAAGGAGTGAATAACTCTCCGTGTGAATATAAATATGCATGCATAACCACTGATTCACTTGCTTTACGGCTTTATAAAGTCAAATAGGCCATAAAGCATGCACCAAGGCCGTAACAGACAGCACACAAATTCATTTGAATAACCATCCGACAGGATCGATAGAGAGACAGGCTATGAAGCTATAGAGCTCTAAATACACCCAGGCCTTCGGCCATATCAATCCAGCCTACAGTTAACTCTCCAATTCTTTCATCAACCCAAGGGGATGAGCTCTAGCGCATCTACACATTTATCACCAGCCCAGTGTTTTATTAGCTAATATAGACCGTGCTACAGGGCTGCAAAATGGCCAGCCGAGAAATGCATGAATGGTCACATGTCTGTAATGATGCAATCCACTCACTTCATTCTTCTGTTTTTCATGGATTTAGGCCATCGGCAGACTAATAAGACGCTAAAATAGAATGTTTTCTCGATTAACATGATGACACTAAATCAGTTAAATGCAACTGACCTCGAAGTTGAGTATGAAGGATTCTATTAAATCTATTAAACCTCTAACCTCAAGGCAAAACCTACACATACTAAACCTAACCCAGACATAGATAATGTTGTTGATTGATGAGTACCACCAGAAAAAAATCATTTAATCTATAAGGGACCATCCAAATAAAAGTACAACCGTCTTTTTCCTCCTTTGTGAAAATAAGGCTACTTCATGTAGTGCGAATGGTATAAAGAAGCTAACTACTGTAATTACTCTATGAATTAAGAAGCTAATTACGTATGACTACTCTATTATGAAGCTAACTTCTGTAACTACTCCATTAATTAAACTTTATTAGGCATAACTTTATTGCATAAACAGAAAATTAGCTTTTGGAGACAGAATTTGCAACATCTCAAATTGTAAAGTCAAAGTGCAAAAGACTCACATCATTGCTTAATTATCATTGTAACAGAGTAACATGATACAACATACAATACACGATATGTATTAGAATATTTAGATTAGATTAGATTAGATTATCGGGTTGGAGGAAAAGGAATATTTCTTTATTAAAACAGTACAGTATATTTTAATTATAATAATTAATATACTATTTATTTACAAACCTGACAAATATTAGAAATATTAAAAATTTTCACTGAAAAAAAATGAAAACGACTAAAACTCTGGGTGAAGTCTACATAAAATTAGATTGGGGGAGGGGGGACAGTTTAAAAAAAAAATAAAAAATTGTAACTGATCTGCTAAATAAAAAGACCATTGAGCCTCATTCAAACTCTTACAAGTTCTCTTGAAATAAGTCCTAAGAAAAAGCTGTGCTCTTAAACTGCTGTACTGTTTACACCTTTCTGCTTTTGAGTGTGCGTAGACTGTGTTCTTACCTACTGTTCTAACCAACTGAGCTGTAAATGATTCTAGCACTTTGCAGTAAGCCTGCTCCAGCTGAGCGAAGTGTTCTGTACAGGTTATAACAGCACTAATAATGCTGTCTCTTTAATGTAACACGCAGCTGATCAGGGTTCTCTGAGCAGTGATGAGATCACCTTATTGACTATATATGCTAGAAAAGTGTACAGTCACATGGTCATACTGCCCACCTCTACTATCTATCCATTCATATTGTTATGTAACAGAGAAACACTTTAACAAACACATGTCATCTTTTTGGCCTGTGTTTTCATCCCTCTTTCTCATCCACACTTAGCCTAAACACACACACACACACACACACACACACACACACACACACAAATCAGACAGGCTCCATAAACAGCAGCCGTAATGCGGTGTGCCTCTGCTGACACACAGCCCTCTTAATTAAAGCACTTTACTTTGTTTTTATTTCTCTCCCTCTCTCACTCCTCTCTCTCTCTCTCTCTCTCTCTCTCTCCCCCCCCTCCGACTCTCTCTTTTTCCTCCCACCTCCACCTCTTCAGGAGGCCAGGATTAAATTGGATTCTAAATGATCCAGAACCGATTTCTGCTGCCATTTTTTCCCCCTCCCATCTCTCTCTTGTGCGCCCGCTGTCCTACTTTTTAAAAAACTCCTCCCGTCTCACAACAGCGCTGTCAGGGGCTTCATTTTCTGTGGCGAGGGGCTTCAGCGGGTCCCTGTACCTCCCCGGGGAAGGGCCTGCGAGAGTGAGGCAATGGAGGGTGCCGCTGAACTGAGAGATGGAGGAGCAGGTGGAGGAGGAGGGGGGGCCAACGCGGCCGGCGAGCGCGTCTCGCCCATTAAGGTGCAGAAAATGAGAAAATTTGGAAAATGAAACACGAGCTTGTTCAGCCTCTCATCTCCCTCTCGTTCTTTCAGCCTTTTCTCTCCTCCCCCCCTTCCCTCGCTCCTACTCGGGATGCTTCAGAAAGATGAATCCGTGACTAAGACTCACACCTCCGCTTCCCATCGCTTTGAAGAGAGTTTTGGGCAGACGCATGCTCTTCTTCTTTTCCCCGCTCTGCTCTAATAACTTACACACATACAATAGCTCCGTGGCTCAATGTCATTAGTGAAAGTTTACTGAATAGACAGACTAGGGCCAAGTTTGAACTGAGCGTGTGCATCATTAAAGTTAGCTGAACACGTTCCTATGGGTGAACTACTTCACGTTGCCAGTCGAATGTTTGCATCTGTTCAATTTCCCACCTGGGCAAGCACATCGCACCACACCAACAGTAGCCCTAACTCTGAATTCGTCTATGTCTCTGGATAAGAGCTTCTGACAAATGCACAAATGTGAATCACCATTAAGGAGTGGCTAATATGACGATATGTTATCATGATATGTTATTGTGTTCATTATACAGCACAACCAGGGCTCAAACAATTCCTCAAGAAACTTGCATCAAACCTTTGTTTAACTCAATCTCACGGACAGTCAAAAAAATGAGTCACCTGTGACTGAAACGTAACTAATAGAGTGTAATACCTCCACAACCACGAATAAGCACAGGTGGTTGATGTGGCTCAGCAGACCACCCACCAGGGAGCTACCAACCCATGTGGGAGATGTGTATGCTGTGCTACACCAATAGGAGTCCTTGGGTAAGACTCCTAACACTGCATTGGCCTGCCTGTAAGATAAAGAACTCTGGAAGTCGCTCTGGATGAGAGCGTCAGCTAAATGCCATAAATGTTAATGACAACAACAGCTGTGATTCAATTTGGCATGGACTGGACAAGTTTCTGGATAGGCCACATCAATGTTCAGCCACTTTTGCATCAAAGAATTGTGCAGCTGTCACTTGTAGAACACTTTACAACAAAGGGACCAAACATAAGACAAGCATGTCTAGCAAAGACAGAGAACCTGAAACTACAGCTGCTCAAAGTACCGAAAGCTTGATTCTTGTTTAATGCTGCGAGTAGGCAAATAATTAAAAACCAAAAATAGCTTGTGAGCTTCAATTAAACTCATTTTAAGAGGAAAATTATTCACGTATTGACATAATTTCTTTGCGTAGATTTCAGTTTGTGGATGCGACAATATGACTCAAAATAACTATATTTCATTATCAAGCAAAATCAGAAAAATCTATAAAAAAAAAAACTAATTTCCTTTTATTTAATTATTTGAAATCATTTTATACAGTGGGGCCGCATTTTGCCCCCTTTTGCTCACTTTTAGTCACTTTGAAGGATGCGCTCTTTCCCTAGCGCCTCTTAGCTTACCCCCCATTGTCTTATTACCATTCTAGCTTTTAAAATGTACAGATGAAATTCCCTTGACAAGCGTACAGCGGTACATACAATAATGATGTAATGATGGCAAGGTAAGAAATACAGGGGGAAAAAAAGAGGAAGAAAAGGCACAGAAAATAACCAGAGAACAACAAAGGGTGCAGAAGGAATAAGAGGCAGATGGAGGGGGTGAAGTGTCGGGGGGAGTAAAAAAGTCTACCCAGCGGTGTTCAGAGGAATAACTGTTCCTCCCTCGCTGCTCTCTCTTTCCGCACACGCCATTTACTCCAGGGACCAATAGCACAGGAATTACTGTGCACATCACACTCACATTTACTTGCAATATTACACAAATGCAGACAGACACTGTGCAGAGCCCAAGAAATATAAACATATTATTTTATTTTTTTTACCTGTTGCTGATTTTAAGAAGCAAAATGTTCCAATTACCAACAATTCCAACTGTTTAATAACGCTTAATAACTAATATCTCTCTCCACTGTTCTCTCAAAACATTTAAGAAATGATATTAAGTAATATAATGTAGGTGCAGCTCGGAATGATCAGTGGTATATATAGTTTTTAGGGATGCACAATCGGAATCAGCAGATTTTGGTTTTTAAAGCTCTAAACTATGGAATTCAATTCAGCCTCATCTAGCTAACTACACACATTCAAAAGCATCTGAGAATGTAGCTCTTTAGTTTAGCTTTAGATTAGTCCAAAGCATGTGAAGGTAGCTGTTTTGGGGGAAAACATCGCTCACAATACAAATTGGGGGGTTTTCCATGCAGTCAAATGAAATCTGAACATGATCTTATCACCAAAAACATGTTGACCCAAGGTGTAAACAGGCACGTAGCGCTGCCATCTGTATGAAAACTGCTTTATAAAGTCTATCCTTATTATTATAAACACACAACTTCATTCCATTAATTCCCAAGAAGCCTCTCCAGTGGTAGAAAGCAACAGCAATGTAAACTATGCCACTTCTGCCACTTGCTTAAAGTGGCCTGTCATTATTATGATTGCTTGCTAAGTGCGTCAAGCCATCATTGCATTACACTTCCTTTCACTGGCTACCTGTCCTTAAATGATCTAACCGCGATCAGCACCTTCAACACGATTAATAAGAAGTTAGGCTAATTCCTCTAATGATGGACTGATACGAGGCTCAACACCACAGTGACTCACTATAGTCCTCTTTTAAATTACAAAGTGGTATTACAAGACAGGACGGCTTGGGGCTAGCTGGTTAGCATGCTAACTTCAATGGATATCTCTATAGCCCAACACATAAATGTTTTTGACACACAGCTAAACTGTTATTTCTTCACATTCTGTGAATAATTTTGGTTAATTCTGGAAGGTTTACACCAAAAATCACACATATTGCTCAATATCAGACAAGCATTAAATCAGCCAGGCACTCATATTTTCCTATACACGCGGTTACGACACACTAAACACTTACGGAAAGTCAGGCACAGACCACTTGAAAGGATGAAGCTTTTACATCTAACTCTACTGTTCTACCACAGTTTGGACTCGATATAACCCAATTAAACACATACTCCCTCTAACTCATCAAACGAGACGGCCTCAAGACCTCCGTCTACGGCGCTCCAGCACCAATTAAAACTCTAAATTCATACCACACTGCCCATGCTTAAATCAAACATTACGAGGGAGAGAGTGCATTCGAATGGTCTTTGCGATTGCATTAATATTATGAATTTAATCTCTTTCTCTTAGCCACACACACAGGAGGAATCGTCTATATTGTGTGTACTTTTCAAGGGTAGCATTCAAGTTCTGTCCAATTCATTGGCCACTGTTCCATATGGGTTGTGTCTGCTGAGAATTAGTGTAAAGGCACAAAATGCACAACAGCGTTATAGCAAATGAACCTAACCAGACAAAACCACAGAAGGAAGATGTAATTTGCGGTCTAGGAGGGCATTATTTTGTCTGGGACTAGGTCAAATTTAGAGAGAAACAGAGACGGGCGAGTGTTATGTTTTCATGACCGACCCTGCAGCACTGTGCACTGTTTTTTCCATCTCCACAAGCCATTTCAGCCAGAAAAATCTAATTGGTGTGCCAACCTAAAAACCAGCACTTGCATTTTCCACTCATCATTAAGTCATTAAATATTAACGGTATTTGAAACTGCAGTTATATTCTTTCTATATTTTTACTGGAATTTACGTTGGTGCTTATACAAGATCCTTATGATCAGCTTTCTTCCTCTCGTCCATCATACAGCGCTTTTAAACATTTAGCCTTTTACAATGAGGTCATACATAAATCAGAGTAATATGGAATCTGATACAGACACCAGTTCAGATCTGAGTTTTGCATTGAATGCTTTGTGTTCATCGCCTAGACTCACCCATGGCTTTGGTCTCCTCCCCCTTGGCGTTGAGGATGGAGAACTTGAACTTGGCACGCACTTCACTCTTGGGACAGCTGACCAGGAGCAGATAGAGAGACAAGTAATCTTTACTCTCCTCATCCAGCCCTTTTGGATTCACTCGCAAACACCTGCACAAAGAGGACAGCAAGACAGAAAGATGATACCAGTCATGGTTACAGATGCTCAGGTCATTTGTAGTCCAGTGTAATGAAATACTCTGGCACGTATTTCATCACTAACTGAGTAAGCGAGTTTTTACCAAACCACCCACGATAAAAAAGTCTTAACATTAATAAGTCATATGCCAAAAATCTTTAGTGTACTGGGACAAACCAGACAAGAGAATAGCACAAACGCAAAAATGCATCATAGAAGTGCATTATATAAATCATACAAATTGCTAAGTAATGACTGCAGATTCATCAAGAAGATGAATATTAATGACTCTCTACAAGCAGAAACTGATCTCGCACAAGTCATATTAATTTCTTAAAATGCAATGGTCTGTTTTTGGCCTCACACTTCAGTTCCTCCCCATTATGTAACATGCATTTTTAGTTGGAAAGTTATATAGAAGTCACTGAATAATTTGCAGTAGTTCCTGAATAATTAAGTAAAAAATAAGTTCCATGATTAATAACTGAACAACAAGCATGCAGTTCTACTCAACATGTAGAATAATCTAGCTCTTCTCACCATTTGAGCTTGTCATTGGCTCCCGAAGAGAAGGTGGAGCTTTTAATGACCTCGCCCATCTCCTCCCGACAGAAGCTGAAGTTGTTGATGGTCCACATATAGGAAAACTTCACCACTTTGATCTGATACACACGCAAAAAACACACACACACACTTATGCATCCGTGTCCCTTTTCTTTCATTTTCTTTTGATATATAGGTAAATGGCAGCAAAGACTTCAAAAATCGGCCACATCAAACCTGACTTTCATCTTGATACACGGTGGAAACAAATGGGTTTGAGAGAAAAAAGGGTAAAAAAAAAAAATGTAATGAACAAACACTAGTTTGGGAAGGATGGAGAGAGCCGAGTGGGGAGGGGAATGGGTCTATTGGTCTCAGAGCCTCTGCACACATGACGCTGGTGTGTAATGTGTCCCAGTTCCTTACAGAGCGCACTGCTTTACATAAACACTAGAGCGCATGTTTGCACATACACATACCCTTTTGTTCATAGAAACATGCCTTTCATCGTCCTTCTCTGACATAATCACTGGAAAGGGCGCTCGTTGGTATATAGCAGGGATGGGCATGAAGAATTGACTACTGGCTTAGCCAGAACTGAAGCAGAAGACAAATATTGCGCGAAGCAATTTAAACATGCTATTTGTGCTGTTAAGGTTAGGCCTGTCATGATCATGAACGTCTAGAACTTCTATTTGTGTTAACAGCTATTATTTATAGAGTAGTTAATTACAGCAAAAATAATAGTAACCGGCCGCAAAACTTTTTATTATAGGGGATTATGTCCCCTCTCTAACTACACAGGACTTAAGGAATTAATAATGGCATAAATATACAATCTCTGAAGCACTGTAAATCAGCTGAGACATGTTGTCTTCAGGAGACCAGTGATGGGCAGTTCAATATACGATCTTCAAAGCACTGTAGAGCAGCAGAGAAATGCTAGGATGAAATGCCAACTCTACAGGTCAGTAGAGCGTTTTTATTTTTATTTATTTATTTATTTTTATAGTGCCCTTTTCAATGGGATCATATTGCCAGCCTTCACTGAAACTGGAGATTTACAGACCCAGAAATCACAAGACTCATTACCTGTTGTCTTCCATATTGCTAGTGTTACAATCACATGATCAACGACTAACCAACATTAAGCTTTAAGCGCCAACACCGAGCAGTTGAAAATCCGACTTGTTTGTGCAGCCACTAGTAAGCAACTATTAAAATACAGGCCTAATGTGGTCAAAGTACCTGATTAGCTGTTTATACTCAGTAGCTCCCAACTGACAACAGCCAGATCTGCAGCTCAGACAAATAAACACTATGCTAGGAAGCACTTTAAAGCAGCACTACATCATTTAAACTGCTGTTTTCATTAGACCCAAGATGCCTCTTAATAAACACACTTCTTCCTTTCTTGGGTTTAACCCTACGAATGAAAATGCATTCAGAATACACACTTAAGATCAGGCGTAATAATTGTGGCAGGTCTAATTAATTTTTTTTATATGGTATTTAATATTGCCATTTCATTCCATGGAACAAAAATCTGATTTGGATCATCAGTTTTGCTCATTGTACTGACTAGTAAATAAACTGCTTATCACTATTCAGTTACTGAGAAAATGGCTGTCCCTATTACACACAGACTTGTAAAGCATAGCAGGCACAAAGAGATCATACTAAAAACGCACTTCAAATACTCACCTGTGTGTAACACCAGCTTTCGGCCACAGGGCCGCTGGTCATCTCAGCGGGAGGGGGCGGACTCGGGACCCTGGACATCGCCAGCTTTGAGCGTGTGGGGGGGAAAGGGCACTACAGCTGCCAGCAGACAACGCACCCACACCGTTTCTCCGAGTAGCACTTTCCACACTCTCGCACAAACTCTATGCAGAGATAGCACAGCCGCCGCTAGGATCTGTGCACACGCTATGGTTCAAAGTCGTCAAGAGAACACGGAGTAAACACAGAAGGGGAACTCGAAGAACGTCACAACAACAGCAGAACCTGAAAAGAGAGGGGAGGAAAAAAAAAAGAGAGGTGTCAGTCCTCTTATCACAATAACTCCATGATGCTCCATGAAAAATATATTAGCCACTGATATACTATGCACCCCTACTGGATTGCACCGAAAGGGTCAGCACGTAGATGTGCCTGTCCTGATTCAGAACAAGTCAGTTCTCTTAAACAATATAAACCAGTTAAATTATAACGGGTAGAACCCTCAACTCAAATTCCTAAATCAAGCTCAGTAGGAGTTCTGTTTTACTTTATTATAGTAAAGTGTGAAGTTATACTTACTATTTATGTAAACATGTGTATATTTATGCGTATTGCAATATCAACAAGGTCTCCAGGTGTCGTTTTTAATGCAGTTTAAATGATAAGTTGAGAAGCAGCAGGCCCACACTTGTAAATACTGTAAACTTCATTTTCATTTCAAGCCAGCTCATACACCTACAGTGTTATCTGCACAGTATTTCAAAAACACTAGTTTATTAACCTTCATGTTTTAACAACTGAACAACTCCAGCAACTCATACATCACTCAAGCATTATGCTAAGAAGAGCCCTACTATCTAGTAATATTCTTATTTATTAGTGAGTACTAGTATTAGTAGATACACCTTAATACCCAGTGAGTGGGGGGAATATATGTTTATTTGTTTAATATTTTTATTTGTATTAATATTATCTATTAATGACAACAAGAGCTACAACACAGCAAAACAAAAGTAATTCACTAGCATAATAAGGCATGAGAAAACTCTCCATGTTTTATTAGATAAACAAACAACCACCACCGGACGCCTAATGCTGCAGTTAATGTATAAATGTTCACTTTTTTACAAGTCATTTAATGTGCAGGGTTTAATGAAAAAGTCTTTTCATAAGATTAGGTCCACTACAATAATGCTACTTTCTGTTGGCCTTTCAATGGGAGTTTTAATGTACCATTAAACAAGCTAAGAGCTCTGAGCACTCACTTTTTCAGATGGGGTTTAACACCCCCCGTGACATATCTAGCTATACTTCTATTTATCCAATATGACACCAGTTAGAATTGAGTACGGCTGAATATCTGGAAAGAGCACTTAGAAATCGCAATAATAGAGCAATCAGGAAGTGGGCAGATACCGCATCACTAAACAATCAATTAATCATATTGGAAAGGCAATTTTGGCCTGAAATTGCTTAGTCAATTAAGGCTGCAACTAATTCGTTCTAATTGGAAGTACGGCTGCAGCAAGAAAATCAAGCATTCCTAGCCAGAGCCCACACTTATTCAGCCAAAGATCTACAGGACGAGAGTGATATCAATATCAATAACATTCTGGTGGATTCTAGTCCATCACAGCACAGACATTTCCAAGCAGAGCTGGACAGCTAAACTCACAGACTAGCAGCTGAGCCCAGACGCATCAGAATTCAGTCGGTGTTCAGGACGCTGTAGCAAATTTTACATAATAAATGATGTTTACTCGTCATCAGTTTTGAGCTAGATAGGTTACTGAGGAAAAAACGAGCATATATCTTTAGCTCAGCACAAACACGCGACTCCAGCTAACTTGTCATTTTAATGTGATGTCTGATTGCACACAAACACACGATAAGAAGGTCCAGGTGCCTACAATGCTAAGTCTGATAATACGTCAAATCTAATGAAACACATGTCAACACTTTGAGTAAGTCTGCCATTTCTGAATGCATGAGAAAACAGAGCTATCCCCGGAGACGCAGCCTTCTCCTCCTCACCATCCCAGCTGAATTACACCACAGCAGCAACTGTTTCCAGTAAGGACAGATAAATCAGTAGAAATGAATGATATTGCTTTTTTGTTTTCACTTTTGAAATGTATAAAATCACCAGGTTTTTTTTTTTTTTTTTTTTTTTTAGGGCTGCATATCACAAACTTCATGACACGTATCACAATAAAGCAAGTTTTATTTGAGCTGAATTAGTTTTTACCATAGCAGGTCCGGAAATGTGATTTGTGTGTGATTTGACTGGCTGATTAATGCAGGATAAATGATATGCAGATAAGCATATCATTATTAATACTCAGTATTATGTGGCTAACTGTTATATAAGCAGGAAAAAACAAACAAACAAACAAACTGTTTCGTTATTTCATTACCGTGATGTCCATTCAAACATGACTAAAATTATAAAGAGTCTGGCAAACTTTAAGCCCTATTCGAGCTGGATAAGTTTTACCAGGATAGGTCAGGAAGTGTAACTGTGTGTGATTTGACTAGCAGATTAATACAGGAATTAAGGATCTGCAATGAAGGAAAATGTGATTACAAATGCACATGAACTGACTGGCTGACTCGTACGGGATAAAGGATCTGTGTTACTGCCCCAACTTACCCCACCAGGTCGGTGTATTGGCTAGAACTTATGATACAGATCATAATAAAGGGATTACGGTTTAATATATATATATATACTTCATATTGTGATACTCCAAGTACGGTACATGTGTACATTTGTTAACAGTCCTGAAATATCATGCTAAGGCGGGGAAATGAGTAAACAGTGTTTTTGTCTGTGGGTGCGGTGGGTGCGGTGGGTGCGGGGGTGTTAGAGGCTCTGATTCTGCCTGTTGCTCCTCTCGTTATAAAGCAGGGAATGCACTGCGGTTATATACAGTAACTGTAGCGTTACTCAGTCATTCGTAGCCTTTCAGTTCTGCTCCGCCATAGTTTCTTTAACCTCCGCTCTTCTCTGTAAAGGAGACGCTTGTCCCGCCATCCTGACGCATATTTATTTGGGCTGCCGTCTTGACGAAGCGCTCCGGGATGCTTGCGCCTCAAGTGCTCGTGCGCAGCAATTGTACTGCTGTAAGAACCATCTCTAATTTTACACCACACTGGAGTGTCTCTGGCCAAAGCACTCCCGCACTTCGGATGATTTTTTTTAAAGCCGTAAACTGCTTTCCATCTTTCCAGTGGGCGCGGCCATCTTTGCGACGCGCCGACGCACGATATGCAAATCGACGTACCTTCGTAATCGATGACGTCGATCCGGCGACGTGTCGGCCTAACGCGAAGTGACCTAAAGGCTAACAGCTACAAGCTACTAACTCAGAACTGAAACCGCGTCTGTGAACGTGAAACTAACACACAAACAGCAGATGTTAAACTAATAACTGATCTTCACTTGGTGCTCACTTTCTCCGACTCTCGAGACGCGCACGAGTGAAACCGCACGGGAGCCGTGCACAATCTACCGATACAGTCATCACCACATTGATCCGTGTTTTGGCCACAAGCTCATCCTCTACACGTTGCGATATCAGTATTTTAGTAAAAGGCCCAAATTACTTACGTGCCGGTTCCCGATGATCGGCTTCTCCTAGCAGTACAGCTGCTGGGGCTAAAAGCGGTTAGAGTGCTAAACCAGTACAAACCGGCAAGTTAGCAAAACCGGAAAACCAAAAACTCCTTCGCTTTGTGATCACGATACTCTGAAAACTACAGTATTATGAGGAGAGTCTCAGCAGGTCTCAAACTCTTGTCGTCCGAACGAAAGAGAGTTACTGAGAATTCCAGGTTGACCACATAATCGATGTCTGGAACCTACGTAACAAAAGTGGGATAACGTAACAATGGCGCCTGTCCCCACCTGTAACTATCATGTACTGAGTGGTGCCTGGACCATATATTTAAATACAGATGCAGTGTTTATTTTATTATATATATATATATATATATATATATATATAT
>CM067477.1:12446398-12476669 GCA_034552555.1 Semaprochilodus insignis | reverse complement strand
TGCATGTGTATGTATATATATATATATATATATATATATATATATATATATATATATATATATATATAAACAAACTGACATTGCATTTTTTTCTCCATGTGAAATATGAAAAATTATTCAGTATTTTCACCTGATGAATGACTGGGGTGAAAATAAAAATAGTTTATAATTTTTAAAAAGCTGACAAAACACTGTTGTAAGCCAAACCAATTTTTCTTGAACTTTAATGACACTCTATAATCGGTTTCAAGTGCACCAACCACACAAGCATGTGAGCGCTGTGACTACTCTTCTCTGTGTATCTGAGTGGCCTTTAATCATGGTCAAGGAACCATGCAAGTCTTTCTTTTGCAGACTCACTCACACATGCGAGCACACACACACCCGCACACACACCCGCACACAACATTAAATTTCACCAGGGACGTCCAAACCTTGGCATAGAACTTTATGCAGTATACAGCATTTCTAATAAAATGACCACCAGGTATGATAAGAAGTATGAGTATTCATGTGGTGCTTCTGTTCATTTGTGCAACTCCTGTATTTGCACAATGTTCTACACTTTAGAAAAAATAACCAACCCTCAAAAATAAATACACAAATAAACTAAAAACAAAAAACAGCACTTTATGAAAAGCTGTTCTGATTAAATAGCTCCTACAGATGTAAATGTTCAACATTATGACAAACTGCTCAGTGTGTGCAATGCAGCCCTACTACAGTCTACAGCAGCCCTATGGAGCCAGGGTATTCCATGGATTGGGGTTTTTACTGCTCTAAAATTAAACAACCAATTCAGCTCATGAGCTAATTATCAGCCCCGTCATGAAGTGCTTCAGGCATAAACTTTTAATAACATGCAAAACAAACTAATACACTTCACTTCCTCTCCATCCTTCATTGGCCAAAAAAAAACCCCAAGCCACCTCATCACCTCTTCATCTTTCCTTTCTTTCCGGCTCCTTCGTTCTATGCGCTCTCCTCTCGCCTTTGTCACTCAACCTGCGCCTCCCTCAGCCAGCAAGCAGGGAAGCGAGGGACAGTCCGTTCCTTTTATTCTTTAATTAGAGTCTGATTGAAAGGATAGATCATGGCCTGGTAGAACCTTCAAGAAATTACAGAGCAAGCTTGAGAAGAAGAGGAAGGAAAAGCGAGGGATAAGCCACAGAGAGACGGTGTAGGTGAGAAGAGCAGCTATTAATGGAGAAGGGGGTGATTAACTAGTGGAAGAACAGGACCAGAAAATGCAGTCAGAAACACATGGAGGAAGAAGGGAACAAGAGAAAGGGAAAAAAAAGACAGCAGGCGGAGAAAGAAAAGGTCAGTTCTTAAAGTTTTGAGAGGAAAAGTGGAAAGGGCCACAGAGCAACTGAACCCTTTACCCACATACCTTTACAGTAATGCTCATAGAGTTTAATTAGCGCTCAGAGAAACTTTCACTTTCCTGGATTTGATAATTACCACAGGGCTGCAGCTAACAGCTGATAATCTTTAGACTAATCATCTGATAATCGATTTACTGTCAATGTACTGCTAATTACTGCTTTAATTAACCATAAAATACCTTAAATAAAAAGAACCATGCCTCTAAAACTATGCAACCCATCACAGATCATGGGACCCTTCAAATTTTGTAGCTGTCAAAAGACCATGACTGTCCTATGCATGCTCCGACTACTAATGCATTCATGCGTTGGGCAAGCTTTATAGGGCAAAGTATTCATACTGGAGTTTAGAGCTGCTGTGCTGAGTATCCAGTTTAAAATGCTTTGCTAGTCCAACAACAAAAACTACCCAACCAACTTCAGGGCAGCATCCTGTGACCACTGATGAAGGACTAGAGGATGACCAGCACAAACTGTGTTACAACAGATGAACTACTGTCTCTCATTTACATCTACAAGGTGTATCAGCAAGGTAGTTGTGTCTAATAGAGTGGACAGTGAGTGGACAGTATTTAAACACTCCAGCAGCACTGCTGTGTCTGATCCACTCACACCAGCACAACACACACCAACACACCACCACCACGTCAGTGTCACTGCAGCGCTGAGAATGATCCACCATCTACACATTACCTGCTCTGTGGGGGTCCTGACCATTGAAGAACAGAACGAAAGAGGGTTAACAAAGCAGGCAGGTGGACTACAGTCTGTAACTGTAGAACTATAAAGTGCTCCTATATACGTTAAGCTGATAAATGAGTGTATATACACAAGGCAGATGTACCATTGTGTACATCTAATTTTTACTGTATCACTGCTTAAATAATACTCACCAACTGTTACAGCACAGGCTACGTTCATATTACACTGCTCAATCCAAATATTTGCTCAGAGCCGATCTTCCTACCTCAAAAGATGGTTAGGTAAGTGATCTGACTCCATCATTAATGTGAACAAATGTCCTGAAACGATCCGCATCCCCACATCATAATCGCTAACGTTCTGTACACCTTCATAATGAACAACAACAATCTAACCAGCAGAACAAGCTTTTGTCACCAAGCTCTGAACAGCTCTCAGCTCTTCATTATTAGATCAAGACAAAGGTGAAAAAAGGTCAGGGGGGAAAAAAAAAAAGTCACATGAATTTGGATCCGACTATCAGATGTGTATCTGATCTAGGACCATGAAAGTGGCTCCAAAATCAGCTCCAAAAAACTTCTAATTTGTTTCACGTTAAGGCAAAAACAGAGCATCATTAGGTCTGATTAACTGAACTCACTGAATCACACTGAACAAAAATTCTTTTGTGGTTTATCTGACGCCACTGTTGTTTTCTGTTGACCCACTTATTAAACCTCTGAAACACCAAACATAGTATATGGACATACTGTAAAAACAGCTTTCAGTATAGTGATATTACACTTCTACCATTTCGCCCACCCTGTTTCAAAGGCTTCCAATGTTGTTCACTTCCCACAGGTGTATTGATGTTACCAGTGTCATCAAGTAGATGTTTGGGCTTTCTATCCTCTCTGTCTCTCTCTCCCTCATCGTTTGTCCTATTTGTATCTGATGAAAAACACTGGTGGCATTTTCACTCAGAGAGACAATAAAATATTAATCACTCAAGTTGGGGAACAAGTTGGTGCCCATTTGCAATTTAAATTACCTTAGACTTCCTGGCAATTAATTTGCGCACGCGTCTGCGTGTATGTGTGTGTGTGTGCCTGTAGTCATGTGCCTCCCGCTGTCTATTTTCTCAACTTAATTTTCGATGGTATTTGTATCATGTCTATCGCAACTGTCAACTAATCAACGGGAACTCACTTGGTGGCAACATAATAATGTTCACAAAGCAGCTAACAATCGCTCGACTCTGTAAATAGGCCCTGGTGACAGAGCTAACACACACACACACACACACACACACACACAGACACACAGACACACACACACACAGACACACACACACACAGACACACACACACACAGACACACAGACACACAGACACAGACACAGACACACACAGACACACACTTTATCAGTTGATGACAACAGATTACGGCCCGAGTTAAAAGCATGTCAGGTCCGTAAGAGAAAGTGAAGTTTTTCATCAGACATCTTCAGATGCTTCATTCATCACTACCCTCTATTTCTCGGGCAGTGATGTAGATGCTGACGGTGCTCGCAGAGAGAGTGACTAATGGGTGATAATCCACAAGACATGTAGAGGATAAATATTGACAAACACACACACCCACCCACACCTACCCACACACATCCCCACACACATCCCCACACACAGACACACACACAGACACACACACAGACACACACAGACACACACAGACACACTTCTGTTATATTTAGCACATCACACAGAAAAGAGGGGAGACGAGAAGAAAGTGTATGCCCATCAGTTATAGCATACATGCAGCATCAATCCATAAGCACTAAAGCAGGATTGTACAATATGACTACATGCACATTTGCGTATCACCTCCCGACCTGCTAACATCATAAAAAACAGGTCAGTGACATCCAAGTCTATCATTTTCTACTAAATAACTTAACATACACATGACATCACACATAATTCTGCAATAAAAATAATAAAAAAAATAATAATCAGGTGGTGTGCACTTCTGTCTCCAGTCACTAATTTTTTTGTGTTCCCTGTTAGCCTGAAAGGTAACACTGTCCACAACCAACTTCAGTGTAATCCAACCATTATTCTCCCCTGTTTATTTTTTAAATGCCCTCATCAAGTGGCTTTCAGCAACAACGATCCAAATCTGCACATCCTAATCATTAACGTCCTGTGAACGAACCACTTTCATAATGAACAACGATCTAACCAGCAGAACAAGCCTCTGACAACAGGATAATAATTTGCTCTGAACAGCTCTTAGATGTTCATTATTAGATCAATACGAAGGTGAAAAAGGGTCAGATGCACAAAAAGGAGGGGGGGGGTCACATGAATTTTAATCTAAAGTCTAAAGTCCTGTTTTTCTACACCAACAAAATGTTTCTGTATCTGCTTCATAGATGCAAAACACACCATGGACCTGGTTTGTAACCCACTCATTCGTGTTTAACAACTTTGTCCAAAATGGTGAGCTACTGGCACTTCATGGAGGACCCCTGGTGGGCCACTGAGAATGGAAAAAAAATACAAGGTCATTTCTAACCTAGCCATAAAATTCAGCTTTAAAAGAATTCAACTCTCATTCAATTCTGCCCTCAACCACTTACATGCGTGTGTTCCCCTGAGGGCATGAAAGATAACAAGCAACCTTCAGGCAAAGAAGCTCCTATTTTCCCCTGTATATTTTTTTAATGTTGCCCTCAACAAGTGGATTTCAGCAACAACGAGGTCTCAGCATATTGTCACTGTTGGAACAAATCTCCACTTCCACCCATTTGTGACAGAACTTTAGCCAGCTGCCCTTAAAATGTGCTAAAGCTTCATGAGGAGCTGAATGTATTTTTATAAAGGGTCAGCCTGTGTTTGTTTAGAAATAGGCTTGACATAACCAAGACCAGTACTGAACTCCAATACCACCCGGGCTAGCTCCCTCACAGAAGCTAAACTGATAAAGAGAGTGAATAACTTTACTACTTAGAACGGATGCAAGACTAGCCCTGCCGGGGGACAAGAGACCTGGCGTGCGGACTTCAAGAGTTTTCCTTCAGCTAAATAATAAAGTCAACGTAGGAAAAGCAACCCCTGTGTGCTCCCGCCGATATGAGCTTTGGTGTTAGCCGAGCTGAGTCTGAGTTTGGGGTGTGGGGGGAGGGGGGAGGAGTCGGCTGCCAGGCAAGGCGATTTAGCCCTTCAGGAACTCATTACAGCAGCCGCTAGCCTGCCAAAATAATTAATGAATTAATGAAGGGAGGAGAAAAAGCATCCCACACGCAGCGGCTCTGGCCTGAAAGTCTCTTTTAGTTGCGACTTGAAAGAGAAACATCAAATGCAGCGCCACCCACAAGACTCTCCCTCCGGGTTCTACTTCCTGTGGAGGAGAGGAAATGTGTCCCATCCCATTTTTCTTAAAAATAAATAAGTAAATAAATAAATAAATAAAGCCCCTCCCACTAGTCAAGTCACCAGATAGTCGTCAGCCATGGGGCGGAGCTCTACAAAAGAAAAGGGGTAGAGAAATGTCATTCACAGTCTGTGCTATCTGCTGCTTACGTGACTCGCTCACAAGCAGAAGGAGAAGGAAGAAAACTCTTTTCCTCTCTGTTCCCTTTGGTTTAAGCCTTAACTAAACATACGCAACATGCACAGAGGCAAAAACGTTTTACTGGCTCCACACTCCAAGGCAAATGCCAAATTCCTTGACTTTTCCTTGACTTTCACTGACTAAAAGGCTGAATTTAAACGACCTATAATGCATGGAAAAACAGACCGCCTTTGTGCTGAGCTGACAAAAAACAGCCACAGTGTTTTAAACCCAACAATTTGTGAGCTTTATTTACTAGTTCTCACTGCTTAAACATAGTGCACAGGTACTACTGATATTACCTGTTCCTGACATGTGCGTCCGGAACAGGAGACGGCATATCTGAAGTGATGGTGCCAGTAGTTAATAAGTGGGAAGGGAATAAACAGGCATGGAAAAAACAAGTAACACAATATAGGAAACATGCGACAATATTTTGATGAACAGCAACTAAAAACAAATAAAATCCCTGATATTCCATAACCAAACCCCCTGATTATCCATGTCTGAAATGTGGCTTTTTAAAAATGCTAATACTGACCTGGTTTTAACAGGCCTAACACAGAGGCCCTGCTCAAACCTAATAACATACACCTCAAGTCTGGCCATAAGTGAACAGTGTCAGATAGGACTCAAGTCCTTTTCCATGTGCGTGCAAAGTTACACCATATGGACATAAAATGCAATGACTGATAAAACTACTGGATAACAAAATGACGACATTAGAAGCGCTAAATTCTAATTACTGTTACTGGATGTGCCACACAGAAAACCTGTATTGTTGTGTATACAGAAATCTAACTGTCCTGCTCTCCTGCAAACGCCAACATACACAACGTTATAAAAGAACCACTGACCACTGATATAATAATGCCACAATATAAAATAATGCTACTAGTTCTTCTAATAATAGCTACCCAAGTCAGAAATGTAGGTATATGTATTGTTGTGCATTGTAGGGTTATTTCGATCACCAATTGTACAAACATGTGACTAAAACATTTGCCGAAACAAAGTATAAACGGTAGGGGTTGCACAGCTTCAGATTTTTTGAAGTCGATACTTAGGTTCAGTCAAAGTTTTTGCTCCAGCTGAACTCAGCCTAGCAAAAGAGAGTAGCAGATACAGGCCTTAGAATCTCGCAAATTTGTATCCAAATGAGGTCCACTCTTGGCAGCCTCCACGGGTCAGTAGTGTCCTTTCCAACAGTCCCTGGATCGAATTGCTAGAATTCAGGAAACCGTAGATACAGACCTCGAAATCCCCACGCTCCCCAACTGTTGTCTTCTCTGAAGCATCCACGTTGTTCATGCATTAATAACATAATCATCAAGTTTAAGGCGTCATCACAAGCAGTAGATGACCAGTCTGTGCAAACCCGGATAAATATTATTAGAGGTCAGGTGCATATTATTGCCGGGATTTGATTCCATTCCATTCCACAAAGATTATTCACAGATCCTAATCTTGCACTCAGACACAAAAGGTCCTTGCTGTGCCTCCACACAACATCACCCAGCAAAACACAAGCAGCCACAGGAGCACCTCAAGAGTCCGAAAGCTGGAATTTGCCCTGATTCCATCACTCATCAGTCCCTTTTATTTACTCTGTGTCAGGCTCTCTCTCATTCCCTCTCTCGCGTTCTCTGCATGTCCTCTCATTAGTACACAGAGCTGGAGCTCTGGTGTTTGTGTTAACAGTTTGCCCTTGCATATTGCTCCAGTGTGATCAATTAGACTACTCACACTCCAGTTTACACCCCGAGGAAAAAAAACCTGCACAGTCTAAACACCCGTATCCACACTCCGCCCATCCATCCACCCCTGCACTCACTCACTCACTCACACGACTGTGTACTTCTTCCTGTAATGGGAAATTAATTATGCACCTCACAATTTCTAATACAGATAACAACAAAATACACACAGGCACTCACCTGTACACAGACAGCATGAACTCGTGAGAACACATGTACACCCAGAGGTAGGAGGGGACAAACAGACCACATGTAAATAAACAGAAGTGAGACACGGGGCAACCAAGAACTGATGTTACGGGGAGCAATGAGGCGAAGTAATGTACATATAACTAAAAGCCAGATCCCACTGGTGTCTGAATTCAGCACGTGCAGGATGACTAGGAACCAACAAGCAGTTTTATTGCATAAAAAGGAAAATCCTTAAAAGAGAAGCAAAGAAGTTTTACAGAACTTTTATTAGTGTTTAATCAAAGAACATCCCAAAAATATATTATTACATGAATACTGTACTGAAGACTGTACACGAAAATGTACGACTTTTCGGATATTCGTTATGTTGTTCTGGGCAGATATTTATTTTTTGAGGGCTAAACGTAGGACATCAATAAAAGCAAACTGCAAAATACCGTAACACCCGGAGTTCTTTGGAGATACCAGAATGACCCAAGGTTACGATCCATAATACAGCTATATTTTTATGTTTATTTTTTTACATCAGCACCAAACTGATAGTGCTAACAGCTAAAAATACAACCCTCTGAATGACTGTAATGACCCAAAACCAGTCCCATTTCAGACAACACGAGTCTCGGGAAAACACCATCAGACCTTCGATAAAACGGCTCATAGACAAGCAAAAACCTGTTTGAAATCACAGGTAAAATCATAAACAGTTTGTGGTTGTGGCTCCAGTAACACACACACACACACACACACACACACACACACACACACACACACACACACACACACACACACGTATTTCTCAAACTGTTCAATAAGGGCTTTTCGTTCCCCTATCCCATATTCAGTAGGCTCTTCTTAATGAAAGGCAGGAATTCCCATAATACACCAGCCATGCTGAGTGTTACGAGCTATTCCATTCCTACTAAACAGTCTCCTCCTCCTATTATAAAGCCTCCGCTATGCACCGTGGGAATCCATATATCACACATCTTTAAAAAAAGAAGAGAGTTTTCACACATACAATATCCATAAACAAAAAGTCCCTCTGCATAGGGTTCCCACAGAATGATAACGCTCTTCATTCTCACTACATGTGCTGATAAACTGTGTGTCACACCAGAAAGGCTACACAATCCACAGGAAGCATTTCCTACACAGGAGATGGATCAAAACGGTGACACTAGTTGAGCAGCAGAACCAAATACAGACACAAAAATTGTCACCCAGCCCGCTGCAACCAGCAGTTTCTAGCTATAATGAGAAAAGGAAAGGCGAAACGGGGAGGAAGA
Source organism: Semaprochilodus insignis (assembly GCA_034552555.1). Lineage (NCBI taxonomy): Eukaryota > Metazoa > Chordata > Actinopteri > Characiformes > Prochilodontidae > Semaprochilodus > Semaprochilodus insignis. The sequence goes on along the minus strand of CM067477.1, from coordinate 12,467,750 downwards.
GATTGGGAGGGGGACAGGGGCAGAAGGAAGCAGAGGGGGCGGGAGAGGTGAAGCGGTTAACTCGCTGCCTGTAATTATGCGATTTATAATTAAAATGCAAATGCGCCACACTGCCAGTCTATTAGACGTGATCAAATTTCACTGCACTTCTCTCCCTCTTCCTTTCTCTACGGCGTACTCCTCCCCCATAAGCATTCTGTTAAAGCATAATGCCAGTATTACTACAAAGATCCTTTACATGCCTCTAATCCACTTTTCTCCATTGACAGCGCCGTGCAGACAGACAATGCTTCCTCACATTCTGTTACATTTTAACAAGCGTCATCATCTGCGCTCGTTGCAAAGTGACCTTGCTCTACGCAACCGTCTTTATCTCCACAATTCAAAGACGTTTAAAGGGTGAAACTATTGCAACATTTCCCACAAAAACAGTCAATCAATCGTTACAGGCTCACCCCAAGATGCAGTTCATTAGAAAGAGCACGTTCTGTAATTCAATCACAATTAGGAGCTAATGTATCTTCAAATCTCTTTATAAGAAAAAAATACTTTAGTTATGATAACTACGGCCTAATCAGCAAATACTACAATAACCCATATCTATCACGTCCTTATTTCTGTGCTAAAGAAATATTTCAGATATGTTAAACCTGAAATCTCAAACATTGAACTACCTTACAACAAAATTAATATTCAAAACGTCATAGACATCACATCTCACATCACTGAGGTCTACTTTAGAGCTTGTTTAAGAGAACAGAAAGGCTTCGCACCATCACATTTGTGAATGTGGTGTCCCTTCATTCCCTCCACACAGCCAGTTAGGGGTTCCCCAAGGCTCACCCTCGGGTCCTTCCTTAATTTGCTGCTGCACTTCAAATGCTGGCTTCAGCATAAATGCCACAACACAGGCACAGCAGTAGCAACAAAAGATCTTCTCCCAAATGGATCATTAGTGCTATTTCAATTCAAACCAAAGATAGTCACTACTGAGGGGGAAAAAGGCATGAGGAAAAAACGAAAACAGGATTGAAATGTGGGGACTTTTTTCTGGGTTTTCCTGTAAAGTCCTTCAGCTTGACTTTGCTAGGTTAACACATTTCCAGCATCAATTATCCGTCTCCAGTGAATTTCAAAGATGTTTTTATTACCACAGAGCGGCACAATTAGCAGGAGCGCTTGCTCATAAAAGGCAGCAAAACAAAGCACATCAACAGCTATTTTTTTTCTGTTCTCCTCAGTTGTGTCTAATCTCTACTGATCCCTCTCTCCACACATAAACACAGGGACAGTTACGCATTCAACTGATTCAAAAGCATCCATGCTATTCCCCCAACCAAGCTTTCGAGTTCCCAGCATCCTTTCTTCCATGCTGGGCCAATTTACTGGCAAGGAAGTCAAAATCACCACCTAGTATGACTTGCACAAGGTACAAGGCAATTTTCTATTCTTCTTAAAAGGAGGGAACAGTTATTAGACTGCATAATACAAGACATGCTGACAAAACACATCATACTGATACAATAACCCATCTGTCGGATCTCTAAACAGTCCATTTATGATGCCTGACTAATACATACTGAAAATTCAGCATGTCATTGGCAAAAAACAATGCGTATTGCCTTGCCACTGTGAATAAAAAGGCATGACCTACGAACAAACCAAATGATTAGATGGGCATAATGCTAAAAAACTATTGACAAAGCATGACAGCCATTCTAGCTCAGACCTGAAACACACCGTAGGGCTTTAATCCGACCTGACATCTTAGTCTACATCCAAATACGGCCCAAGAATCAAAGCCCAACCCAAACCGAACTGCGTCAACAAGCTTTCCAAAATCGACTCAAACCAGCCCAACATCACCCAAGAGCCGGGTAAAACTTAACAGGACAGCATCGGTTAAATTACAGCACAGCAACAGTTAAATTACAACATAGCAAAATTCTTTCTCTCTTTATTTTTGGTCATTTGAGCACTCATTTGACTGCTAAATGTGCTTCACCCACCAGACACTGTGACTGGTTACCCAAAATAAGCTATAGACCATAAGAAAATAAGCGGCACATAAAAGGAACCACTGTAATCAACACCTGACACAGCACTGAGAGGGAATGGCTGTAATTTAGTTACAAACTGATTTAGATAAATAGCTAGTTAAATGTCGTATGCCTCTTTCATTTACGGATAGCAGTAGATACAGCATGTCAGAATTAACAAATGAACATAATTATAAACAAATCCACTGAGATTTACGCTTACTAAATGTTCCAAACGTTATTATTAAAAGTAAGTAAATAAATAAATAAATCATTGTTGTCATTATGATCATCATGGGTAGTAACAGTAGTGGTTTGTGGTGAAAGAAGAATTGATAATAACTCACAATAACTGACAACTCACAATTCACACAGAAAATGTTTTCCCCACATTTTTTCCACCACAGCCCCTGGGAGAAGGCCACCCCAAGTAATTTAAGTTTGGGATCCCTGCCCCAATTCCAAAACGTCCAAAAATCTTTCTCATTAGTGGATTCACTACCTGAAATGCTGAAATGCTGACTGGTGTTACAATGCACAACACAGCCATGCAAGCTAACCTCCATGAAGAACACAAGCTCTGAAGGAGCTGCAGCCTGAGCTTACCATGCACAATGCCAAGCTCTAGCTGGAGGACTGGAAAGCCCACAGGAATTGGACTGTGGAGCAGTGGAATCAAGCACCGCAGAATACCAATGGGATGAGTCAGAGTGCCGTTTGTGAGCCAGACCTAATCGACCAACATCGCTGACCTCACTGATGACCTCACTTGTGGCTGAGTGGAATCAAATCCCAACAGCAAGGTTTCAACATGCAGTAGTAAGTCTTCCCAGAGGAGTACAGGCTGTTGCTGCAGCAGGGAAGAACCGAATCCCTATTAATACCCTTGAATTAGTAAGAAATGCTGGATGAGCAAGTGCCTGGGCACTAAACAGCGTTCAGAAAGCAGATTCTCTTCGCTGCAAGCAAAATCTAGCCAAGCATTAGGTTTAATCCCTGTCCGGGAAACTGAAGTTTATTTATTTATTTATTTTAAACAGCAAGAGGTTTTAGACCAACATTTAGCAAGGCTAACTGACTGAAGCTGAACTTGCAGTGCTATGCAGCCTAAATGGTCAGTACTACACAGGGTCAAAGTTCAACTCATGTTTACTTTTGCTAATGTAAGCCACTTAGCTCTTTAGGTTGCCTCTTCTCTAGATGATGTACAAATATGTTTCTAGCCAAACTACCAAAACATTAAAGGACATTTCAAAATATCATATTTCAGTAGCTGAGATGTAAACAAAAAAGTCATACTGAACATCCTGATGTAAAATTTCTTTATAACTGTGGGAACAGGAACCAGAGGAACCATTTACTATGTATATATGGCCATTTTATTTACTATGCAACACAATCAGTGAAACTACACATGCTTTTATGTCAAGGTTTAATCCTACCTAACAGTGATTATTCACTCATCATCAAAAGAAAAGTTGCACCCAGAAGGAAGTGATGGATTACAATGCTATTGGGAAGGAAGATAAAGGTTACCAGGAACAATAAATGATGATAAATTTAGACTGATATGGCCAATATTTATTGAGCTACACATACAAATCTAGTGTGTCTCAGCATGGTGTCAGGCCGGCATGTTTGCTAATGCAACATACAGACGTGTCAGCATGGAGTTGTAGAGGTTCCTAATGGTGTCCTGTGATAATCCATCCCATGCAGATTGAATATTCTCACACAGTTCCTACAGATTTTGCGATGGGGTGGAGATGGTGTGACACCAGGCCCTCTGGAAGTGAGACACGTGACAACAAACTGCTCATCTTGCCGCTGACCATGGTGCCCCTGATTCGCTGGTCGTCTCCACCAAGACAAAAAAAAAAAAAAAAAAGAGAAGGACCCGTGACTGAGTCACTCCATGACAGTCTGGCCCCTTTGATGTCTTTGGTGACATTGACGTGGTGTTAGAGGCAGTCATCATAACAGTCTGCGTGCATGTAGTCTTGTGTCGTGCAGCCGTCTGCCAATGGTGCTGGCACTAACAGGATGACTCATGGAGGGTATCACTGCTTGCGGAATGTCTGCAATCGTGGCTGTTGGGTCAGTCAGGTTCAGCAGGAGTCAGAATGGAAAGCATGCGCAACAGGACAACGTTATATACACAGGTACAGCGATAAGACGCGTGCGTACTTACGTCACATGGGCGGCCAAATGTCAAACCTACCTAAGTTTCATTCCTGTTGGTTGATTTCTTTTGCGTGCAACTATTTGCGCAACTATTCTTTTGATGATGCAGAACATGGAGACTGCAAATTAGCACATCTTACATGCAATACTAATATATGATAAAATACCCTGCCTGACCAAAAAAAAAGGTCACACACTCTAATATGTCGTTGGACCGCCTTTAGCTTTGATCACGGCACACATTCGCTGTGGCATCGTTTCCACTAGCTTCTGCAATGTCACAACATTTATTTCTGTCCAGAGTTGCATTAATTTTCCCCCAAGATCTTGTACTGATGATGGGATATTTGGACCACTGCGCAAAGTCTTCTCCAGCACATCCCAAAGATTCTCAGTGGGGTTCAGGTCTGGACGCTGTGTTGGCCAATCCATGTGTGAAAATGATGTCTCATGCTCCCTGAACCACTCTTTCACAGTTTGATCCCTACGAATCCTGGCATTGTCATCTTGGAATATGCCCGTGCCATCAGGGAAGAAAAAATCCATAGATGGAATAACCAGGTGTTCAGGTTCAGTATATTCAGGTAGTCAGCTGACCTCATTCTTTGGGCACATAACGTTGCTGAACCTGGACCTGACCAACTGTAGCAACCTCAGATCATAGCACTGACCCCACAGGCTTATACGGTAGGCACTAGGCATGATGGGTGCATCACTTCAGCCACCTCTCTTCTTACCCTGATGAGCCCATCACTCTGGAACAGGGTAAATCTGGACTCATCAGACCACATGACCTTCCTTTGCTCCAGAGTCCAATCTTTATGCTCCCTAGCAAATTGAAGCCGTTTTTGCTGGTTAGTCTCACTGACAAGTGGTTTTCTTAAGGCTACATAGCTGTTTAGTCCCAGTCCCTCGAGTTCCCTTTGCATTGTGCATGTGGAAATGCTCTTACTTTCACTATTAAACATGTCCCTGAGTTCTACTGCTGTTTTTCTACAATTTGATTTCACCAAACGTTTAAGTGATCGCCGATCACGATCATTCAAAATTTTTTCCGACCACATTCCTTCCTCGAAGATGATGTTTCCTCACTGTCCTTTTGTTGTACAGTTGTACAGTTCTTAACCCGATTTTAGTAGTTTCAGCAATCTCTGCAATCTCAGCAAAAGGTGTTTTCTCTGCTTGATGCATGCCAATAATTTGACCCTTCTGAAACGGATTAACACCTTTTCCACGACCACAGGATTCCACATGGTTGTTTAACAAATGAGAAACTACTCACTGCATCAGTTAGGGTTAAATAACTTGTTGCCAGCTGAAACATAATCACCTATACAGTAATTATCCAAAGGGAGGCTCTTACCTATTTGCTTAGTCAAATCCAGGTGGTGACCTTTTTTGGCCAGACAGTGTATAATAATAATAATAATAATAATAATAATAATAATATAATACTAATAAAAATATGGTCAGTTGTCTTGTGACCTCATCTGCCACTGTTTCCTCTCTCCCTAAACACACATACAAACACACTTTTCCACACACACAGAGGAGCCAATTAAAATCAAGTATTCTTTTAAACTGTCATTCTGTCACAGCAGTGTGGGTAAGCCGAGCGATCAAGGCCAGTGGACCACCAGACCACACATGCTCCTCTATCCTACATCCTTTTATTTTCTTTCTAATTTGCCATTTCATTTCAACGTCGACTAATCATGCACTGTTTTGTAGCATCCAGGAAAACTTTTGGTTGGTGCAGTGTTGGCAGTACCAGAACGCAGGCATTAATATTAAAACTGAACACATGTGCCACTCGTTCCACTCTGTAACCACAACGCTTACGTAGTTTGTATTTTTCAGGCCCTGCTCCAGTACGGCTCTGGATGTGTGCTCAGAACTTCCTCACAGTTTTAGTGCAGCTTAACAGGGAACTGCTGCTTGCCATCAGAACTGTGACTTCCCTGTGACTCCCTGGCTAAAACATGAACCAAGGTCAGAAAGCAATGAAAGAAACAACAGGAAAAAGGACCGATTTTTCTGATACACTTTCTTTTTGATGCCTCACAAGAAAGAAACTTGCCATGTTTCAACACTGGAACAAAAAAGGCAAAATGGCAGTTAGAAATAAAATCTAAATGTAATTCACTACATAACTATGTAACTATGATTATGATGTTGTATCACATTATGTTATGTATCACATTATTATGACCACTTTCTACTTTCGATGGCGGCACTCCGTAGCGCATGAAGGAAGTCATGTTTTCGTGGCATTCTCTTGGCCCATTTATCCATGTGGAAGACACCCTCAACCAATTTGGGTATGAATCCAACCTTACAGATCATGTACACCCATACATGCTGTTTGTTTTCCCTGGGGCAGATGGGATCTTCCAGCAAGACTATGCGACACGTGACGTGGCTAGAAATGTCCGATATCGGTTGGAAGAGAATTGCAAGTAATACTCTGGCCCCCTAATTTCCCAGACTTGAACCCAACTGAGCATCTGTCGGACCACCTTGATCGTCATGCTCACTCTATGGATCCACCCCCGCACACCTTCCACCTGCTGTGGGATGCACGGCAGTCAGCGTGGCTCCAGATACCAGTGACAACCTACCAGGACCTTACTGTATCACTCCCAGCCCGTCTAGCTGCTGTTTGTGCTGCACACGGCGCTTACTCTGGATGTTAGCTGTTGGTCATAATAACGCAGAAATAATAATGCATAATAAAAAAACTCAACTGTGTAATTTTGCAATCATGTTATTGCATTTGAACAATTACATAACATAAAATGGGCTGCCATTAAAAGTCAATTATTTTGAAGACTGTAAAGTCATCTGAATCCACGCAGCTCCCTTCTTTATCAGTCCAATGGGAAATTTTTGTTTGCAAAGCTAAACTCTAGTCAGTCATCAATAGCAAGACCCCTACGTTTCCCACTCTGCATAATGTGACAATAACGAGCTTTGATTGCTAGAATAAAACAAAAAGTAGCTCAAGTGTTTTCTTTAAAGCAGTTAGTTAGCAAGTACACAAGAAATCCTCACACCCTTGCTGGTGGACATACCACATTTGGTATGTTGTTTTGGACTGCTCTGACAGCATGTCACACAAAACAGCTTGTGATCAGTCGCGGTCGATTATGTCAGGTGATTCTTGGCCATGTTGAGCAACAAAACCTAGCACACTTGCTGGTAAGAGACACAAAGAGCCTAAAATGCACACATAAAGGGACTTTTGCTCCCTTCTGTTTTGTCTGGCAACCACTCTGCTCCTCAGTACCCTGCAAAACAGACTTCATTACAACACGTTTACTAATATGGAGACACTGGAGATCTGGAGATTAAATAACATTCACATGCAAAATAAGCCATGAAATACATAACTCATTAAATGCAGCTGGTTAACCATCAGAATGTCATGTGACTGTGAGTGCTAACATCTAAATGCTAACATCTGATTAGTTGATAACTCCAGTTAAGCATACCTTAACAACACTGTATTAATGAAAGAATGAGCATCAGACAGAATGCAGTTTTATGCAATTAGTCAACGAAGGAGGGGGGAATGATTGAGATCTTGATAAGTACTAGACTCTAAAACAAACGACGGGGAAAAATAAAGAGAGGAATAGGCAGATGTGCTATGCTCTTTCCGGTGAATAGTAGAAAGGAAGCATTGTTAATAAGATCAGTTGTGTCTGTCTTCTCCCTTCAAGACACCCGCAACATTCCACTGAGCTCAAACTTCCTTATTCCTCCCAATTACCTGATTTAGACTCTACACAGAACACACACACACGCGCGCACGAAAAAAAAACACACGAACACACGCACACGATCACGTGCACACAAGCATACACACACATACCGACCCACGCACCCACAGACATCGACCCAGACACCGACCCACAGACACCGACACCGACACACGCACCCACAGACACGAACACACGCACCCACAGACACGAACACACAGACACACAGAGAGAGAGAGAGAGCGAGAGAGAGAGAGAGAGAAAGAGAAAGACAGAGGTCCAGCCTTCCATTTTATCCCAATCATAATGTACAAACTTCATGATAGCTGAAGACATTATAATGGTACACGACGCGGGTGTCTTGATACTTTGTGTTTCTGAGATTTGTCAGGAAAAAGATCAGAGTTTTATTTATCTTATCTTTTTTATATTAGTAGGAAAGTTCATTAAAACATTTGATCTATATTGTCTTGATTGTTAGTTAGTAAATGCATAAAACAACCTCACGCTAAATTTAAAAGCTGATAGCTGCATAAGGGTTGACGGGTAATTAAGCAATTCAAAATCGGAATAAGCGATTATTTGTTTCAGTAATTGATTACTTGGAAAACTATTATTTGATTACTGAACCAATTTTTTTTTTATATCAAAATAGCCATCTGTTGCAGCTCTAGAAAGAAATAATCAACAATACAAATATGTATCTATATAGTAGTCAGCATAAAAATTGTAGATTATTTTGCCTCACAATGCCCTGCATGTACCTCTCCATTAAGAATGTATTTTTACAAATACATTTTAAGCCAACAGCATCTCTCAAAACTACTGTAAAACATTGCCTCGGCGCTCAGGCAGCGTATCTGTAACTAAATCATGTAATAATAATGTGAAGTACCTTTAAAACATTTAAGAGACATGTGCTTCCCATCAACACTGTGAACAATTCAGCCTTTGTAATACAGCTTCTGCACAATGGACACAGTGATACCGTAAAAAGACTGTCACAGTGTGCAGATATAAAAACCAATATTCTGTATTGTTGAACACCAAGGTTTGAAGCACCAACTCAATCCAGCACTCACCCGTGCAACACTGTTTCTTTCATTTGTGTTGAAAATATCATGAGAACACCAAATTGTGAACCCAGTATTGAATCAAATCTCCTGTTCAGTAGTACTGTAGATATCTCATCAATATGCAAAATAGCCCTCCAACCAATCACGCAAAGAAACGAAGCCATGTCAATGACTACAATAAAGACAGCACCTTCCCCTCAACCAAACAATATACGCACACATCATCCAACCACAGATCCTATAATATCCTATATCAATGCATTATGCAGTGAGGACTGACACTGTCTGCAGCAGGGGACACAACTCAACTTTAAAGGGTGCCAAATGTCAAGCAAGAACAAAAGGAGTGTGAATATATGTGAGAAAGAGAGAGAGAGAGAGAGAGAGAGAGAGAGAGAGAGAGAGAGAGAGAGAGAGAGAATGAATATGTGTGGATATGTAGAGTAGATTATGCAGTGTCAGGCAGGCATACTGTGTGGAGAGTTTAGCATCAAGTGCAGTTTTTGCTTTTATAGCCTAGCCTCCCTTTAGGAAACAGACTGGCTTGGAAATGCTGTGCAGATAAATTTCACCACTGATGGTGTAACACCGTGATCTACAATGCAGCACTAGAACGTAGCCATTAATATTAATACTGAACACATTTGCCACGCTTGCTAGTCTGTAATCACAATGTTTACTTAATTTGTGTTTTCAGAATTAATCACAGGCCACGATCCGGCAAGGCTCTGGATGTGTGTTTGTAAGTGGATCACAGTTTTAGTGCAGCTGAACAGGGAACTGCTGCTTGCCATCAGAACTGTGACTAGCTACACCTTGGCTAAAGCAACATGTAAAATGGACCAAGGTCAGAAAGCAATGAAAGAGGGCAGGGCAACTCACCCACATTGTTTTTGGCAAAAGGATGTAGCCCCTGCAGGTCATGAAAGCAAGTATATTAGAGTTGTGTATTGGCAAGAACCTGATAACACCCTTCATAATTTAATATACTGTAAGCAAGGAAAACTGCCATTATACAAAAACATTAACTGCTCAGCTAGGTTTGCTAATACCAATGTCACACATATGCTTGTTTACACTGGAGTTGAGGAGTCTAATGGCAGAAGATAGACTATAACACTGCTATCTAGCAGTCAGGCAATCAAACGCAGCACAAAATGCACCACTGTGTGCCACCAATCTTTACATCTGATGTATTTATTTAAAATCTGTACTGTGATTTTGGAAACTGACAAAGGGTCACAAAACATAACACTGCCATATTCAAGTGTATCAATATTTTTCCAGAGACTATATCACCGCAGCCCACAGAAAAACGAATATCTCCAAAATAGCAACTTTACAGGAGAGGGCAAAACTTATTTTAACTTTTGATGTAAGTCAATGGAATCATATTTTTTTTCTAAGTGATTTTGGGTCATTTCTGTTGGTCTATTCATCATGAAATTTCCACACAATGTAAACAGCAGCTGCTGCGTTCAAATGATGCATAAAGGTAAAAAACAACAAAAATGGAGATATATGGCTTTCTTTGGACAGCGATGATCTGCTCAAATTACGAGTGACAATCGTAAAAGTCAGACCCACAAACCTTTCATCATACTGTGGACGAGCTGAAACTGGACTGTATAAGGCAGTGGCACACAAATCTGCCATCCAAAGGTTTTAAGCAGTCCAACTTTTCCAGTATCAAAATCTCCAAAACCCCAAAACACACACAGTGTAGATTTAAGCAGCACAGAGAGGTAAGAGCCTCTCTACAGGTTCTAGGCAGACAGCACTCAGAGCAACACTATCCGCTTTTCATTATGTACTCCTTTCTTTCTGCTCCCTTCTTTGTCCCATCTTGATGTGGTGAATTTTATAAGAGGAAAAAACATCCGGCTTGTGAAATCTGCAATGTCAAGGCGGAATGAAGAGCAAGTTTAAAAAAAAAAAAAAAACACACACAAAGAAGGAAAAAACGAGTGTTGTCTGCCTACAACCCTCATCCATCTGAATTTACACATAAGGAATCATTTCTATCAGCTGATGTGGTTAAATGCTTAACTAAACATGTTCAAGGTGTTAAATCTTCACTCTGTCATGGTGGGGCATAGAGGTTAAGTGTTCCTGAGCACTACGCTAGCACTGCTCTTTATAGCAGACGCTCACCACTATCTCTCCTCTCACCACCAAATCACTCTAAATGCCAAACAGATAACACCCTCACACACACAGGCACACAGACAGGCACACAGACAGGCACACAGACAGGCACACAGACAGGCACACAGACAGGCACACAGACAGACAGGCACACACAGACACACAGACAGACAGACAGACAGACACAAAGACACTCCCATACGTTCCTCACCCCTCTCCCTCCAATGTCCAAGGTAAGACTTCAGGGAATGGACAGACAGAAGGAGGGAGCAGTCTGGAACAATGTGAAAGAGGAATAAAGAAACAGTGAAGAGGGACATTTGAAGCTGTACAGTTTTCATTCAAAAAGCCACTTAAAGCAAGTGATGACCAAACACACACCTCTACCACTCGGTTAAAGATCTTGGGCTCCAAGCCAACATGCAAAAACAAGGAAAAAGTTCCTTTTCACTGCCGCTCCACCTCCAGTTCTGAGCCATTTAGCGCTGGACTCTGAGTAAACTCTGTGCTAGAAGTTGCTACTTTGCAGTGAAACACCTCACAGATGGATAAATCTAGAATCAATAAAAATAAACCCAACTGAGTCACAAGCTGGTGAGGTCAAAAAGGACAGGCACATTCTAATTAACTCGCCAACCAGCCACTAACCACAAGGGTCAGCCCAGCATGACATGGACAAAATACCATATGCACATACTCACTTTATTAAAAAACATCATGGGAAGACACCAGCAGCTCTTTACACCGTGTGAACATTTCATAACTGCTGGACAAATAGAAATGTCCCAAACGACATGGAATTAAAATCCCATTGAACTAAATCCTAGAATCATTATTTCCTTCTCCTAAAGCGTTTTTAAGATTAGGTCAAAGATGGCACTTTATTATATGAAACAAAACAAATTGCATTTCTTGGAATCACTAAAACCACCAGTGAACACTGATCTCGAACATTTAAGGTGAGTTCAGGACCCTTACAGCACACAATCACGATCCTTATAGCACACAATAAGGAAACTCATTTGCATATTTCAGCTATCAACAATTCTGCAATAACATTTAACAAACAATACACTGAAATATACAATGAAAACCAAACTCTCTGTTCTCTGAAATACAGTCTCAGTGAAAGTCACCACAGTTTCTCTACGTCACAGCTAACAACCTCCTCTCACCACATCAGTCAACGCCTGAAACCAAAGTACAACAATACTGAACCTAACTCAGCCATTACTTCTGTAAAGGTCTCTAAGAGCATTTGTTGGCTACAGTGTGGTCAGTTAGACTGTTGGAAGTTGTAGATTTCCTCATATTAACCCTGGCATTCTCATCATTTCTGGCATTAGACTATTACTACAGTATGTCGATGTTTTTGTACCAAGTAATATACGGTCACTGGCACAACTTCCTAAAATACTAGCTTTATAGAAGCTAAAACACCACTGCTTATGGGCTATACAGCTTATTGTACTTTGCAAAAAACATGTAATACCATGTAATTTAAAAGATCAGCTTGAGGAAGCCCAGTATTTACAGTTACCATCCAATACCTAGTTGATGGAATTCAACAAACCTGGTGGCTGCGTTGGAGATACTGCACTTCAGCAAGAATGCATCCTACTTACTTGCTTGCTTAATTTTATGCTGTATTTTCATATATGCACTGAAAATGAAGCATCTCTTCTTGCCTCATAGCTGTACACAACCAATGGTGGCATGAAGTCCCAGCAATACCTTCTAACAAACATGTTTAAAAACAAAGAAAAGCACTTTTTAAACTTTCTCTGTAATGAATGTTTGTGTATTTATTCTAATGTTCAACTTGACCAGGACCGTGGCTGCCTAATGCTGCATTCACATGTTGGTGTTAAAAAAACGCTGCCAACTTTATGCTCTTAATATTTAGTAGCATAATACTGTGCATGCCTGGTTTATATCTGGTTTGTTTCACCTGGGAAAACGCTACACTGTCATGCTCTGCCGCCATCAGTGGTGTAATTTTCCATCGCCGCTCCATTGAAAACTATGGGGCAACCAGTTTGTCAACCATCATCTACTACATGTAAACACTGCGTTCGACTTTTCACAGTATCATACTGTATATTCCTGAAGCTACACCTCTTAAAAAAGTAAAACAGAAGCTACAAATAAAGTTTAAAACATTCTCAAATTATTTCTAAACTGCAGATACAGTCCCTGGAACTGTTGAAGTGCACAGCATCAGCAACCATTCACTGGTACTGAACCCATTACCTCCTAATCAACAGTTAAGCTCTCTAACCCTGCATTACCATCACCCCTTCATTGAAACATCATCCACAAGTGAAGCCTGCTCACAATGCATCTTAATGACATTTTAAAAGAGAGTTCGTGCAAACATTCTCTGACGTTCTACTGATACGTGTAAAAGCTAGAAAATTGCTGCTGCCCCCTTTAAGGCAAAGCACAACTGCGAACTACAAAGCAGCGGCGAGAAGCCCTCAGTGAGAGCGCGAGTGTGCGGCTGAGTGTGAGAGAGACGGCTGTGTTCGCTTCTCTGCGTTGATCAAAGACATGACCACATTTCTACCGACAGGATAATTAGCCAGTTCTGACCCTCATCTCCAATTTTACCAGTCCGTCTCCACGTGGGTCATCCATCTCTCTCTTTCTCTCTAAAAATGATGCCACATCAGATCAGTCACATGTGCACACCTTTGAGTGCTGTAACCAGCTTTAAAAGGCAAACCTAGGTCAAGGTGTTCCATGCTGCACCATGCATCAGTTGTTTTACCCATGCACTGCCCATAAACATGCTCTTTTGTTAGTTGCTTATTCGGGCGAGCTTTAGTGAACATCAGCAAAACGGACCTCTATCTTAATGAAACAGTGGCATACCATGTTTTGTCACATTTTGGTCCAAATATGTAAAGTTTCAGATCAGACGTCAGCAAACATCCAGAGCAACCCTATATAAGGATTTTACCCTAAAACAAAAGCTGCAACATTATTTTGGTGGTACACGGACTGTTATAGGGAGAATGGCATCATGGTCATTGCCACTCCAGGCGTGCAACGCCTGCTATAGCTCTAGACATCTTTGTTGGTGTGAGCTTGAGACCTTCAAAATCATCAATCATCATCTACCCTCAGTCCCATTTCAGGCTAGCACTCAAAGAAATTCACTTATCTCATGGTAAAACATTTAATTAGTCACTCTACCTCGTAAGTTGACACAGTTTCTTTCTCTTCGTGACAGTGTTGTGCCAAATTCCCTGTGCCAATCAGACTCCCACACCGAATCAAGACTTCCTTTTGTCATGTACGCGCATTAAGCAGCCATATGGACGCTACAGATTACACTCATAATTTCAGTTATGTTCACACAGAAACCACCATAATCATGAGTGTAATCTGTAGCACCCACGTGCCTGTGTGACATGTGCGCAAGTGAAGGAGTCAGATTCTGCATCCCTCAGCTCATCAACAAATGCACATACACAGCTGTCCAGGGGGCTCAAAGCTTGACTGATATCTACATAAGTGGTGTAAAAGTACAGACCCCAAGAGCAAAAATGACCAGTTATTACAATAATGTTGCTTTAAAGCATTAAATTATTAAAACCACCAACATTTTTAGTGCTGTTGATGCATTCAAACTATCACCATCGTTCCAGGCTGAAGCCCAGCTGCAGCATGCTGTATGTTACAATGACAGACTCGACAACTGTGAGCTTCTTATTTAAAGTTTTTAAATACCTTTTAAAGGGACACCTTCATCAGACTACACTGGACAGTGCTCATATGAAACCCAGAAATAGATCAACGAGAAGCAAACTAACAAAATCAACAGAAAAGTATTAAGCTACAGTTGTCCATGAGCCCCCACAGTAAAAAGTATCAACGAGCAAAGAGTTGTAACGACTGGCTGTACACACGATGTATACACTCTAATTGTTTTGAACAACCCACTGCTGCTCCCACTGAAAGTCAAATATTGTCTACTGTGAACCCTCTGTTTAAATAACAATGCTGGATTATTAAACGCAATGTAGCTTTGTCAACTAACTGCTTTTTAATTGGATGAATTAGGGTAAATTTAATCCAAATAGGACCAAAACAATTAGTCACACAAAGCAACCTGATCAACAGCTCCAGTATTTTGATTGTTTAAAAGACTCAGTTGATACATATGATACATAGGTTTCTGGCACAGTTTGCTAGACTTACAAGTTGGAGTATGTCACTGTTGCTAAATTAAAATAGGCTGGATGGAAATGACAAAGAATTTGCTACCTTACTGATGTCAGCTTTCTTACATGGCCAAAGTGAAATCATTCATCACAGTGTGATCTTTCACACACATACACGACAAATGGCACCATTTGAAATCAGTAACATTATATAAATTCACTGAGATATCACCTTGTCTTTTCCAATACCAAAACAGATTAAAGCCATTCGGTCCATTCTAGCTTGCTACAGAAGAACACATTTAGAATTGGATAGCTCAAAATACTGGCCACACCAGTTTCATCAAGAAGCTCAAACCTCTGCTTTCTCCCTCATTCCACTCTTCTTTCCTGCTCTTCACTTTTCAACCTAATAGCTCCTTAATCTCAGCTTTGCTCATCTTTTTCCCCTCATCAGATGTTCAGTTACTCCCTGTTCAGTTTTATTTTGCTGAAAAGCTTCTTACACATCCCTTTAACTCTCTCTCTATAGAACACTTCTTTCTGCAGTGGGAGGCCTGCACAGCTACGCTCTCACATCACTCTTACCTGTTTGAGTGTCCATTAAACATCTGGTGAAGCAGAAGTAGCCATTGCCAAGCCAGGTGTCTCTCTTTCACTCTCGCTATCACGCTGTCTCTTTCTCCATTGCATGAGGTGTGTTTGCCCCTCCGTATGTCTCAGAAGAGTGTACTGCTTTTTCGGTTAGTGTCTGTTGGACCACTCACAAAACTGAAAGCAGAGAGACAAGGGGAATGCTCATTAGACTCAGAGGGAGGTAAACATCGGGGCAATGTCTTTAAGGAGTTGAGGTGGGCAATATGGTAAAAATATTGTTACTAGAGACAAACCGACAGGAAAAAATTACATCACAATTATAGTGACCAAAATGATCATGGTTTTATTATGGCAATGTCAAAACACGAAAAAAAATAAATTAATTAATTAATAATAATAATAACAATAATAATAATAATAATAATAATAAGATAATTAATTTTAAAAAGTGCTATTTTTTTAAGTGCTGAAATATTTTTGACCTGTTTTACACTAAAAACCACAAAAAAACCCATAATGTTCTGTTTACATAAAAATTACAACAACCATCAATACATTATATAAACATATGAAAACCATTAGCAAATTTTTATTAAATGTGACACCATATGACCATGAGACGTTCAAACAAGTCTTTAGTCAAGTCCTCAGGAGTGTGCGTTCACTGAGAAGAAATCAGCATCAAACCCTCAAAATACGGAAAGCTTTGCTGGCGACTGGATTATTACATAAGACGTATTATTGCACAAGCCAGAAGTCATAAGACTTTTTTGACCATTTTCGCTTTTATTCATTTCAGCACTGCGTGAACATATGCACCTGTGACTTCGGGGAGAGCATGAATTGGAATTTGGGGACCTGAATCAGAGGCAACACCATCACCGCCTCCTGCAACTTTGACACAAAACAAACTCATGGTACATGCTGCACCTGCGCACCTGCCACATTAAAAAAAATCCTACCCAAAACTATAAGCACTAATGAAGTTTACTGAATGTCACATATACTGTGTCGCAAACTAAACTGCACTTTCAAAATACATGTAAAGTTTTAAGGTGCTGTTGTTCAGTTACACCCACTACTGATTTCCGGACACAGATTCTTAAAAACAAAGTCAACATGACTAGAGTTGCAACAGCATGAGATTTGCACAGCATAATAACCATCTCAGAAACCATCAGCGTTTCACACCATCATGGTACACAGTATTTCACCACTAGTAAAAGCAGGATTTTACTGTTGCAGTGGGTTGAGGATAACTACATACATGCCATATGATACCGTACATCCACTTTTGAAAACAAATTATTAAGAACAGGTGTGTGAGTTCTTCAAAAGCCCGTCCTTCAGTAAAGAAAAACCTTTTTTGTTGGGAGAAGAAGCTTATATCCTCACAGCAAAGCTGGCAAGTGCAAACTGAAATTAATCACACAGGGCAAGTATACTTTAACGACATGCAGTGCTGAATCATCGATGGTTCAGCAATGACTCATTAATATACGCAAAATCTGGACACAGCTCAAGAACCAAGATATCTCTATTTGAAGTGACATCTCCTCGCACACAAAGAACTGATTTTACTTCTAGGAGAGAGTTTATAGAAGATGAAAGAAATCGCTACCACTACCTGGGATCATACCGTTAGGTGCCTTTCTTATACTTTCCTGGGTAAATAGTGACATCATGTTGTAAGTGTATGTAACAGTTTTGATAAGACAGCACATGAACTAATCATGTCAGTGCTTCCGATCCACTGTAATTAGCCTCTTATCCTGACTAGACTATACAGCAAGAGCACTGCTAGGAATAACCGAGCGTTTAGGATCAGCCTGGATGGTACTTCATGAAGAGATTCTCTCAGTTCAGAACAGCCAAACACACACACTGCTGTAAGTGACAGATACGTTGTTGTTGTTGTTGTTCAACTCCCAGTCATGATGTCTGTCGATAGGAAACACTGTTATCTAAAGAGAGCTACTCTCTGAAAGAGATCATGCTATGAAAATACACTAAAGAAAAGCCACAGGAAAGAGGAAATAACCTTACTTCCTTTTATAAAGGGCTTCAGTTTGGGGCATCACATGGACAAAATACATAGGACAAAGTAGGAATGCATCAGTACCTATACTGGTATCAGGTACTGGTCTGATAGCATGCCCATTTACTCGTACCTGTACTAATAAAAACGTATACTAACATCCGACACCACCTGATACCATGTGAAGTATGTTTAGTGTACACTGCTGCACTAATGAACAACTGCCTTAGACTGGCAGTGTATTTGGGTCTGTTCACCCGCTACAGTGTTCCTGACACCATGGCAGTCAGACATCAAGTCGATGGTCACTTTAAAGGGTCCATATGCTACTTTTTTTTTGTTTTCTTTTTTTCCCCCCTCCTTGAATTTCACTTAGAACAATGGTGCAGATTTATGTACCAAACACGGCCACAATTCATTTAACATGGCAACTTCCATCCTCTCTTTAGCCTTAATATTGAAACAGTCTATTTTTGTTACTGCACCATTAAGACTGATCCAAGATAACAGGCTCTGTTCTGATTGGCTTACCTGCATTGTGCTGTATAGATTGATATACATGACATCACAGAAACTATGACTTCTAAACAGCAGTTTAGTTTCCTCGTATGGACTGAGAAGTGAATGGTACATGTTAAAACTTTGAAACCATGTTAAAAAGTCAAGGGAACTTGCGTTTTCCAGGATGTGGGCGCTTTAGTGTGTCTTTGCATACTTTTGTCAGGAATTCACTGTGCAATTTTAGCCTATTTTAAACACACACAATCACAACCACAGCCCAGTGTCCTGCCCACAGTGATAATGGAATGCTTGAAATGTGGATGATCAATCCAACCAACAAGTACTTCTGTAGCCTGTCTGAATGTCCTGCCAAAAGGGGTGCTGGATTGGTAGAAAAATGGACTGCGCCAAGTAAATCCACGCAAACATGCTTTACTGTGTTTGTGAGAAATGCCGGAATGAAGCAGCGCCTGCATTTACTTCCACAGCAAAAACGAGAGGTAAGAACCTGCTGAGGTTGAACAACACAGTTGGCAAAAAGCATAAAATGTGCTCTTGCACACACACCTTGAGATGACCACAAGTATCGACAGGATACTTTTTGCACAATATATACTGATGTACAAGTAGCTAAACAATCGTGACCTGTGCAAAAAGTATACTGATGACAGTGTTGAGTATGAGTGAGGTGTTTAAGCATTGGAGCAAACACAGTGTGCAGACACATACTGCTGCTTTAATAGTTTGAAAACATCCAAAATATGTGTGCAAATACATCTGATATACAACTGATACATTCAACACGTCCAACTACCTATTGTTATTGATTTAAGTCTGTTTTCAGCTGAACGACAAAATGTAATTTGCAAAGTAGCAACAGCTGTGCAAGGAAACAAATGAGCCACTGTTGAAGCGCTACTATTGACTGTATATCTACAAGAGGTAGGAATGTTTAATACAGTGGGCAGAGTGTGGACATAGTGTTACAAACTTCATTAGCACCACTGTGTCTGATCCACTCATGCCACTACCACCACATCAGTGTCACTGCAGTGCTGACCACCCAAAGCCTGCCTTGTAGTAGCCATGTGGAGGTCCTGACCATTGAGAGAACAGGGTGAAAGGGGGTTAGTAAGGTATGCAGAGAATCAGATGGACTACAGTCTATAATTGCAGACAGCCAAAATGACTAAATGCTCCTATATAATAAGTGAAGCTGATAAAATAGACAAAAGAGTGCAGACACAAAGAGTGCTAAACGCTGTCTGACATCTGATTTCATCTTGTCTCATGCGCCCCATAAACTCCAGAATACGTCTATGACTGCCAGACACGGCTGAAATTTGGGAAATACTACATTCATTCATACTATCAGTAGATCCTCGGGTTGATGCGAGGACCAGGCTCTGAAACAGGGTGGTCAGGCTCAAGGTTATCATTACTCCAGAAGGCCAACTGATTCTTCCATCTCTAATGTTCAGTCCCTCAAAAACAGCCTGGATTAACATTAATTATAACTATTACTGACTACAGGGAGTGATCACTGAAAGATCCCTGACTGTGTTGTTCAGGTAAAGGACATGATATTCATTTGTGCATGACCATTTTCCAAACTTTCTTTTACCTCTTATAATATCTTATAATTAAACAGGATATGTAGGTTATTGTGCCATAAGGACTGATGTATCCAAGTCTGTTCTGATCGGCTGTATGGTGCTTCATTCAGTAAGCAGTCCATATTGAAACACTCCTCATAATAATAGCAGTGTGAATGGGAGGGTTGAACAGGCTGAGCAGGTGGGCATATGAAGTGTGAGGTGAACAAGGTACACTGAAACTTTTACAACATTTGCATAATACATCAAACTTCATTAAAAAAATATTTAATTTACACTGATATGTACCCTTTAACAAAACAGCATATGACAATTTCCTCAGTACTGAAATCCCACTTACTACTTCATTATCCTCAAACAAATACCAACCAATACCAGATGGTCCAAACTAAAATCTGGAGCTTCTCTTTGTTGGTGTGTCTGCACAGACTTCTTATCTCTCCCAAAGCGATTTCTTTCTCAAAACAAACATTGAAAACAAAAACAAAACACTTCGGGAGCATTAGAAACAGTGTGCAGACACTTTAACAGAGGAAAGTTTCGGTTGTGGTCTTGAACGCTTGTTTTGGTTTATTCCTAAGAGCACATTTTTGACTCCAACCTGTTATGAGCCTTGGATGTGCAAATAGCCTGAGTTTCTGAAAATCTGTATTTCCTATGGATAAAATGGATAAAATCATCAAGAGTTGCTCAATTAGTAACAACTGAAACTTCAGGCACAAAGACAGAAACCCGGACAGACAGAGAGAAAGACAGAACAGAAAGGAAGGATTTAAATAGAAGTCTGCAGTCTTGTTTATAGTTTTATACTTTAACACATACTGCAAGACTACAAAGTCTCTGTGCAACCGAAACCAGCAGGTCAGAGGTCAGTTAGCACCAAATGACCAGCTGACAGAAAGTGATGACCATCTTTTGATCACTGACCTTCACTAAACAGTTCAATGCAAATCCAGATAACTGTGCAGTTCAGTACCCGCCAGTTCATTTAACAATGACGGAAAGACTTTGAAAGAAATTTGAAAGAAAGAAAGACAGAGAGAGAGAGAGACACACAGAGACAGAGAGACAGAGAGAGAGAGAGAGAGAGAGACAGAGAGAAAGAAAGAGACAGAAAGACAGACAGACAGAAAGGCAGAAAGGAAAGAAGAAAGAAAGAAAGAAAGAAAGAAAGAAAGAAAATGAACAAACAAACTTATGCAGACAGAACAATAGAA
>CM067477.1:12390443-12436427 GCA_034552555.1 Semaprochilodus insignis | reverse complement strand
TATATATATATATATATATATATATATATATATATATATATATATATGCACAAGCCTAGCATTGTATTAAAATAAAAATCTAATAAAAGTCAACCATGAAAACTCGTAATTGGTGCATTCACTCCACCCTCAATGCTACTATATTTATTGTTAGAGACTGGGGATTTCTGCTCTTTACATGAGTGTAAAGGAGCAACTCAAAAGACGACGCAACCTGTCAAATTCATACTCCAAACAATATGAGGCAGAATATCACCAGAGATGTTGCCATACCAGCAAACCAAAGTAAAACCAATGTTGATGCCTGTTCTGCTTACATTTATTTCACTTCTTTTGTTTGCTGCTGTACGGGGTTTCGTGCCAGCAGTGGGCAGAGCGCTCGTTTGCTAAGAGCTTCCGACATCTTTTCATTTAGCTATGCTTTCATCAGCTGCCTGTCCTTAAATGATTTAACCAACACCTTCAATGTGATTGGCAACATGCCGTCAGGGCAGCAGTGCTACTTCATCCTCTCGTGGTGGACTGATGTAAGTCAACGCCACAGTGACCCACTATCAGCTCTTGAGGTTCAGAGTGGTATTATGAGACAGGACAGGTCCGGGCTAGCTGGCTAGCATGCTAACTTTGGTAGATATCTCTACAACACAGTACACAGACATCTTTAATATGCTGTCAAAACTGTTACTTCACATTCTGATTTGTTGATTTTAGAAAGTTTTGAACTAGAAATCGTATATATCGCTCCTTTAAGAAGTGGGAAAACAGACAACATACTGTAGTATAACATATCATTATTAATAATAATACAAAGTTATATTGAACGATATTATCTGTTTAATATTGTTTTCATGTTGTTCGTGTTCAGGCCCTAATAAAAGCATATCACTTACTTCTACATTGCGCACAGTCATAAAGGTATAACAAACATAACATATAAACAAAACATCATATAATATTCATGTGTAATCTCTGTATGCAATAAACAGTAAATACAAACAGACCTATGCCCAAGTCCCTTACATGTGTCTTTAGACTGCGTAAGGAATGCAGACGGAGTGCGGATAGCATACACAACAAACATTTTAGGGTAAATAACGATTAAAGATCAGCGAGCACTGAGCTCAAAAGTGCACAATCCAACACATATTGCTCTCTCTCCTTCTTTCCCCAAAACCAAAAAGCCAATTTCACAACCATATGAACTATCGATTTCACTCAGCAATGGCTCCATACCTCCGTCTCGCTCTTGCTCAGCTCATACAATTACATTTCACTTTGCTCACCTGATTCTGGCAAGTAGCCGTGCATCGGCTTCTTTTAACCTGAACTTTTTTTTCTTCTTTTTTTTTTTTTTTTTTTTTTTTTTACACCGTCTAATGGCTGAGGAGCGCCTGAACCTGATCACACTGAAGCTCTCAGCTGTGCACCACCCAGCTTACTCAGGGTATCAAAAACACACACACAAACCCAGACACCCACAGAAACTGTCACAGACAGAGACACACACAGACACTCACACACACACACACACACACACAGACAGACACTCACACACAGACACCCTCACACACAGACACCCTCACACACAGACACCCTCACACACAGACACTCAGACACACCAAAAGGTTAAAGCTAAAACTGAAATGCCAACCATTCTGCATATCTGCCAAAATCTCTCTCACTGCCCCACATGCAAAAAATAGTTAAAGCTACTAAAATGCCACTTATCGGTATCTCCTGAAAATATCTTGCCCTTTCTTTCCAAAGACACTCTCTCTATTCCTCTCTCTCACTTTGGCTGGAGTCAAATGAAATACCATCCAGTCACATCTGCAAAAATCCTTAGCGATTTACATTTACATAAAATACTAATGACGAGATCCTGCTGGACAGGCCGAAGGAAGAGGAACCAGTGTGCTTGCGTGTTTTGTTTAGCCCAGAGAGGAGAGAGGGAATTACAAGTTCACTCCAACACTTAGTCTACTGTAACATGCCATTAAAGGATACGCTGTAAAGTAGAGTTAGAGGTAACCACTTATTTCACACTGCCAAACTGTCTCCAAAAATGACTGCGGTATCCGCCTATAGAAGCATGAAACAGACATGAAGCACTTTTTTAGTCTGTTTTCTGTCGTCTCATCTTGCATCATTTGGAAAATAGGCCTAATTGGTGTTTCGTTTGCTGAACACAGCATATGATGTTTCAAGCCACTATTCAATAAAATGTTAAACCATCTGGTTCACATTAACGGTGCAATTTATTTACATTAGCACAGTTGAATAAGGTTTCTTGGACAATGTCAAGCAACTTCACTCAGTGTTTGAAGAACACTGAAAAGACTGAAGAGAGGAGCAGTTCCACCTTCATTAGCAACACAACCCCAACAGCAGCCTGTAAGTAGCCGCCATGCTGTGTGAGTTTGTCCACTGTTTGCTTCTTAAGTTCAAAGGTTAATAGTAAGATACAACTGTAATTTACGTAGTGCTGATGTCCAAATCTAAGTAGCTAGTATAGGCAACAGCAGCTATTAGCAAGCTCCAAGTAACTAGCATAGCTAACTAAATATATGTATTATGACCTAATTTACTTAAACATTTTATTTCAACATGTTGCTTCTTTGTGATCATCATGGTGTCTTGTTGTAAACCAGCCAATCGGAGCACATCTCTTTTAATCATTCATGAGATCACCAAAAAAAGAGGAAACAGGTGATTGGCTAATTTTAGATTTAAAACTGAAAATAGAAACAGAGCAAAAGTCAAATGAGAGATAGAAAGCCAATGTCAAGCCCGTTCTGTGATGTCTGGAACTGCAGGATAATAATAATAATAATAATAATAATAATATTTTCGCAGCTTGACATGATTTATTTAATATACCTTACTTAACACTGTACGTCCTGCGAAGTGAGTATGGCGCATGCTCACATCTCAGTAACGATGCTGAAAGTATATATTGTGTGGGCCTAGTGTGAACACCGGTGCCGGTGATCAGAGACACTGAGCACTGTTCAACTTCTCAATCCCCCCCTTGTCATTTTATCATTACTACATTAAAGCTGCATTGAGACCACAGAAAGCCATGGTACATAATACGTGGCTTAAAATGTACACAGAGAAATACAGTCATGTAACAGCCTAGTCTTTTTCAGCTCACTAACAGAGAGCTGTTTGTAAGGCAGTAAAATGATGCCAAGCATGATTAATAATGGCAAATCTGGTATTCCTTTAAATTTAGATTTTAACTTCAAATTTAGGCCTATTCATCCCCAAATTAACTTGAAAATGACATTTAGCGGAGTTCTTGTACAGTAACGCGGTCATCATTACAGAACTCGTTAGTGCAAGTTTCTCTTACTGAACACTTATACAAATACATTGTAGCGTATTGAGTGAAGACAGGCATCGATGAATCACACTCACACACGTAAACCACCTAATAAACTCCTCTTTAAACAAAGGCATCCATGAGGCTTCAAATAGACACATGCACAAGCACGCACACGCAGAGTCACACATAGCCACACAGAGACACACCAGACACACAGAGACACACAGAGACACACAGAGACACACAGAGACACGCAAACCACCTAATAAATTCCTCTTTAAACAAAAGCATCCATAAGGCTTCAAAAACACACATGCAAAAGCATGCACACACAATGTGAGGAAGCAGTAATATATTTCATCCCGTATATGAAAGCTCAGACAGTCATTTGCGACCCCAATCCATATTTCCATTTCCATCCCCTCATGTAAACTAATTCAATCTGGGCTGTATTTCCTCTCCGGCAATCGCCTGTGAGAAATGAGCCTTTTCTCACCCGCAGGTTTTAAACGCCCTATTCCCCCCTTACACACACACACACACACACACACACACACACACACACACACACACACACACCATCTTCTCCCTTACATCTGCTCATAAGCTTCAGCAGAATCGGTGATACTTAAACTGGGCATATTAACTGTTGTCTGATTATTCACCTATACAGAGTTTCAGCCAATCTGGTTAATCAGTTTATCTGTTCGGCTGTAACACAAGAATACCCTCAATTAAAAAACTGCATTCCTGAGCTAGTTGCTACACCTTCGCTTACAATGTTCAAAACTAGATGCTCCACATATTTTCACATAGCGCAATCCAGGTTGTAAATACCACTTTAATCAGACTTTATCTATCTATATCCTGACCTCATATTTCACAATATGCTTATCCTTTTATAAATCACTGACCGGCTGCTTGTTTCATTATAAAGAGAGCATAATTATTGCGGATTGACTGAAATTTTGACCACTGAAGCACTGTGACCTTTGGTTTTCAGCTGAAGGAGGAAAGAATTATGCATAGCTTCATAACAAACATTAAATAAGACACACAAAGTAATATATTAAAAACGTTTGTATGATACTAAACCTGAAGGTAAGAAAAGGCTTGAATTAAAACTATAAGATATAAACATGACGAAAAACGCCTTAAAACTTCTGATAAGACCTATCTGAGAACCACACGGGCGCGGCTAATGAGCACTATGACTGCCAGCTCTCTGTCCAACACTCCCAACCTGCTCCACCACTCACACAGGACTACAATCAGCTTTTATGTGACGGTAACTGGATGGAAAAAAAAAGTCACGGACAAACAAACGTGATTACTGTGGGCCCGGAGGAGCAAGATCAACTTCAATAGAAATAAAACAGTCTGAACTGTTTCATGGTTTCTATCAGGAGACATCTGACAAGAAATCTATAATCTCTGTTCATCCTGAGGATCTAGAGAGGATACAACACACAAGAACTTCTCTACTACAGGTTTGATGCCAAATGAAAACCTGACATTCTCCCTCGATACGCAGAATACAGCAAAACAACAGAGCTAAACCAGAATGACTACATCACCAGCAGCCGCAGATGAACTCTCAAACATCAGGTCAAAAGTACACAGCTAAACGTGAGTGGATTCACATCTTTGAATAACCAACTGTTTTGACCTGCTGAGGATGGTGGATTTTGTAACACTATAGCCTACATACTTTTGATTTGTACCACTGTAGGCTATACATTTATAATCCATCCATTTTGATGTCAGCTGTTTGCAGTTCTTTTTCCCTTCAGTTTACAGACACACACAGACATAAATACATGCATGCACATGTATAAACGCAGTGAGAATATATGAATATTGTGAGAGAGATTGTGAGAGGTCTCCATGACATTTATCAGAGTGCTTCAACTCCTTAGTTCAGTTTCATTTTCCCCCCAAACGATTTAGCCAATTTGTTCGTTACATTAAATGTAATTATTTCTGGGACACTCTTGTTTGGCTTTAGGTTGTGTTCTGGTGTTTACTGTGGATGAAAAAATACATGTCTCTCCAC
Organism: Semaprochilodus insignis; assembly: GCA_034552555.1. Taxonomy (NCBI): domain Eukaryota; kingdom Metazoa; phylum Chordata; class Actinopteri; order Characiformes; family Prochilodontidae; genus Semaprochilodus; species Semaprochilodus insignis. The sequence goes on along the minus strand of CM067477.1, from coordinate 12,431,040 downwards.
ATAGAAACAATTAAAATCTGTAGCATGATGTTCACGCCTGCACAAGAAAAGGAGACGGAGTTTGGCAAACACCAGGAGTGCCAATGTTATTCCCCCTAATAAAAAGCCACATGTTCAACTTCAAAATTTCAGCTTTTTATTTAATATTATTAATATTTTCTGTGCAGATGCTCCCCTACAAAACCATCCCAATCATTCTAGGACGGTTAATACCTTCCAAATAGAGCTGTTCAGGTCATCTGGTTAAAATATCTGGATTGATATTATAATATAAAGGCTCATATAAAGATTCAAAGCAGATAAAACATCTGTGCACTCTTATGTTTCATACACAATTCATCGCAATAAATTTTCTGGAACACTGCAGGAGCTCTTGCTGCTTCATCAGGTGCTCTTGCTGCTTCATCAAAAAAACGCTTTAAACTTTCATCAGAGCATTAAAATTCACTGTTTTAACACCACCAGTCCACTCTTTCTGAAAGGGGTGATGTATTTTTGGGGATCTTACTGTCTCTGACTCTTCAAAACAGTTTGAAAAGCCACAGAAAGTGATCAATTCCACATCATAAACAAGAACTTCACTTCTGAAAATCACAATAACTCGTGTCATTAATTTCCAATTCATTGTAATTTAGCCTAATATTCCGTTCCTGCAGAATCCTCATCCAACCTGATCATGCAAATGCTGCATGATCGAACTCTCTTAACACGCAGCCTACAAAGTCACTTTTGCTATACAACGCTGTAGTTACCTAGCAGCAAATCATAATGAAACTAGAACACATTTCTGCCAAGTCCTGGGCTTAACAAGCAGCTGATGACGATGCTGACGGACAGAGAACAGACCTTCTAGTCCAGAGAGAAGAAAGAAAAGGAACGCTGTGCCAGCTACATGTTTAAATGAGCTTGAAGCTTTTACTTAGCAACAGCAAGTAGAGAAAAGACAGCTTACAGCAAACATTAGGACTGTAACGATAATCAACTCAATTACATTAATCAGGTTTTAAAAGGCTGATTAAAGCAAACCTTCCTGATGAATCTGCAGTACGTTGTTGGCAGTTAGCACAAGGATAATGCATGTGTTAAATTCTCTACTGGTCTAACAGAAGGAAACACAACCTGCATCTTAAAAGGACACTTTCATTTATATGCATTTTTGACAAATAGTATTGTTATATGTATTTCTGGTTCTTCTAAAAGACTTACTTGTTTATCTTTTTGCAGTAAGGTAATGTGAAGTATTTGAAAGGCTCTGCATGGGCTGTTACTGTTAATCAAGTTCATTTTACCCAGTCAGTTTCTTTTTAAATAAACTAATAAAATAACTCTGAATATTGGGCAGATGAAGCCAGATGATCTAAAACTGGACATTTCATAGAGTAACTACATTAAATTAATTGTGTTTTTCTTCTATTTGGACATGCTGCTTTTGTGTGATCATCGTGGTGTCTCACTGTAAACCAGCAAATCAAAGCAGAGCCCATCAAATTATTCATGAGCTCACCAAAAATGGTATGTTTTATTCTAGGACCAAAACACAGGCTTTAAATGAGCTCGTAACACCGCATCTGGGCACAGTCAAATGCCTTCAATGTAGACATCAGAGAAGAATTTAAAATACTGAATAAATGCATTCTAAGCCATATATACATGCCCTCTTCAGATGTCGTTTTCCATTAGGAGGTGCGGTAATATAATTTTCTCCTGTTTCTCAGGGATTTTAGTCCCCCAACTCTATAAATCTTCTCTCTCAATTGTTAACTCTGACTGCCCCAAAATATGCAGACTACAGCCAACAAGCAAGAAAGATGGTTAGGCTAAACAAAATACCAGCTAAATTAAATGTTTTCTTATGTGCATAAATCGAGTAGCCACTCCCATCTCTGTCAATTACACCGAGATTTATTATCCCATGCAATTTGGTCATGAACATTACAGACGTGCTGTTGTAAACTGGCATAAGTCCACCGCCCCATGGAAAACTAATCCCATCTGAATAGGGTTTTAAACTCACTTCATTAAAAAGCTTTGTTTCACACTTGAATGGCTGTATTTTCTTCTTTCGCGCACTCACTTTTCATTGGCTGATTAAGGAATCCATCCAGATTGTGTTGCTGGCCAGTACACACTACTAGACCAGGCACAGAGTCAGCTCAAAACAAAAAAGTTGTTGGATAGACTCTGACTGATCTGAAACGCAGCTGTGAGGCGAAGGGTCTGTGTCCTTCTGAGACCACCTGATTTTCTCTCACAACTGTCGATTCTGACTGCAAAGTATGCAGGCTAGAGCCAACAAGCCAGACTGAGAATCAAGGATAAAATCGGGATGCAAGTCATGATTCAGTCAATTTATGGAATTCAGTTAAACAAGCTGCAGATTCACCGTTTTTTTTTTAGATGTGCACATGAGTTTAATAAGCATCCCTCCTTTGAGCAGATCAGAGATCCTGCCGCAAATTTTTACACCCCCTCCTGCAACCACAGCACGTCAAAAGGACACAAAACTTCACAGAAGGTGAAGAGGGGGCACAGAACTCCGCCATCATCAAAACCCACATCCCAGCCAACTTGGACAAAGTACATGTCTGTTTGTAGTTGCAAATTGTGTACATGTCAGCTACTCCGTTAGGTATTTCATCAGCTCCATTTACCATTGCTTTCTCTGCGTACTTTGTTAGCCTATTTCATCCTGTTCTTTAATGGCCAGGGCCATTATACAGCATGGGTGGTGGGTCATTCTCAGCACTGCAGCGACACTGACGTGGTGGTGTGTTAGTGTGTGTTGTGCTGGTATGAGTGGATCAGATACAGCAGTTCTGCCGGAGTGTTTACTGTGTTCACTCACTGTCCACTCTATTAGACACTACCACCTTGCTGGTCCACCTTGTAGATGTACAGTCAGAGATGACAGCTCATCTGCTGCTGCAGAGTTTGTGTTGGTCTTCCTCTAGTCCTTCATCAGTGGTCACAGGACGCTACCCACAGGACGCTGTTGGTTGGTAAACTATTCTCAGTCCAGCAGTGACACGGAGGGGTTTAAAAACTTCAGCATCACTGCTATGTCTGATCCACTCACACCAGCACAACACACACTAACACCAGCACCACCCACATCAGTGTCACTGCAGCGCCGAGAACCATCCACCACCATAATACCTGCTCTGTGGTGGTTCTGTGAAGGTCCTGACCACTGAAGAACAGGGTAAAAGGGGGCTAACAGATAAGTACACAGAGAAGCAGATGGGCTGAAGTCTGTAAATGCAGAACTACAAAGTGGTACTATACGGTCAGTGGAGCTGATAAAATGGACTAGTATGGACTCTATATACAAAGAGGTGTATCTAATGAAGTGGCCAGTGGGTGTATATTTACCCCAGTGTATGCCCTAAATCTATATCAAATCACAAGGTTTTAACTGCACTTTAAGTGCACAAACGCACTGGAAAAGACAGTAGATCCAATAACAAGTGTGTCTAATTTCTTGGCTTCTTCTTCTTATTTTATGCAAGGTACTATCACTGTTTTTTGCAGTAATTGCCATATACTGTACATCAGACATCTCTTCTTTGCAGTTGCATAATGAAGGATCTGAAACAAGGGATGAAAACAGACTAGAGCAGATATTAGCGAAGGGGATTAACAATAGTATACAGAGAATCAGATGGACTACAGTCTGTAATTGGTGAACTGTGAAGTGCATCTATATGGTAAGTAGAGCTGAAACAACTGGACAATGACAGAAAACAGATGGAGGTATATCTAATGAAGTGGAGGGTGGGTGGAAGGATGTAGAGGCCTGAAAGCATATCAAATATAACTAGACAAGAACACAGTTTTGTGTTCCAACAGCCAAAAAGTTTCAATGTGAAAGAACAATTTCAGGTCAGAAAACTGGGGTAAATCATTTCTTCAAGTTCATGTCCTGAACCAACTGTTCTACGGCTTTGACTGCAGTGACCTCTGAAGGTGGGGCACTTCATAGCACTGAACCCCCGAAATGGAGGTAATGCTAATGTAACCGATGTTTAAAACACAGGCCTTTTACCATTTCTTCTCCACCAGCAATAAATAAGCGCATAAAAGACAGACTGTATGATACACAGTCCATTTACTGTATCATTTTTTTTTTACCTTTGTGGCTTTACAGCTTGTTATATGATCAGACTACACAAAATTTCAGCCGCATTTTAACACCATTTTGTCATTGCAGACAAAATCCCAGCATCAGGCCCAAGCCTTGGGAACAAGGATTATGTTATGTGACATAATCGAAAATCAGCACTGTCTGGAAAGCCCCATGACACCCCGACGAAAAAATCTACCATGTCAGACGATTGTTTTCTTTTAATTCCCTCATAGTATGACATCCTACAATGGGTTCCATGACGCTGGTCGACAGGAGGACAGAGCACTCCCTGGCACACATACATAGCAAACAGAAAGAAGGATGCTGCTCTTGTGTGAGTCAGGTGGAACAAAGAGCCACAGGTCACATATCACAACGACATCCGTTCAGTATTTAACAGCGGTGCCACAAACACGTTACCATAATGGTAACGGCTAAGCACTGATCACAGCTCGCTACAAACACAAGTGAAACTGCTCAACATGTTAACATATTCGTCACCTCAAGTCCACTCTGTCTATTTCGTGACACCCAGGAACAGGTCCACACTTGATTTCTTCTTTCCTTTCTTTTTTTTTCAGTTTCGTGTCTGCTAGCATGACACGCAGTGCTTCCATAGCCATGCTCAACAGTTTCCTGACCCTACTCCCCAACGACCTACGAACTTGTGCAAGGATATGAACGACAACTGGTTGAAGAATTAGGAAGAATTTATAGCTCTAGAATTTCCTAGCCTGACACAGTGACCATCATGAAAGACAAAAATACTGTGTAATCTCATCCCAGCATGAGGCTTACTAACTGATGTAATGATTATAACTGGCACAAGTATATCATAATCTGATATAATTATTTCACTTTTCAGTACCTTTCCACTTCAGTACTGTTTCACAACAGAACAGACACAGAGAACATTTTGGCACCCATCTTCCAGACCAACCTCAGTTTGCTTTCTACAAAGCAAAGCAAATGGAAAAAGCACAGTCTGACTGCAGCTACTGGCTTTAAGTGGAAATGTTTACTGAAGGATTCAATGTAAAATGCAGCATAAACGTTTCTCGAATGTCTGTTAAAGGTGTCAGATGTCCGAGCGGAGAACACCTCAGAGAGGTAAAGCAATGCACAAGTCCTATTTACCGGGTAGCACGAATATCTTTCCCATCAGTTTTTCCTTAGTTTCAAAAAACATTCTATATTCTACTGCAACCTGCCTGGTGCTCTCAGACGTGCACAAATAAATTCACAGAAAGCAGCACAGCCACTTCTAAAGTCTGAAAAAAACACTTTTTAATAAGACAGGCCCAAGTTTCTACACACCTCACCAAATGTTATGCTGAATTTGTCTTGTTAAGACTAATTCACTTACACATTTTAGGAGTTAATGTAGATTGGCATCAAGCTAAATTAAAAGTGAAGGCACAGAATGAAGCATATGTTGTACAGCTTTAATGGAAAGGCACTAAGAGCCAAGTATTTGGGCAGGGTGCCCTGTGCCTCGGCACTCTACGAAAGTAGTTGTTCGGTTGTTTTTTTCTCAGTAATAAATTCCACTATTCCTCCAGCCACCTTCACAAAACCACTGCATTAAAAGGTCACCAGACGAAGGTTGGGAGGTTTACAGGTGCGAAAGTGAACAGAGGTGTAACTATAAAACAATAAACGGCCTTTTCCCCAAACACTAATTACAGCTTAAACAATACTCATAAACTCATAAAGACATAACTGTTCAGCAAGTTCTCATCTATTTGCAGTATTGGTGCAGATTATTACTTTAGAGCACTATATTCCATTCAAATGTGTACATGGTTTCTACAAGAATACACACAACGTTACGAAAGGTAGGCGAGCTTAAAGGCAAAAACATGTTGGTGTACTAAACGGTCATAACAGAATATTATAACTACCCTGTTGCATCTACACTCAGTGTCTATTTTGTCAGCTCCACTTACTATATAGACACACTCTGTAGTTTGATTGTAGTCTGTCTGTTTCTCGGCATTCTCTGTTAACCCCCTTTCACTCTGTTCTTCAAAAGTGGGGACCAAAGGAAGACCACAGAGCAGGTATTGCTTGGGTGGTGGATCACTGATAAAATGGACAATATAAGTATAAGGAGCTGATTTTAATATTCTGATATGTGTATTTGAATCATGTAAACTGAATTTATAACTTCTACTACACTTTTTGAGCTTCCAGTTTCAATCTTCTGTGGCAATTAAAGGGGAACACTTAAAATGTTATAATACACTCACATTACAGAGAGATAAATGCGTAACAAATGTGTAATAACATTAAAAAAAAACTATGATAATGATTATTATTATTGCTGTGACATCATTACTATTTACAAGGCTGAAAATATGATTAAAATTGTAGGCTTTATTATGCCCAGCCCTACTTCAGTCCATTTTACTTCCGTCTTTTACTTCCTAATTTTTTGCTGGTTATATCTAGGGCCAACGTAAGGTCACCTGACAAAAAACAAAAGTACACTACTGAGGAGAGGCTCCTGTAAACTGGCATTTGCAACTGCTGGTAGACCCATATGACCATACACTTCCATACACCTGGAAATTCAGCTACTTCCTTCACACTATGGCCTTTGGCACGCCCAAATGTAATCTCTTCTTTTTCCCCCGCACTCATTAACATCTGCTTTGTGAACCATTTTCCACACACTGAACGAGACATTCACTGTACTGTACCACCTCTTCTCAATCTATGAATCCTGCCATTCACACCCCGCAGGTATTTATAGCCCTATTATCCTTGTGCTATGGCAAAAGTCTGATGTTACTACCACCTTAAACACGCAAGGTGACTAACTGTTGTCCAGTGAGCTTATAATGAATAAGCCTGTGGACACAGAGCATAAGGTGCATGTGAAACAGATGCAGCATGTCTAACAGTTAGGATTTAGCTCAGTATTAATTACTGTGTATATAAATGGCTTTATCGCAGATAGAAAGGGTGTTGCGCTCTGGACACTGCTGCATTTCACACGTTCTGGAGAAAAAGCAGACAGAGTGAAGATCATTCATTAGCTAATAGTCTGCTAGTCTTAGTTAATAGTGTTAATGTAGCAAGCATCCATCCACTGCTATTATGGTCTGTACGATCCTTGTTAGTCATGTGCTCAAGCAGAAAAAGAAAACATAATTTTCCCCAACTTTGTTTACTCACTACTACTGTAACTGTCTTAAAAAAAATGTTAAGGTTATTGTTCAGCCTAGATTCTGTGGTTGAATTGTATAGGGAAGCTGATGACAATGCCGAGCTCTAGTTGCATCAAAGATCACAGTATATGTACTGCGCTTCACTCAACAGAGAATGAGGATTGGGATTTATTTGCATCTCAAATAACCAAGACTGCATTCTGGATTCAGTAATTTATTCAGTAAACAAAACAGAAAGGCAAATATCTGGCATTACCTAAAAACACCATGCCAAGCTGTCCTGCAGGCACAAACTGCTTTATTAAGGTTTCACAATGTGTGGAGGAATACCGCCAGTCTGTGCTGTTCTGAACAGCTCGTTCAGTCTGATGCAGGGCTGCCTTCGCATACACAGGGCATAATGTTGTGCTATAATCATGGTAAGGTGGAGCGTGAAACAGAACAACATAAAACAGATACTTTCACTAACACGCATGTTGGCAAAAAGCTATTTTTAGAGCACTGCTTTGAAGGCTACATTCACTTAGCATACATGCTCAGACAGGTGCAAACAAACACACACACACACACACTGACACACACATACACGCACACACATAATCCTGCTGCTCAGCTAAGCACAAATATAGTTTGGGGGAAGGGTGGTTCAAACAGGTGTGACAGGTAGTAGAGAATGCAACTGTGTCTGTGCTTTCTTGTGACAGGGTTTCTTGGACGTCTGCACTGTCCTTGCATTAACAGCAAGTGTGAAGAAAAGCACTCCTGATATCAAAGCAACTAACACTGCCTGCTGTGCACACAAAACATGAGCAAAGACAAACTGCCGTAATTACTATGGACAAGGGATAACAGTGATTTTACTCTTGATCCGGTACCAAGCAATGCAGAGAGTGGTAGACCAACACCAAACACTATCATCATTACATTTAAAGGTCTTTCTGTGGATGTAAAAAGAGGAACTCTTAGCAGAAATGTGGACATGTAAAAAGTACAGCGCCACAAGAAAGTAATAAATTAGATTTGTAACAGCTTAAACAAGGACAATTTAGTCTGTCAACACATACAATGCAAGTCTGACATAATAAATGTACCTAATTCGAGTACCTACAGTCAAGAAATCCAATCATTAGCACTGGAGGCACAATGGCACGTAGAGGTCTGCACCCTATTCAACCAAGAATCATATCAACCCCCTGTGTTTGCAGCAATCCAGTCCACTGGTGTAGGATGTGTCCGTGCAAACCATGTGACACGGCCAGGCTGTCTCTGGACCCATCACATCTCTACACAACCAGCCACACAAACAAACATTTCAATGTTGCAAAATAGAAGAACATCTTTTGGTGTATTTTCAGGCTAAACAAACCCATGTGCGAAGCTGCGACTGCCAACTAGCAAAAACAACAGTGTAGTGACTTGGCTTGGCTTTTATCTGTGTCAGCATTATATCATTAGCTAAGTATTAGTTGTCAGCTGGAATTGAAGCTGAAAACTTCTTACTGTGAAGTCAGTAAGATTTTCTGCAGAAGTCACTTACTGGATGTTATGAGGCTTCATTTGTTATTCTCTGCAGCACACTCATCTGTTGCTTGCCTGTTCGCTTCTACACGGAGCCAATAACCGTCCAACCTCGTCCGCACAAGTTTGCAACCTGTTGGCTGTTTACCCACAATATGCCTCGTCATGAATCCCGGCTGCAAATTAAGTAGCAGATCACACGGGACCTGTGGGTGAACCCACCTTGTACAAATGCACGGAAATGCAGGGTGTAAACTACAGATGTGCATTTCGGTGAAACTGATATTTTACCTTGTGAAGCATCATGAATAGAAGTTTTTGGCAATATCAAATATTCATCATAGGATCATAAACACTGAGGCTTTTGTTTCTGCTGTCCGCCAGATCGGTTTGAAAGAACAGTTGTAAACCCTTCGACATTAAATGAATAGTCATTTTCCACGTGTGACCTATATCAGTTTAATGTTAACAATAAAGTGTAAACCTCTTTCTGGAGTCATTTTAAACAGCCTGATGTAAATAAGATAGATCAGGTTCCCTTGCCATTCTTTAATAGCAGTACTCTGGAAGCATAGGCCTGTTGGGTGGCACAAATTTGAGTACAACAAGATACACACTGGTACCATGACAGGTCTGGAAAATATTGCTATACTAATAGCTTTCTTGTGCCGGAGTTTCTGGGACTTCTCCACCACGGTCCTAGTATGAACAGCAAGTGAGCTGAGAAGCACAAACTCTACTAAAACTGCCTTTTGTGTACACAACACGACAAGATGCCACCATCCCTCATTCCTTTCACTATCTGTCCACGTCAGGACCCTTGTCCTGCTTTATTGACCGTTCCATCTCTCCGGACCTACTTTCTGCAATGCAGCAACCACTAAACCCATCTTCTCACAACCTCTGTGTAGCTCACTTTCTGGCAGAGTGCACCCCTGCAGCGCTGCACTGCGCATGCAGAGAAAAGGCTCTTTATTTAGCAGGAGCCGGAGTCGGGTCAGTGCGCATGCGCGAACCCACAACTCTCTCTACACAGCATAAGGGATCTTTATTTGGCAAAAGGCTACAACACTGACGCACAGGCCCCTTAACAGAAACAACTCATTCGCCACTTTATCTCAGATTAGTCGTAATTGCGCACTCACCAGCTAACCACACCATAAAACAACTTAAGCCGGTTTAGGTGGACACTAAAATAAGATAAATGCTAGCCCTCCACTCAAAACACAGCCAGAATGCTAACAACTTATGCACAGGCTAGTGAGCTAGCATGCTAACTTGGTCAGCTGGCTGAAAAGATACGAGAGTTTTAAATATGAGACAAAACCAGCTGGTGGCAAAGGCTTAGCGCGCCAACTACTATGTGGACGTAAACTTAACAAGCCGCTGAAACCTCTGCATTTGATAAACACGCAAGAAAGCAGCACCTGATGAATTCAGACGCAGATGTTATTCTAGCTCATTATGTAAGAATAAGATAATAACTGGCTGTAGCATGAAGCTCCTGAGTTTTGCTGGTTAGCTCCCGGCTAGCCCGTCAACAGACTCCTAACAGCAGAGCGAGCGTGAAGTGTCTCCGCACACGAGCCAAGGCTCGCGCCCTCCGTCCATCCGCTCCAGGAGAAGCGCGATAGGTGACCGTCTTTAAAATGTGATGCGTGTAACGCCATATTTATGTGTCAAAACTTACCTTTTCTGAGGCTTTTCTTCCACAGTATCGGATATTTTTCTGTCGCGCTGCTTCACGTCCGGGTTAAGCGTGTGACGATGAGAATCGGGCACGCGCACGCAGGGTAAACGGGAGCGCGCGCCGGTTTGCAGCTCCATTCAATTCTGTTCAGTTCAGATCAACAGAACTCAATTCAGCTCCGTGTCGAGTTTTCACGACAAGTAGAATCTGAAAGCGTTCACAACTTCAAATGAGCAAGCTGAATAGGAAAAAAAAGCTTTTTTCTAAAAGCTTCACTACGAGGAACTAATACAGGGACAAACCAGAGTTATGCTACAAGTAAGATGAAACGATCCGTCATGTGGAAAAACTCATAGGAAAAAAGAATTAAAGAGTTTAATGTATATAAACTGTAAAATGTTAAAGTTTCAAAATATACTGATCGCTCCCCAGCCCTCAAACACATGAGAGCAGCACATCTGGGTACTTTCCAGGCACTAAGACCCTTTAAATGCCCCTTTTTGGGTGGATGCAATTTGAAACCTGACTGGCAGTAAATCCAAATTTTGAGGTCTTTGACAGTTTCATAGCATAAATAAGAATACAGGTGAGATGGCGGTGCAGTGGGTAGCGCTGTCACCTCACAGCAAGAAGGGCCTGGGTTCAGCTCTCAGCTGGGGCGTCCAGGATCCCTTATGTGTGGAGTCTGTATGTTCTCCTGATGTCTGAGTGGGTTTCCTCCAGGTTCTCTGGTTTCCTCCCTCAGTCCAAAATGTGCTTTTAGGTGTCCAGGGTGTTTCCTGCTTCCACCAAATGAACACCAAAATAGGCTCCTGCACCCCTCATTACCCAGAAGGATAAGTGGCTTCAGAAAATGAATGAATAATGAATGAATAGGGTGGTCCATTTTGATGGATGTGGAGTGAAAGGACACTTTTGCTCTCGCTTATTTTCTAAAACACTTTATCCCCGACCCAGAAAGATAAAGTGGTTTAGAAAATGAGCGAGAGCGAAAGTGTCCTTTCACTCTGCTTCCATCAAAATGGACCGCCCTATCTGACATATATACAACAACCTTATTGAATCACCACGTAATGTATTTCTGAAATCTGTCACTTTTTTCTGTGGTTGAGACACTTGGTGTTTTGGTCGTCTGTCCAACGTCATGTAATTGTAAACTAATTATGTTGCTAACATTATCATGATTAGCAGGGGGTTAACAACCTAACTAGCACCCTGCAGCTATAAATAAGGCTATAGCGTAGACTTCAGCTTCATTAACTTACCTGTGATGCTGTGTGTGCCACAGACGTACAAGTATTAAAAGGCCAGGTCTCACAGTTGACCATTTTTGTCCTCTCTGCAAACAGCTTGAAGCACAGATTTTTCCTTTTGCTGTCCTTTGCACTTTGGCAAAGGAGAGAAAATCATAAACTGTTTTTTTATTGCTAGAGGTACAACATGCAACGGAGCAGCTTTTAAGCATGGTTCCATTAGTAGTTCCAGTTTGGGGCAGCACTCTGACTCTGGTTTGTTTTCACCCAAAAGGGGGTGTGGTCTTTCTGACGTCAGGTAAGTGATGCATGCAAACCAGCCCATATTTGTATTAAGTGTTTTTGTTATGTGAACTACACATTTAAATGTATGCCCTAATTCTGCATATGTGGGCATATGTGTCATCATTCCTTACTGGCCATGCATGGAAACAAAGTTGCAGTTAATTGTTTTTGTGATGTCAGAATTTACATATATTTTCTTATTCAACCTGCAGCAGTTTAGCCTCACAGTGATGTCTGTTTCATCCTGGACTGTTCTTGGGATTGAGGCGCAATACGGCATGACCATTAGTACATAAATCGCCACTTCAGAAATCATGAACAAGTCTTTACTTATAATTCTTATACTGCTTATAAGTCTCTCTTCACAGTAATAAAACACCTGTTTAATTCTGTGGGATAAAGAGATGAAAATGGTCTTGTGTCACGCTTCCGGGTTTCCCGGCCGCCTCCGATCTCCCGGGCTCCTTCTCCCAGAGTTCTCTCCCTGATGATGTCACAGCTACCTGCCCCGAAACATCCAATCACACTCCACTTCCTCTATCTAGGTCTCCCGAATTCTGATTGCCCACCTGCACCTCATTTCCCCTTCACTGCATAAACCCCACAGACACACATCTTCCTTGTGAAGTATTGCCAAACCTTGTTTGTGTACTGAGCGGTCTCTCCTGCCTTTCTCTCATTGTTATTCCTGTTATCGACCCTTCTTTGTTCTTGACTCTCTCTTTTGGATTACCCCTTCTGGTTTTGTTCGCTACTCTGTTTGCTTACTGTGTTTTGACCTCCCCTTTTGCTCTGTGGATTTCTCTCTTGGATTCCCCTCTGGATTAGTTCGCCTGTAGTCTGACTCTCTGGTTTTCTATCCTGGCCTGTCTCTCTCTCTCTCTCTCAGCCTCGACCTGTTTATGTTGCTGTTTATGTTTTGTGTTTGTTGCTGATCTTGAATATCAACCTGTCAAATAAAGACCACTTGGCTTTTAGCTTGGCGCGCGTCGAAGTATGTTTGTTCCTGACATTTTGTAAAAATGAATTATGTCTGATTCAATGCGTAAAAACCCACAAATATTATGTTATAACTGGTCTCACCTAAAACAAATCAATAAAACACCAAAAAGAGATTTTGCCCCTTTAAGTGTACAGATGACAGACAGACTAGTCCAACCTGATTTGGGCTATCCAATGCTAATTTCCCCTCACAGCATAGTATCAAGAGCATAGTAGTGAGTTTGACATTGCTACTATGAATCAAAGCCCACTGTGTCCTGTGATGGATTTATTTATTTATTTATGTATTTATTTATTTGTTGGCATTATGCTGTAATGGGATGAAATAAGTTTGAGCTTTACAGGACTTACATTAAAGTTAAACAGTGAGGCTGTGTCTAGAACTCTACATATTGCACTACAGAGAGCACTTCTAACGGTGGTGCACTATGTTATGCACACTATTTAGTGCGTCTGTGCAGTTTGGGATGTGACCAGAGGCTAATGTTAACAGCTCGAGCACAGTTAATGTTAACGTTAGCTACCAAACCTTGTGTGTTACCACAGCAAGCCATTACACACAAGCTGTTATGATAGCTGTAATTAGCTGACCCCAAAGCCGGTAAACGTTAACCTCAAACCAGATGCTCCGACACGGCAAAAGCTGAGGCCAGTGAAGTTGGTGATTTAACACAACACTAATTTTAACACAAGCTATAAGAAGACCCAGGGCCACCTGCTGCCAAAACACAGTAACACCCACTGCAGCACTACTCTTGTTTCATTGATTTAGGAATTTTTGAATTGAAACCAAAGGTATAAATAGGTCAACATACATTATTTGTGAACTAAAAGAATCCTGCATGCAGGAGTATTTAGAACTGATTTTCACTCGTTCTTTCTTGCAGATTAGCTGCAGGTTGTTCAGGATGGGGGGACAACGCGCATGGCCCACAGTTGTCTAATATTGCCACAGGTTCTGAGATCTGGATTTTGGCTCGGCCATTGTAGAATAATCACCAGTTTGTGTGTTTGCTTCGACAGAACGGTGAAGTTTCTCCCAAGCTTTAGTTTTTTTAGCAGACTGAAGCAGGTTGTCTTGCAGTACCTCCCTGTGTTTTGCACCATCCATTCGTCCTTCAGTTTTAACAAGATGTCCAGTTCCCGCTGAGGGACAGTTATATGTAGAGCTCTTGATATATTGCTGACAGGTCCCTTTCTTGCTTTGACGCCGACTTTTGAGGGACGGCCTTGTCTAGGCAGTGGGTGGTATTTTGCAGCTTCTGGTTCCTCACAGTTGATTCAACAGTGCCCAATGGAATATCTAAACAGCTGGAAATTATTCTGTTGCCATTTCCTATCTTGTGTACGTTTGGGTGGTCTTTTATCCAGAAAAAAGTGAGGCCTATTGTAAGTCAGGTGTGTTCTCATTAGGGCAATATCTTTCATCTGTATGAACATGAATATTCCACAACACAGGGGTTGAATATTTTTTACAAATATTTACATAAGATATTTACATAAAATATTTTACATACTTACAAACAGACATCACTGAATGCAGGGGTTGAATACTTCCACAAGACATGCATACGTACATACACTCATCATAAAAAGAATAGCTGCACCCAGAAGGAAGTGTCAGATTGCAATGCTATTCGGAAGGAAGGAACCAGGAACAATAAAAGATGATACATTTAGACTGATATGGGGAATATTTATTGAGCTACACATACAGAAGTAGTGTCTCTAAGTATGGCGTCATGCTGACAAGTTTGCTAATGCAACATGCCAGACATCTCAACATGGAGTTGTAGAGGTTCCTAATGGTGTCCTGTGATAATCCATCTCATGCAGCTTGAATATTCTCACACAGTTCCTGCAGATTTTGCGGTAAGGGTGGAGGTGGAGTAACACCAGGACATGTGACACATGACAACAAATCATTCTTGGGGCTGATCACGGTGCCTCCACACACAGATTCATTGGTCGTCTCCCACCAAGACAAAAGTGGGACTCTGAAGATGACTTGCTGACACTCCATGAGAGTATGGCACGACACCATTGCAGTCTGTGCCATTGGTGATGTGGTGTTAAGGGCAGTCGTTGCGATGGTCTGCGTGCATGTAGTGCTGCGTTGTGTAGCCGTCTGCCAATGGCGCTGTCACTAACAGGATGGCTCATGGAGGGCATCACTGCTCCCTGAATGTCTGTAAACGGACATTTCTTGTCCTGTCCTTGCTTACGTCACATGCACAGTCAACTGTAAAGCTTGAATCATTCGCATGTCTCACGATGTTGACCTACCACCAAGTTTCATTCCTGTCGGTTGATTCATTCTGGTTGCAACTATTCCTGTGACCATGAGTGTACTTACTTACATTATGTGGGCACCTCAGTCAAAAGAGCATTTGTGAGGTCAGGCACGTGTGTTCAACAAAAAGACCTGCATTGCAACCAACTCCCCAGTTCATCCCAAGAGTATTCAGTAGGGTTGAGGTCAGGGCTCTGTGAAAGCCAATGAGATTCCTCCACACCAAACTCGTCTTCTTCAACCTTGCACAGGGGCACAGTTATGCTGGAACAGGAAAGGGTCTTTACCAAACTGATGCCACAATATGATGCCGCATATAATTCTCTTAAATGCCTTTGAATGCTGTAGCATTAACATTGCTCTTCACTGGAACTAAGGGGCCCTGAAAAATGGCCCAGACCATGATTCCTCCTCCACCAAAGTTTACTGCTGGCACTTTACATTCCAGGAGGTGTCCTGACAGTAGGCTTTTGCTGACATACACCAAACCGATTTGCAGTCAGATTGTCAGATATGGAACCATGAATCATCACTCCAGAAAACATATTTCCATTGAGTCCTGTAACACTATGCTTTAAACCTGTCCTGTCAGTGTCTGGCCTAGTAATATTAGGCTTGTGCACAGCCACTCAGCCAAAGAAAAACCCCATTTCATAAGGTTGCAGTTGCACAGTGCAGATCTAGTAGGGCAGACATTTCACTAACTGACACTTGGCAGAGGTGGCATCCCATGACTCTTTAGTACAACACATTTTACTGCCAGTGTCTGTGGAGACTGCATGGCTACTTGTAACTAAAAGACTCAAACTCAACAATAAGTCCAAATAATTTTGACTATATAACATATACAGCATATGCAATATTAAACAGTTATTTGACTGTTATGTCAGAGGCTTTATTTAGCACAGTTTTAGATTTCAGAGATCAGACATTGGAGTCAAACCGCTGCTTCTCACTTGAAACATCACATGGTAGAATATTGAGGAGGCTGTATTTGCAGTGGGTCTGAATGATGCAGTAAAATACTGAAGTGGTTGTCTTAGCTGTAAAAGTCATGTACAGTCTTATATCAGTCTGACATCCTAAAAAGTAAATCTCTGTTATGACAGTTAGTCAATCTATTTGCTCTGCATTTCGGTGGAAATGTGTATCTGTTCTGAAAACCAAAGCTGACTTATTTTCAATGGAAGCTGCCGGATAGAGTTTTGGAGGATGATCCAAATGTGCATGTATGTTTTGTGTTTGTGTGTGTGCTGTATGTGTGTGTGTATGTGCTGTGTGTGTATATACTGTGTGTGTGTGTGTGTGTGTGAGTGTGTTTGTTTAGGTATATGCTGTGTGTAGGTGCTGTGTGTGTGTGTCTGTGCGTGTGTGTTTATGTGGGTATGTGCTGTGTCTGTGTTGTGTGTATGTGCTTTGTCTGTGTGTGCTGTGAGGTGCATGCTGTGTGTGGGTGCTCTGTGTGTGTGTGTGTGTGTGTGTGTTTGAGTGGGTATGTGCTGTGTGTATGTGGTGTGTGTGTGTGTTTGTGTGGGTATGTGCTGTGTGTGTACTGTCTGTATGTGCTGTGCGTGTAGTGCTGTGTGTGTGTGTGTGTGTGTGTGTAGGTGGTGCGCGTGTTTGATGTGTGTGTGTGTGAGTAGGTGCTGTGTGTGTGCTGTGTGTAGGTGCTGTGTGTGTGAGTGTGTGTGTGTGTGTGTGTGTGTGTGTGTGTGTGTGTGTGTGTGTAGGTTCTGTGTTCCTCTTCCAGCCCTGCGTCTGCAGAGAGATGTGAATCCCTGCCAAAGAAAGTTCATGAAAAAAACACTAAGTGGGGAAAAAAAAACTTGAAAGAAAGAAAAAGGGGAATAAGATCAAAAACAACAGGGGGAGCATGTGAAGATATGCACGGCTGCGCAAACTGTGAATAGTACAGTGTGTTAAACGTGACCCCAACTTGGTTAAAGAGGAATTCCACCGATCTTTGAAAACACTGTGCATATTTCCGTTGTTGAGGAAAGTCAATCCGAGTTTGATGTAAAATGGTTAGTTGTAGAGAAACTCACATAGATTTCTTTACAGTAGTGGTGGTGAAGGAACCCAGCGGTCTCAATGTCTACAACACAAATATAACTATTTCATTTGCTATCCAAAACCACTGGTGAACCTACACATGCTTTCTGAGTATGTAATACTGTTAATGAAATACTGGTAAACCTGAGTATGGTGAAATACTGAGTATGGTGAAATACTGGTACCCCCCCCAAAAAAGTTGCTGTGTTTGGTGAGTATGCTACTTTATAACACCCTGCATGTAACTCTTTAACATCAACATATTTTGGAAAGTAATGTTTCAGCCTTGCAAAACTATCATTACAACATCTCAGGCATCAGGCAGCATGTACACAACAATTTCATGCAATAACTTCCTGCGAGGGAGCTTTTTACCACCACGGAGAACAGAGCTGACTCAGCAAGCTTCTCTACAATTGAGATTTCAATATCAAATCACTCGGAATGATTAATGCATTTTTAAAGTACTGGTGAACTTGCCCTTTAAAGGGGTACTCCCACTTTTCCATCCTAAACTCTTCCTAACTGTACCATCGATTACCCCAACTCCAATTACCCCAATAATTAATCATGTTTCACTTTCCTCACTTTCCTGGCCAAAAAAAACTGTTCACTGTACTATTCCATGACTTGAATAACTCTTAAAAAATACAGCTTTATTTATTTAGTAATTTAATTTAATGTATTTAACATTTAAAAACTATGTTAATGTATTAATATCTCCTTATTACAGGGTTTGTTGGCTGGTTCAGTTCATAACTGAAATGCTCTGTTCTAGAGAAGCTTACAGACTCTCTTTACAGTGGCGGTGATAGGAATCAGCCATCATTATGTCTACATCACAAATACAGTGATAACACTTAACATTAAGTACTGACTAACTTACATGAAATAATGCATCACTTAACATAAAGTAATACACTAACACTGGTTAACTAAAGTTAAGTAAATCTGTAACAACTGTTACATGTTTACTTAACATGTAAACATGTAGTTAATATATGTTTACTTAACATTGGTTAACCAGGTTAACTCGAGTTGGGGGACTCGAGTCACATGACTAGACTCGAGTCGGACTCCAGCCGCAAATTTAAGGACTTGAGACTTGCTTGACTAACACTGATAAAAGGTTCCACTTGACTTTGACTTGGTATTCGTGACTTGAGGCTTGACTTAGACTTGAGGCAGATGACTCGAAACGACTTGATTTTCTATTATATATTTGTATTTGGTTTAAGAAATTAGGGATAATTTAGGGATTTTTGTTGAAAGGTGTTGGGTGATTTCTGTTGCACTGTGCACAAACCTGGCAACCTACCAGAGCGCGGGAGACCAGCAGAGATAAATGTACGAAGCAGCCGGCATCATGAAGGCGGCTACGCCAGAAATAGTGAGCTCTGGATTAGAGAATTATATTGTGGGTGAAAGAGTACAAAGAGAATAATGATATGGGGGTCTGCAGATCAAATATCAGTGATCCGACCACCACGTCCAACTTCATCCGTCCCTACAGAACCCACAGTGAAAGGTACGCAACTGTGTCGTTTGGCTAGTCGAAGATTAGCTAACATTAATGCTAACGCTAGTTAACGCTAGGTTTAACGCTAGGTTTTGAGAAGAGCAGGGGACAAGAATACAGTCACTAACACACGACAGGCTCCACATTTACCTCCTGCTTCATGACTGCACTGACCCACAGTCAGCGGTTCTGCTCTAACCCTACAGAACTGCTGCTGCTGCTACTGTTTAACCAGAGAGGGAGTCCAGTAAGTTTCGTTCTCTAGCTCAGTAAAGTTCGGGTGATTTCAGATATTCACGTGTCGTGCCTCCTACTGCTCACAAAATAACCTCCTAAAATCCTTAAAATTGCGTTTTCTAAGTCACAGTAAAGCAGGGAACAAAATGCACTTACATTTCTCAAGAGTTCCATAATTTACCGTACACCATTACTTATGGGGTAGGGGTGAAAATAAGAAATGGGATTGGGCCTTAATCATCAAAGTAGGAGTATTTCCACACAAACAGTGCAAACCCACAGGACTGGGACTAAACAAGGGTGTGGTCATAGGAAAACCGCTTCTTAGTGAGGCTAATCGAAAACAACCTTCAATTGCTGAGTCCAGATTTACCCTATTCCAGAGCCATACGTACATCAGTAAAGTGCATGAAGCGATGCACCCATCATCCGTAGTGCCCACTGTACAAGCCTCTAAAGGCAATGTTATGATCTGGAGTTGCTTCAGCTGGTCAGGTCAAGGCTCAGCAATGTTATATGGCAGTAAAATGAAGTCAGCTGACCACCTGAATGTACTGAATGACCAGGTTGTCCCATCAATGGATTTTCTCTTCCCTGATGGCACGGCCACTTTTCAGAACAACAATGCCAAGATTCATCAGGCTCAAACTGTGAAAGAGTGCTTCAGGGAGTATGGGAAATCATTTTCACCCAAGAATTGAACTGAAAGTCTTTGGGTTGTGCTGTAGAAGACTTTATGGAGTAGTTCCACTCTCCTGTCATCAGTACAGGATCTTGGCCAAAAATGAACACAAATCTGGATGGAAATAAATGTTTGTTGAAACAATGCCACAGCAAATGCCCGCCATAATCAAAGACCTTTTTTGGCTTGGCAGTGTATTTCAAGGTGGATTGAGCAAGCACAGATATGCAAAAGTGTGGGAGCCGTAGTCAAATTACGGAACACATAGTGTTCATACGCTTGCATACAACTGTAGGTTTATAGGTGAAGGACACATTGTCTATGTTTAATATACTGTACACCCATCATCAATTGAATCAACCAACAGGAGTAAAACTTGGTGGGTAGGTTTGACATTGTGAGACATGCAAATGATTCAATTTTCATGCTCAGAAGGGCCTTATCGCTGTACCTGACTGACCCAACAGCCCAATTGGGGACATTCAGCGAGCAGTGATGCCCTCCATGAGTTATTCTGGTACTGACAGCACGATTGGCATACGGCTGCACAACACAGGACTACATGCACGCAGACTGTTACGACAACTGTCCTGAACACCAAGTCAATGTTACCAAAGACTGCAATGATGTTGTGCTAGACTGCCATGTAGTGACTCAGAATGGCAGCAGGTCATATTCAGGGACGAGTCCCGCTTTTGTCTTGATGGAGACGACCAACAAATCTGTGTGTGGAGGCACCGTGGTCAGCACCAAGATGAAGGGTTTGTTGTAACACTAGAAGTCTAGATGTCTAGAAAGCCTGGTATCATCAATACTCCACCCCTACCGCAAAATCTGCAGGAACTGTGTGAGAATATTCAAGCTGCATGGGTTGGAATTTCACAGGACAACATAAGGAACCTCTGCAACTCCATGCCGAGACATCTGGCATGTTGCGTTAGCAAACATGGTGGCCCAACGCCATACTGAGAGACACTATTTCTGTATGTGTAGCTCAATAAATATTGTCTGTATAAAGTCTAAATTTATCCTTTATTGTTCCTGGTGACCTTTATCTTCCTTCTCAATAGCATTGCAGTCTCATACTTCCTTCTGGGTGCAGCTATTCCTTGGATGATGAGTGTATAATAACTAATTGGGTTTTCTGTTGTTTTACTAAGTACAATGAACCACATCAAAATGATTACCTGTGGTAAGTAATCCTCAAGCTATGCATGCAGCAGATAAAGATGAGGCTGAAAAAGTACTATTCCCTATTCCTTTAGCTTGCTGAAGCCGGTCCCAGAGCTTTTCGCCCTATAGAAGCTGTACTCGGTGGCCTTTTCTTTTCTTTGGGCGACTTAAATGGTGCATGTTTTATACAATGCCGGCAGCCTGGCTCACAGAGCGTGGTATGACTCTGCCCCCCTCTGTCCCTCTGAAGCTGTACTTGACTGTAACTGAACTGACTCTGAAGTCTTTGAAGGCTGTGGCATCGCTTTACTCAGGCATCATTTTCATGTGCCGCGAAGCCATTATATTTCCTGTAGCAAAAGTGGCGAACCGTTTTGCAGTTGACTTTGAGTGCCATTGTTCTCTGAAATCCAAGCGCTAACATAGCGTAGTGTGGTTAGATCATCTGTCAGTAAAAGGGAAAACTCCTCGACTGAGAAAAGAGCGCTACTCTGTGCTGCCCTAGTGACAGATTTTTGTCTCTTTGGTTAAGTGGTAGTGGTTCCTTTATAATGTATGAGGTCACAGGCAACATACTTGAGCATCCATATGCTTCCCTATTAAAAAGAGGCTTTTGTACCCTAAATACCACCATTTGTGCTTCTGCACTGTGAGCATTCTTTGGGTATCATCCGACTCACTTGAGAGCCTAGATCAGCATAAAAGGGAACCTTCCACTAACACATGCTGTGACATATGATGTTATCTTGTTCCACGCTGCTGTTTGCCCTCTTTTCTCATTGTCCACCAATGCCCTTGTTTTCTAGTGTCATTTCATATGTTATGAGTGCTGCTGTTGCTGCATTAATGAGTAATTCTGCTTTTAAGTGCAAATTAGAGGAGGACTTGTTCACTCAACTTAGTCAGATTAACATGGTTTATGTGGCATATAAAACCCAACAATTGTGAAATTGTTGTAGTTGTTTATTTACAGTCAGGCACAGATCTATAGAAATATATATAATTTTTTTTTAATGGTGGGTGCAAAACGACTGCTGTGTTATCATTGTTTGCAACGGTCAGGTCATGAGGAACATGCTGGTTTTTAGTGAATTCTGTAAACACTATAAGAGCTAAGCGTCTGCAATTACATTGCAAGTGGCAACCATCGGGGTCCAAGCACTATGAACCTTATTTACCAAGTTTAAGTCTTTCAGCAGATTGAACACAAATGATATTTTAGAATGGTCTTTCTGTGAGAATGGACCTTAAAAGGAGACTGACAAATTTCAGAACTCTAACCTTTTGACCAAGCAATGGCAAGCGATAGGCTATTTTAAACAAATAATTCAATACCTGGAAAGCAGTACACTTACTCGAATTGGCATAGCTGTTGAACTCAATGAACTGAATAATTCTTCAGTAGGGTAACTTTATTTTAAGGGCAATTCCTATCTAACAAACCCGATCCAGATAATACTTCAAGGGCATGTGGATGTTGGTGCCTCCTACTGCTCACAAAATAACCTCCTAAAATCCTTAAAATTGCGTTTTCTAAGTCGCAGTAAAGCAGGGAACAAAATACACTTACATTTCTCAAGAGTTCCATAATTTACCGTACACCATTACTTATGGGGTAGGGGTGAAAATAAGAAATGGGATTGGGCCTTAATCATCAAAGTAGGAGTATTTCCACACAAACAGTGCAAACCCACAGGACTGGGACTAAACAAGGGTGTGGTCATAGGAAAACCGCTTCTTAGTGAGGCTAATCGAAAACAACCTTCAATTGCTGAGTCCAGATTTACCCTATTCCAGAGCCATACGTACATCAGTAAAGTGCATGAAGCGATGCACCCATCATCCGTAGTGCCCACTGTACAAGCCTCTAAAGGCAATGTTATGATCTGGAGTTGCTTCAGCTGGTCAGGTCAAGGCTCAGCAATGTTATATGGCAGTAAAATTAAGTCAGCTGACCACCTGAATGTACTGAATGACCAGGTTGTCCCATCAATGGATTTTCTCTTCCCTGATGGCACGGCCACTTTTCAGAACAACAATGCCAAGATTCATCAGGCTCAAACTGTGAAAGAGTGCTTCAGGGAGTATGGGAAATCATTTTTACCCAAGAACTGAACTGAAAGTCTTTGGGTTGTGCTGTAGAAGACTTTATGGAGTAGTTCCACTCTCCTGTCATCAGTACAGGATCTTGGCCAAAAATGAACACAAATCTGGATGGAAATAAATGTTTGTTGAAACAATGCCACAGCAAATGCCCGCCATAATCAAAGACCTTTTTTGGCTTGGCAGTGTATTTCAAGGTGGATTGAGCAAGCACAGATATGCAAAAGTGTGGGAGCCGTAGTCAAATTACGGAACACATAGTGTTCATACGCTTGCATACAACTGTAGGTTTATAGGTGAAGGACACATTGTCTATGTTTAATATACTGTACACCCATCATCAATTGAATCAACCAACAGGAGTAAAACTTGGTGGGTAGGTTTGACATTGTGAGACATGCAAATGATTCAATTTTCATGCTCAGAAGGGCCTTATCGCTGTACCTGACTGACCCAACAGCCCAATTGGGGACATTCAGCGAGCAGTGATGCCCTCCATGAGTTATTCTGGTACTGACAGCACGATTGGCATACGGCTGCACAACACAGGACTACATGCACGCAGACTGTTACGACAACTGTCCTGAACACCAAGTCAATGTTACCAAAGACTGCAATGATGTTGTGCTAGACTGCCATGTAGTGACTCAGAATGGCAGCAGGTCATATTCAGGGACGAGTCCCGCTTTTGTCTTGATGGAGACGACCAACAAATCTGTGTGTGGAGGCACCGTGGTCAGCACCAAGATGAAGGGTTTGTTGTAACACTAGAAGTCTAGATGTCTAGAAAGCCTGGTATCATCAATACTCCACCCCTACCGCAAAATCTGCAGGAACTGTGTGAGAATATTCAAGCTGCATGGGTTGGAATTTCACAGGACAACATAAGGAACCTCTGCAACTCCATGCCGAGACATCTGGCATGTTGCGTTAGCAAACATGGTGGCCCAACGCCATACTGAGAGACACTATTTCTGTATGTGTAGCTCAATAAATATTGTCTGTATAAAGTCTAAATTTATCCTTTATTGTTCCTGGTGACCTTTATCTTCCTTCTCAATAGCATTGCAGTCTCATACTTCCTTCTGGGTGCAGCTATTCCTTGGATGATGAGTGTATAATAACTAATTGGGTTTTCTGTTGTTTTACTAAGTACAATGAACCACATCAAAATGATTACCTGTGGTAAGTAATCCTCAAGCTATGCATGCAGCAGATAAAGATGAGGCTGAAAAAGTACTATTCCCTATTCCTTTAGCTTGCTGAAGCCGGTCCCAGAGCTTTTCGCCCTATAGAAGCTGTACTCGGTGGCCTTTTCTTTTCTTTGGGCGACTTAAATGGTGCATGTTTTATACAATGCCGGCAGCCTGGCTCACAGAGCGTGGTATGACTCTGCCCCCCTCTGTCCCTCTGAAGCTGTACTTGACTGTAACTGAACTGACTCTGAAGTCTTTGAAGGCTGTGGCATCGCTTTACTCAGGCATCATTTTCATGTGCCGCGAAGCCATTATATTTCCTGTAGCAAAAGTGGCGAACCGTTTTGCAGTTGACTTTGAGTGCCATTGTTCTCTGAAATCCAAGCGCTAACATAGCGTAGTGTGGTTAGATCATCTGTCAGTAAAAGGGAAAACTCCTCGACTGAGAAAAGAGCGCTACTCTGTGCTGCCCTAGTGACAGATTTTTGTCTCTTTGGTTAAGTGGTAGTGGTTCCTTTATAATGTATGAGGTCACAGGCAACATACTTGAGCATCCATATGCTTCCCTATTAAAAAGAGGCTTTTGTACCCTAAATACCACCATTTGTGCTTCTGCACTGTGAGCATTCTTTGGGTATCATCCGACTCACTTGAGAGCCTAGATCAGCATAAAAGGGAACCTTCCACTAACACATGCTGTGACATATGATGTTATCTTGTTCCACGCTGCTGTTTGCCCTCTTTTCTCATTGTCCACCAATGCCCTTGTTTTCTAGTGTCATTTCATATGTTATGAGTGCTGCTGTTGCTGCATTAATGAGTAATTCTGCTTTTAAGTGCAAATTAGAGGAGGACTTGTTCACTCAACTTAGTCAGATTAACATGGTTTATGTGGCATATAAAACCCAACAATTGTGAAATTGTTGTAGTTGTTTATTTACAGTCAGGCACAGATCTATAGAAATATATATAATTTTTTTTTAATGGTGGGTGCAAAACGACTGCTGTGTTATCATTGTTTGCAACGGTCAGGTCATGAGGAACATGCTGGTTTTTAGTGAATTCTGTAAACACTATAAGAGCTAAGCGTCTGCAATTACATTGCAAGTGGCAACCATCGGGGTCCAAGCACTATGAACCTTATTTACCAAGTTTAAGTCTTTCAGCAGACTGAACACAAATGATATTTTAGAATGGTCTTTCTGTGAGAATGGACCTTAAAAGGAGACTGACAAATTTCAGAACTCTAACCTTTTGACCAAGCAATGGCAAGCGATAGGCTATTTTAAACAAATAATTCAATACCTGGAAAGCAGTACACTTACTCGAATTGGCATAGCTGTTGAACTCAATGAACTGAATAATTCTTCAGTAGGGTAACTTTATTTTAAGGGCAATTCCTATCTAACAAACCCGATCCAGATAATACTTCAAGGGCATGTGGATGTTGGAGCCAGGTGTGTTGGATAAGGCACCTCAGTTCTACAGCAATTACCTGTTTCCATGTAATTTCAGCCTGGGTTAACAATCAGGTGTCAGATATTCATAAAGGAGATTTCTGAGGACCTCAGAAAGTGAATCAATGATGCTCTTCAGTTTGGTCTACAAAACCACCTGTAAGTGTTTGGAGTCCACTGTCTGCAGCCTGTTAGACAAATGTAGAAAATACAAGACCATTGTTACCCACCAACAAAGACATTTAACTGTCTGCGTGTTTACAAAGGCACCCAGAGTAACAACTAAAGGCCTTCATCGCTGCCATGACTGCTGTGTTGGATAAAACTCTTTAAAAGTGTTTACAACTGAAATAAAGAGTTATTCAATTTAGTGCTTCTGTTTTAAAAGTATGGATAGGAGATGATATGGCAATTCACTGGCTGTCATTGTATATGGTTTATGTCAGCTATATGTATATACAACCATGATTTATGTTTTACTGTATAATTGCCTTTCTTAATTCATGTTTTGCGAATAGCTACTTCACTATAAGGCTGTGTGTGAAGGTGTATATATGCAAGTAAATAAATATGTATATGGATGCTTGTGTGTGTGTGCATTCTTAGTAAAAGTTTTCTGACACCTTTTTATAGTTTCATACTTTCACACCAGCTATTTACTCTGACACTTTATCCACCCTTAAAGCAGCATGTGACATGTGTAGTTTAAAACAGTAAAACATAATTAACTAATGGGAAGAAATAACAGCTTCGGCATGATGTCCAAGACAACTACGTACTGTGTTGCAGAGATATCTACTAAATTTACAAGGCAAATCAGCTAGTCCCACCCCGTCCTGTCTTGTAATACCACTTTGTACATCAAGCGCCGATAGTGAGTCACTGTAGCGTCAAGACTGCCTTCAGTCCAACATGGCAGGATAAAGAAGTAGCACTGCTGCACCAACGGCGCATCCTAACCTCTTGTCAGCCATAGGTGTTATAGCTGCTGCTACTGGTTAGATCATTTTAGAACCAGTAGCCAATGAGAGGATAAACACAATGATGGTTGAAGCTTTACGGCCACCTCTGCACATTCAAACAAAGAACTTCAACCTGAACTGAACTTGCAACGTTTAATCTAGACTGGCAAGTAAACAGCTGTTAATGCCAACACTGAGGAGGAGGGACTGTGCATTTCCTTGTTTCTTATGATAGCGGTAGACACCACGACTTTCTGGAGATATGTTGCTTCCATTTGTATGGAGTATATTTGTCAGGTTGCATCATCTTACATATTACTCCTTTAAACACCAAGGAAAATGTTTCTTTTGCATTAATTTACTTCATAAAACAGCATTTGTTATTGTTTGTTGTGAAACTGCTTTAACAGCTAATGCAAATGTTCTTAACATGCTTATCAATTTCCATGCTCTGGAAACTTGCCGGTTTGCTACAGACATCTGTGTTTGCCCTGGCAGAAGCACTGGAGCACTTTCAGATCAGGTATTTGAAGCACATTCAAACATAGTTCTCACCAAGTTCCCAGTTATCACAATCTCAGTATATAGCCAAAGATAATCTACAGTGATAAAACACCACAGTGACTTTGTATGTGCCATCATCTGGCATGGCCATATAAAAGGCAGCTAACTCAAAACGAGCATTTTTGATGTTATTACTTTCAGTAGCTGTCGTTGTGATGTCCTTCCTGGCCGGTGCCTGGAAACCGCTCAGTGTCAGATTGGAATCCATTAGAGTGGCTTTGGGTTACGTTCGCACTGCTATGTGATTCACTAAAATGAAATGAGGCGACAGGCTTGGATCTGCCCTCTCGCCAGGCTGATGCCAGTTCGGTGATGCGGTGTTGGCAGTGACTTCAGTTCTGTGTTGGCAGACCGGGCTGGTCTAACGGAATTAGACACAAATAAGCGCACGGTCAACAGGAAGATTAAGCTCCATAGGGACCTCCAGAGAGAAAAATAGAACTTTAATTAAAGTGATGCCCCCCCAACACCCCCCTCCACACACACACACACTCATATTTCCTCATTGTTTAAACATGTCTGTGTGAAAAGTTTTAATATACCCTCCGTGTGTCTGCCCACGTCAGCCCGTGTGCCCGCGTATCGCTTACCACTTCACTGCTCTTCGGAAAAATAATTAGACATCTTCAGAGAGGAATTGGGTTACCTGCACATTAAAGAGAGAGACTGTAACGGGAACACACACCAGGGACACAACTAAACGAATGCCAAGTGAGGGATGAAGAAAATGAAGAAAAGAAATTAATCTGCTTTGGAATGAGGTGTTGTGGTGGGTTTTAGTCCCGCTTGTTTTTTTTTCTTTTCTTTTTTTTTCTTTTTTTCTTTTAATCATTCTTCCCTCCCTAAACCAAACACGGGAAGCAGTTCAGTTATATTTATCTTTTAGTTTGATTGTTTGTTTGTTGCGTTTGCTGCAGTGATTGGATTGCCAGGCATTGTGTAATTACCAATTAGAAAAGAGAGAGAGAGAGAGAGAGAGAGAGAGAGAGATGGGGAAAAGGACAGATAAGGGAGTATTGAGTTTGCACTTCAATTAGAGAGTGCTTATAGAGTGTGGATTACATGCTGGACTCTTGGGCCACACTACTCTCTCAATTATGACACCACAGAGGCAGAGAGAGAGAGAATGAGGACAAAACTAACCCTTTCTTTTTTACATTCTTTGTTTATTTCTTTGTTTCTTTGTTTCTTTTTCCCTTCCTTCCTGAAAGAGAAACCCACAAACGCATCTTGTAGTGAAATGAGCAATGAAAATTGGTATAAAAATGCCAGTTGATGCAGTAAGAATGGACTCCTACCAAAGCATGCTGCCTAGCCAAAAACACTAGCAGCGGCCATCTTTAAGAGACCACACTGCTCAGGTAAGACAGGCATACTCTGGACCCTTAGGATCACTGACTGGCCAGTTGATGGAGGATCTGTTAAACTGGAATGACTTTCCAGAGAATATTCCAAGTGCATTTTTAAATCTCAATACAAGCAAATTTGTGTAGGCTGGCATATGTCCAGATAATCATAGCTATTTCCTCCTCTTGTTTGCAATCTTGCTATTATTAGATTATAGATAATTTATCTCTCTATGGTTCAGTTTATCTTCATGTGTGAAGTATTTTGAGATTTATTTTAAAATTAAACATGTTATTTTAATAAAGACTTATTATCATTTTAAAGCCTGAAATTTGCATGTACTATTCATGGATTACAGTGTTATGCAAGTCTATTTGATTATGGAACAGCACAACATGATTTGAGGAAAGCGTAAAATCAATCAGGCCAAGGCACACCAAGCCGTTGGATGCGATCAGGCCACTGGTTAGCACTGGTTTTTGACTGTTGCCCATAGTCAGTGCCCCATCTGTGGCACCATTGGCTCTAGTCGGTTCTCATCAGCACCCTTTTGGCTGATTGTGCGTCGCAAAATAGGTGATGCCGATTGGTGGTGAGAGAGGGCAAACCAAGAGAGAAACAAAAGCATTGCAAGAAAACAGCCCTCTCAAGAGGACAAGCACAGCGAAGAGGGAATGACTGCAGCTGATAAGTAAGTTACAATTCTTAAAATAACAAAGATAAACAGGGTACCGGTGGGTTCTAACATAGCTAAGATTAGCACCCACTGACAACAGTCAAACTGGCTCTTTGCAGATACCCTTGCCAAAGGCCATGGGTTTAATATGATGTTTTCTGCTATGAATCTTCTAGTTTCAGCTGGTTCAGCTGCGTGTTCAGGTGCAAATATTTCCAGGAGATGTGAGGCATTGGTGAGCTGACTGAAGGCAAGCACTAGTAGTTGAGGCTAGTTCCTAAACATCGACCATACAATTTGCTAATGCTAATCACAGTGCATTAGCTACAACATAGCTACATTAGCTTTAAATCGTTACTCAACAAACGAAACAAAATAAAAAATTAGGCTTCATGTTTTGATATACACAGACAGTCATGCACACAACTTGCACAGCAATGAATCAGGAAGAGAACGTTTAGTGATTTGAATGGCCATTTCAAATGACCACACAGCACTGAACTTTCTCCCCATTCCTCGAATCATTTTAACAATATTATGCACTGTAGAGGGAGCGATATGCAAAATTGGAAAATTGTTTTTAAACATTTCAACATTTTCTCATGCATTTGTTGACAAACAGGAGATCCTCTGTCAATCTTTGCTACTTAGAGACAATTAATTACGTTTACCGTACGTTTACAATTTACATTATTATTTATTTTAAACTCATTACCAGCCCATAAATTGCTCCCATCCCAACTCTTTTTGGAATGTGTTGCAGGCCTGAAATTCAGGAATGGATGTATATAAACAAATGAAATGAAGTTGA
This sequence comes from Semaprochilodus insignis, assembly GCA_034552555.1. Classification (NCBI taxonomy): domain Eukaryota; kingdom Metazoa; phylum Chordata; class Actinopteri; order Characiformes; family Prochilodontidae; genus Semaprochilodus; species Semaprochilodus insignis. The sequence continues at coordinate 12,400,918 of CM067477.1, read as the reverse complement.
TCAGACAAAACATGAAGTATCCTGGGTTCAGACGGTCTGTGATGAAGTCAAAGTAAATGTATAAAAAGTTTCTTAAAATTAAATTTAATTTGCATATTCCATACTGTGCCAACATTTTCTGATTTGAGGTTGTCCATTCTCTATGGACCAGTCTCAGCTCCAGATGTCTCCAGGCTGGAGTCTGACACTTGCTTGCGTGCTTAATAAGGATTAGCATAAAGGTTTGCCCCCTCATTTACACACATTAGAAAAGGCTAATTAAAGTTAATTTATTACATGCCACTTATGGCTTGTTTAAAAAGGTATTTGCCATTGAAAAATGTCCCAAGGTGCACGTTAATCATCTAATTACATGAAATTTGCAACATTCTGTTTAAAGGGATTAGAAACCCAAAAGCCCAGTAGCTTTTATTTGCGTTTGCCTTTTTGGGGGACACTATTAAAGTGTGAAAGTGTTCAAATGATGCATAAAGGCAAATGGTGGCTTATTTTATGTATATGTAGGACGGCATGAAACATGCATGCAGACATTTGGTCTAAAATGTTGATAACAACCACCAATCAAGCCTTGCAATCAAAATACTTATTCATACCTACCATAATGATGGATGGATGGATGGATGGATATTACATTTATTCAAATAATTTTAAGATGATAGAGGTTGTCTAAAACGTCTTTATATGCTTTAGTGTAAACTTTCATTGACCAAGCCTAGAATCTTCCGGCAGACTGCCAGATTGTGAAATTTGCTTCATCACTCCAGTGAACACGTTTCCATTGCTCCAGCTTCCAGTTGACACTTAGTAAAAAAAGTAGTACTGAAAGTACTGCAATGAAAACCTTTTTCATGAAGCTTCCAATGCATAGTTTTTGGCTGACATTGCTTCAGAAAGAAGGAACATTTCCTTTTAACACTTTTAAGGACTGAAGACACAAACTGATCCTATTTTGCTATTCTTCTATTATACAAATCATCAACTGTGTAAACATACAGGGCCTTTGTTGTTGAACTTTGAGAGCTTAATAAGCTCAATGATACTTTACTCATACAGCCATGCTGTCGTAACATGTTTAGAATGTGACTCTGTGTTAAAATAAACGTGGACATCACTGAAAAAGACAATGTCTAAAAGGCAGCATATGTTGGTCTGAAATGAGTTCAGCATTAATGGTGCATTCAGTGATGTGCAAGTTACCCATTAATGCCCCGCTACACCATGACAGATGCTAGCTTTGGAACTTTATACTGGTAACAGTCTGGATGATCCTTTTCTTTTCTTTTTGGTTTTTTTTTTGTGCTGAAAACATTCAACAATCTGAAAGCTTGAGTTGTCAGACCACAGTTCATGTTTCCACTGTGCATCAGTCCATTGCAGAGAAGTTTGAGCCCAGAGAAGTCAGCAGGGCTTCTGGACGTTGTTGACATATGTCTTCCACAGTGCTGTCTGAGTTATTGAAGCTCACAGGCACTCAGCTGGTCTTTTCAACCTTGTTTTTTATACGTATAGATTTTTACAGATTCCTTTCCTTAAAGTCATTGCAATCCCTGGCTTAGGAATGTCATTATCAAACTGTTAGTTTTTTTGCTATTAGCAAAACGGTAGTCATCAACTTACCCTTGCTTATGAACTCTGATTGTGGCACAAGACTTGTGTAACTTTTCACATTATTGCTCCTTTCCCAAGTTCTTTGAAATGTTTATATAGTTACAAAAAAACAATAAACTTGTTAAAGTAAAACATTGCAAATCATATACTTGTACTGTTAACTGTCAAATACAGGTCAAAGTAAACGAATAAACACTGTTTCCTGCTTTTATTGCCATTTTACCAAATTTCTACAGACTATTAACACAGTGTCTGTGCTACACAGCTGAGAGACATTCAGTGTGAAGGAAGGTCAATACCTCACGGCTGTAGGTTGACTCATTATACAGCTTAATGAGTGAAGGTAGGAACTGCCTCACATAGGACTCAGGCCGAGTACATCTTCATCAGTCTGTCTCTGAGCATGCTTCTGTTTCACCAACACCATATGCAAATGGTGATAGTCAAAGTCATAGCCACAAGTTCCTCAGAGTGTCCTTCATTCTGCCATAGGCTTCAGTGAAACCAGTCGGGCTCCAAGGACAGAGTCGGCCTAATCAGTTTATTGATCGTGCTTGCACCACTAGCATTTATGCCATTGTATAACACACCACAGCACAGAAGATTGCAACAACAGACTGGAAGAAGACGTGTACGAGTGAGGTGCATACACAAAAAGACCTCAGGAAGAGGCTAATTTGGCCCTACTTGTACATAGCCTTAGTATTGACAGTTGTCTCAAATCTTTCATTCAAGAGCAGCCCAAGGCGCTTATATATGTCCTCATTACACTCTTAAAAGTAAATTTGCCAGAAAGGATTCCTAGGAGCGATTCATAGAAGAAGCACTCTTAGTTCCCTAAAAAACCTTTCAGTGCATGGTTCTGAAACTATTGTTGTACATGAGATGTGCCAGTGTGAAAAACCTCTTAGAAGTTAAAGTCTCAGATAGCAATTCTGGAGAATTTTTAGACACACTATGCCAAGGCAAATGACACCGGGCTAGCAAACTTGATTAATTCATGGCACCTCAGCTTCTTGTTTGAGTTTTCCCATTCCACCTTTAATGGTGCAGCAGTTACATTCTGGCACCTCAGCTTCTTGTTCATGTTTTCCTGTTCCACCTTAAATGTTGCAGCAGTTACATTCTGGCACCTCGGCTTCTTGTTTGTGTTTTCTTGTTCCACCTTAAATGGTGCAGCAGTTACATTCTGGCACCTCAGCTTCTTGTTCGTGTTTTCTTGTTCCACCTTAAATGGTGCAGCAGTTACATTCAGCTTCTTGTCCTGTGCAGAAGCACAAACAAACCGTGTTACTGATGGGTTGGACGAGTGTAGTGTGGCTCTGCCCGAGCCACTTTGTTTATTTCCTATTTACAGATCCAGGACTGTTAGAATAGGGGCATTAATTGTTGCTGCTGTCTACTTTCAATTAGCTACAGCAACATAGTCCAGCTCAGAGGTGCAGGGTTTAGGTGGTGGAAGCTCTATGTAATATAGCCAATCTAAACCAAGCTTGCTACAATTTCTTATTAGACTGAATTGGATTTTTGCCAACATTCTGTAAAGCTTGTTCCACCTGCTAACAGATGCTAAAGAGCAAATGTGTAGATTTTCCCAGAACCACATGTCCAAGCCAAGCAGGTTCATTTTTGTACACCTGTTTTCTGTGCGGTGTGCTGAGTGAAGAATTTATGGGGCTGTTTGCATCAACGTGCAAGCATCAGTGATCTGATCACATTTGGATTTCACTTGACCACACAAAAGGGCTCCCAGTATGCCTTGTGATCAGATTACAACTGGACCACGCAATTATGTTATTTTTCACTTTGAAAAACATGTATTTTGTACAAACTTTTGCACCTAACTATACATAGTTATTATTGTATGGCTTATTTTTTAGCTATTGCTTATTAGTTGCCATAGATCAAAGATCTTACTGATATAGCTCTTCACATTTACAGGCCACATGTAAGCAGATTAATTGGGTATTAGCTGATTAATGCACATATATTAATAATAATAATAATAATAATGTTTATTTATAGAGCACTTGGCAGCCCAAAGTGCTTTACAGACAGTCGACATCAGTAATAGCAGAAATTAAATGTTTTAATGAGCCAAAGACACAAAACCATTTTATAAATACCACTATAATGTAGAGTTTGAATTAGACGTTCAGTTAAAGAGATAAGCTTTTAAATGTTTCTTAAAGTGAGCTCGACTGTCTATTAGAAGCTGGAACTACAGTTTAGAAGCAGAATAAATGAAAAAGGTCTCTCCATGTTTTCAGTAGTAGAAGCTGACAGAAGGTATTTGCAGAAGATCTTAGTATTTGCTGTAGATCTAAGATCACGAGTTAGAACATAAACAGATAGACGTTCTGTGATCTAAGAAGGTGCTAGATTATTACAAGTTGTATATGCTAGTAGTAGAACCTTAAAATCTATTCAAAAAGGCAACATGAATAACCGACTATCATGATACTAATTTTTGCAGCCCTAATACAGGCGCATATCCAGATACCGCATGGTGTAAACAGCCTCTATGAAGATAAGCTTGGTCTGTAATTCACAGTACGTTTAGAGACTAAGACTAGCTGTTTCATGGTCTGAAAACCCAGGCATGGTCCTAAGTCTTGAAAACTGAGCGTTTCTTGGTGCCATTGTTCCTAACAGCACACCGTAAGACGCTAAGGAGCAGAAATTAGGAAGAGTTTGGTGTGAAGAAGAGAATATCCTTGAGAACTTTCACTCAAATGGAGGCTGCCGAGAAAACTTACCCCGGTTTCACCCTCCCCTTTCCTCTGGAGGGTTAGTCCTTTCCATGAAACATTGTTCTATTGTTTGGAACGGTGCGTACCACTGCTGAGCAGTCTGAGGGAGAATGGAACATTCCAAAGTCAGAAACTGTTTATACAAGCACTCTCCTCTCTTGGTACTCCTGTCCTCCGAGCATGCACTGTATTAACATAATGTCCCTGTGAAACCCAGGACCTGAACAAGAAAACAAATGTTTGAAAGGAAGGTAGAGGGAATAAACACCGTCACCAACAACAATGTTGTTGCGAGGCCTGGGGTAAACACCCCGGTGGATTATGTGGTGCACTAAGCAAGTAGGCTATAGCTGGCCTTTTAGAGTGGATTTGTCTGTGAGCCTGCGATAAACTGCGGATTGCCTTTGTTCAGCTTAGCCACTCGGCTCTGAAAGGAGGAGCGCTGAAGGACGCGCCTTTTAAGAAGAGTACGGCACGTAAAAAAGGGGAGTAGGGTGCGAAAGAAAAGGCAAGAAAAGGGGAGGAGGAAGGGGGGGAAACTAATTTGATTGCTTGGCTGCGCTTTAAAAGACAATGTGAGATAATGTGAATAATTAATTGAAACAGGTCCTTGTGATGGGGGTGCTGGCGGCTTAATTACTCACCATGTTGTTTGCCCAAGCACCGCTGAGATTAGGATACTTTCAAAGAGAAAACTTGAACAGCAGCTAGAAAAAGAATGAGGGGATTGGGCTGGGCAGGATTTGAGGATCTTTGAGGCTGAACTTCATTGCTTCGTCAGTAGCAGCTCTGAAGATATCCTCTTGGTTAATGTTTTCTGAGTAATAAATTCATCGTTGCTGATGCAGTTTATCGGCCGCCGTCCAACTGCTTGTTTGGCTGGTGGAGGAGAACGCAGCTCTGCTCCTGTTTCAAAGGAAAAGCTGGGACAGAAGGCATGTTTGTGTGTGGTACGCTTGGTTCTGTGTGTGTATGCGCACTATTGTAATGTGAAAGATTCCCGCCGCTCCTCTGAGAGATGGATGTTCAGAGAAAATCTGCATAATAATTAGTCAGGGAATAGAAGGCAGCCCCCTATCAGATCTAAGCAAGAGAGAGAGAGAGAGAGAGAGAGAGACAGAGGGGAAGTTACAAACAAAAATCACAGGCATGCATGCACACAGGAATATAAACACCCAGAGACACCTGTGCACTAGGCCTGCACAATACATTACTTGCAAACTGCCATCATAGTTTTGCAGTGCTGATGTCATAGAATATGCAAATGAGCTTTCTATTTCTACATTCACATGTTAATGGAAGTCTAAGCGGTCAGCTGAACGTTCCATCAGGAGTTCGGTTTTCTCATCTTTTGCTGTCGACTGAGGCAGTTAACTAAGCCAGATGTTGATTCCTTTGGGAGCCATGGTGCAAAGAAATGAGGCTTGTAGGCATGCTGCTTGTGCCAAGTCGCTTTATTGAGAGCAATCCGGTACTTGTTGTCGTCACAGGCAGGGGTCTGAAAATCGACAGGCATGAACTACACAGGCGAATGCATAACACAAAATCAGGAAAACGGACCAAAAACATTTTCACAAGGAGCAGAGCTTAGAACTCAGTTAAGGCCGCATCCAGTCTGCATAGTCTGGCCTAAACACTCTTATATCCTACATCACGCTGTGGATCCCTTGTTCAACTTCAGTGGCGAACCATGACACTGTTCATGAGGTAACCAATCAAAAGAGAGGGCTGGTAAAACTAAACCCGAGAGGGAATGCAGGGCTGTACAATAGGACAGGTTTGTTAAAAGGGGGCCGATTATGTTTCTCTATTTTTGTCCTCTTTTCTGTCGTGTGTTATGTAGCCTTTTGTGCATGTAAATGGTCTGTAAAGTTCTAAAGCCCAAACTACATGCCAGACAGGCAGATCCATGTGGATTTTCTTCAGAGGGGATAAAATGCGTAATCTTGCTAAGTACACCATGAAAACTCAGGCTAGCCTCAGCCACAGAGGCTCCACCCACACGTAGACCGAAGGTCTGATCTTTAGTGGGTTAACCTGGCCAGACTGTGAGGATTCTGCCAGTTGTGTCCTATACCATATATACGCACTTCCATGTAACATTTTGCAACAGTCTGACATGAATCATAAGTTCAGCCTAGCAAACTCAGTCTCAGTCACAGACACTCCACCCATCATATACTTCTGTGTTTCCCGAGGGACTGTTCATGTCGTGACTCTGTTTTCTAGATTGCCCCCAACTATACGTAATGCCAAAGAGCAAGCTTCTGTTTGGTCATTTGGCGTGTCAGTCAAAATTGTTTTTCCTGCAGCAGTAGGCGTTTCTTGGCCACATTAAGTGGTGAAAGGTACCAGCTTCTCCCTAGGGAATCTGCCAATGCGAGACAGTAGGCTAACAGAGAGGAATAAACTCTGACAGAAGCAGATGTTTAAACAGCAATTAAGTTTCAAGTTTCATGCAGCTAAAGTTGCATGGAAGTTTCACTGTGCCAACAAACAACAAGTCTCTACAAAAAAGACTCTGGACATCTCTTTCTTGGTCTCTTTCTCTCTGCCTCGTTTTCCACATCTGTCTGTCTCTTTCTGCATTACTGTCTCTACATGTGTGTGTGTCTCTCTCTCTCTTTCTTTCCTCCCTCACACTCTCTCTCTGCATGTCTCTCTCTCTCACTGTCCTTTATCTCTCTCTGTGCATGTGTGTCTCTTTCTGCATCTCTCTCTCTCTCTCTCTCTCTCTCTCTCCCATTGCTTTTGTACTTTTGTTGCATGAATTGGCTGTAGCTGCGACAGCAGTCCTGAAGAAATCTCTCTCTCTCTCTCTCTCTCTCTCTCTCTCTCTCTCCCCCTGTTTCTCTCTCTCCTTTTCTCTCACACATACACACAGGCACACATGTGTAACCACTCTGGTTTGGGTTGTTTGGGCCACTGAAGGCCAAATCTGCTCATAGAACAAAGAACAAACAGCGGGAGAGAGTGAGAGAGAAAACAGGAACAGGAGAAACAAAGACCAGCATCTGGGACAGAAGACTATGAGCCATTACTCTGTGCGTGTGTGTTTGGTGGTGAGAGGAAAATTAAGAGAAGGCCTTTCAAGCCAGTAGATCCAAACATCGAACAATATTAGATGCAGAGGAGTGTAAATAGCTGTTTAATGAGTCTTCACACAAGCAAATGGACTGGCCCGAACTATTACTCACACACACACAGTCACAGCCGACACTCCCTCCCCTCCAATTAGAGGTAGCCATTGGAAGACTGCCCTATATTTTCCAAATAAATTTAAGTTCTCTCTCTCTCTCTCTCTCTCTCTCGCTCACTCTCACTCTCACATTCTCATTTCCTGCAGTAAGTAACAAAGAAGTGAAGAGTGTCAGGGCAACGTCCCCTACTAATGACAAACTTGACTAAGCTGCAAATGCCTTACACCCAAGACAACAAGCAGAACAGGGCATCTGCCTCTTTCAGTTCTGTTATTAACAGGCCCCCGTCAACTTGCCCTCACCATTTCCCCTTATTAGAATCCCCCATGCCATCTTAATCCTTTAAGTGTAAAAACATAGGTGTTCCTGTCATTTAACCTGCTCTCAATCATTAATCATGTGATTTCTCAGTGCATTCATGTTGATAGGTGCAGAACATGATCCAACAAAGCCAAACATAATTGCACAGTAAGAGCTGTTTAAACGTCTGCTTCTGCCGGCGCTTATTCCTCTTCGTTAGCCTGCTGTTAGTCTCACATTGCCAGGATCTCTAGGGAGAGCCTGGTACCTTTCACCACTTAACGTGGCCAAGAAAAGCCTACTACTGCAGGAAAAGGCAAAACGACAAGCCTATTTGGCATGACATATAGTAGGATGCGATCTTAAAACACTGAGTCACGACATAAACAGTCCCTCTGGAAACACAGAGGTATATGATGGGTAGAGTGTCTGTGGATGAGACTACTGTTCTTTAGGTTCAACGACAGAACTTTGATTCACATCGGAACAGATACACAGAAGGGCGTATATATGGAAATGTGGACAGCCAATCATAATTCAACTGGCAGAATCCTGACAGTATGGCCAGGTTAACACGCAAAAGATATCAGACTCTCCGTTTATGTGTGGGGGCGGACCGTCTGTGGCTGAGACTAGGGTCCGCCTAACAAAACCCTTCCAGACTACATGGGCAGCAGCAGAGAGAAACATCAAACACAGCAACTCTCCCAGCCCACTCTCTATCGGCATGCCGGCCAGCGTAGGATCACTTTATTGAGAAATATGTTGCTACAACCAAGCCAATAACTCCAGTACTCAGCGGATGAGTGTCCTATTTGCTATTTCAGAGTTTCCTGCCTGCATCCCCTGTCAAAAGAGCCAATTATTAATATTTTAATTAGCCAGCCGAACATGAAAAGCGAGGGTGAAATATTTGAAGTGAAAGGAGCTCGGATGGAGGCGGCCTGTTGCCAGAGATTTGCTGGTGGAATTCTAATTGCTTTCTAACAGGATGGAATACTGATTTTGTACCAGTGGAGAGGGGGGTCCGTTCAACATGGAGTGAGCAGAGGATTCCTAGATGGCCTGAAACTTAAACGGTGCTGGGTCACTTGTGTGTATTTGTAACTCTCTTGTGAACGTTGCAGGGTTTTATGTACAGCATATTAGTGATGATGCATTGCCTGGTAAATGTAAGTGTATAAATCACACTACAGGAGAATCTCACAGTGAAATGCATTGTTTAGCAAAGGTCATGTATCATCTTGGGACTTTTTCCTGATTAGAAACTGTGGTGTCTGTGCTTGAAACTGTGGCTCTGCTATCAAATAATGTGGACAACACAACACACACGTATATATAGGTATTAGACAGTGTGTGGTCATTAGCTGAGGGCGTCCCCTTCACACACATAACACAACGCTGGACTCATTAAAGATGCTATTGACTTTTTCATTATACCTCATTAAGACCTAATCAGTCTGGCATCACCACTGAGTGGAAAAGCCCTGTAACATGAGTATGTGTTAGAGGGAGAGAGAGAGGGGTAGACAGATAAATAGATAGAAAGGGCATCCAGGGCACATAACTGACCTATCTAAGCTCCGGCCACAAACGTATGTTTTTTCATAGAAGACGGATGAGGTGTACAGAATGCAAAGTCAAACAGATTCATTTATTTCAAACAATATTTATACACTGATAATAATGCTTGTTTTATTGTTATTTATATGGCTAACTGTAATGTTATTAGCATGTATGCTATCATAATATGTGGAAATATGTAGCTTTACTTGACCCTACACATAATTCTGTGTAACTGCAGACATTATGTGAGTGTTACCGAGAATCGGAAATCATTATGTTTCCCTTCCACACAGGGACTGTCTTCTGACATTGATGGAAAATTACAGGAAAACAAGAATTTTGAGTTTAAAATGTACTTATCTTGGTTAAATGTTTTCCTGAACCACTGCAAAATTTAAGGTGGTACAGGAAAACTCAAACAAGAAACTGGAAAATAAGAGGCTGACTTCATATTCATCGAGAGTTGATAGGCATGAACAGGAAACAAGTGTATGAATTTGAAGGGGCGGAGCTTCTGAAGGAGCCCTGAAGGGAAGGGTGTGTATGAGTCCAAACGTCAACAATCGCTCTCCAGATTTGCCTACTGCACCTGTGAAACAATTAAAATAATCAAAATTACCTTAAAGGAATAACATGATTACTATGTTTCCAACTTACATAAATGTTGATTCTTGTTAGCTTTACATTTCGGTTTTGTTAGTTAATTTATGCATAGGTCCCTTCCAAACATTGTTCACTGTAGTCTCCTGAACTACTGGTATTACCAGCAATATTGCTTTTCATGTATTTAAAATTTCAGACTCAGTGTACTTCACTGACAAGCAAATTAATCATTCATCACAGTAGCTGCAAATGACTCATCAATGGAATTTGCCATTGCAGACATCCCACCTCTTCTGGAAGTTCTGGGAGTCACCCGCATTTTAATAGGGGCTCCCTGATGCCTGCAAATTATAGACAGTATCCCATAAATCAATTTTTAGAGCGAGCGAGTGGAAAAGAGGAAAAGAGAATGAGCATGTGCGAGAAAGACACACACACATACACA
>CM067477.1:12213112-12390107 GCA_034552555.1 Semaprochilodus insignis | reverse complement strand
CAGTAGGTTTGTCTGCCTCTGCCACATGCCAAAGCTGTATTTGAAGGAGAGGGATACAGTCACATAGTCAGTCATAGCAGCGTACAGCTTGTGAGCAGCTGGGATTCAGCCTGTGCCTCTACAGACAGTTCAAACGAGTGAGGTTGATAGTTTAACATGTTATAAATGCAACTATAAGAGCCCTGCTTTAAACCTACAGATAGGCCGCAGTTGCTTGTGTAGCTACGAAAGCTAAAGTTATGTTTGATAGAGAACATGGCATGAGCATTTGAACTTTAGCTTACCCTTACACGAACATGCCAACTCACTCTGCTTCTTATTCTCTCCCTCTCCCTCTCTACTGCTGTCGGACTGCCTTTTTCCCAGACACCGCTCTGTCACAGTTCCCTTCATTAGCCAAGCATGCCGAAGACGACACTTAACATTTCAGCCAAAGCCCATTCGTAATCCCTCATCAGCACCAGGACAACACTCGCACCGGATAAGACTCCCAGCCTCTTCTTCCACAACAGCACAAAATCATATCTAACCATCACAGATTTCCTCTCAGCATAGATGCAAATATATCAAGCAAAGCAAAACATGCTATTAAGAACAGGGAAAAGGAGATCTGAGAGAGAGAGAGAGAGGGAGAGAGAGAGAGAGAAATGCATGGCATGGATTTGTTGGTCTTAGGTCACACGCGTTCCTGCCTTCAGACAAAAATGGAGTTTCAATCCTTTCATTACATCTGTAGAGGAGTCCTCTAGAGAACACACACACACACACACACAGGAGCAGGTCACAGTGACCTCGAGGCTCAAATCCTTCAGCTTACTCTGATTTTTGTGCACTGAAAGACACGCCACACCCGGAATTACAAACCCATGACATGATCACATATTTATTGAATTTTTCACATGCGAAAGACGAAAGCTTTTAAACCAGACTTGTTGTCTGACATGATGAAACATCACCTGATAAAAGGCTTCAGGCTTTCTGCTCATAAAGGCCCAGTAATGCACAATTTCATGAAAAAAACATTATGCTGGTCATGGAGTAAGCACTTGTCATGTTGTGTGGTAACCGCAGCCTACTGATTGCTTGTGTGTTGCAATTATTATTCATATAACAAATTATTTATTGACCATGTGCATATTTTATTATTTTGTGACGTCCAGGCAAAGAAGAAGCTTCAGGAAATGTAGTTCGTCAAACTAATGCTCTTTTATTGAACACAACAGCAGTGGAGACTGCTGCCCACTGCTGGCTAACAGGGCCAGGAAGCAGGCAGGTCAACCCCAAACCGCACACTCTCCCTGACAGGAGGCACTAGACAGCCTCACAACCCAACACAACATAGCCCAATAAGCACATATATACAGCTTTAAGCTAACAGCCACAACTAGTCCGGCACTTCCCATAACATCCACGGTCACATGAGCCAATAGCAGGACGCTACAATATTGTATGTTCACTATGTTACAAAAGCAATGTGCCGTGCCACTTTATGTCATACCTAATAATGCCTGTTCATATTTTTATTGTCCATCACAAAGTAAAACAGTAGTCTCCAACCCCTTCCCCTGGAGAGCTACCTTCCCAGAAAGCCTAGTTCCAACTGCAGTTTGCCACACCTGTTCCAAGTAAACAACCTATTCCCAATCCATGATTGACTGGATCAGATGTAGAAAGGGGTGGGCAGCTTATAGGACAGAGGTTGGAAAGCAGCTCTCCCGGTGGAGGGTGGGAGACCAATGACCCAAAAGTATATGTAGAACATGACGAAAAGTAATAGTTAGCATAAGATCATCAACACCAGTGCACCGTTTGCCTGGGTACTCCTGTTTGTAAAACTGAGCCCCTGAACTAAGAGCTCAAGATGATGTGATGAGCACGCCAATGCAAACTCTCTCATACATCCTGCACCACAAGACCTCCTCTCTGCTCGCTGTGTCAGTGTATAAGAGGGAATATATTTTAAATCCTAATAGAATTGTATAAAGTTTAGAGCCTAATCTCGGGAAGAGTAGGATAATATGGTTTGCAGTAGACGAATCACCATCCCGCTTAACACACATTTCACAAACACAGTTAAAGGTACTCAAGGTTCCAGTGCTTACTACAATACTACTACAAATTTTTCATCTGGGTAATGACTGCTGGAACAAAGCTATTTTTATATTGCTTTGCTCAGCACTTTGGGACTATAAAATACTGTCCAGAGGGAAGAAGCTGAAATTCAGTGATTTAACATGGATCTAATGGCTGCTATCTGGGTGGTTAATCATAGATACAACGTTGCCAGCCAGTCCCCACAAGTTCTTGATGAATGGACCAAAAGAAATGAAACCTAATTACTTTGAAAACAGCCTTGATACAATGACTCACAATAAAAGTAAAAAAGTGTTTTTTTCCTTCTGCTGTAAAGTTCTCATTTTTAAAGATATCATACAAGGTTTTGGTATGACAGCAAATTATATATTAAATATATATATGCATATATACATAGTAATGTGGAGAGAGAGGAGGAGTCAGGATAAAAGAGCAGGGTAGACTGATTTAATAAGAACCAAAACAACCAGCAACAAAAGCCATCCACAAAAGTATCAAAACAAAGAAAGAACATAAAAGTACAGGGTTACTAGAAACAAAAGACCACTGAGAACGGAGAACAACCGACAGAGAGACAAAACATCAAGCCAACACACAGGCAACAACAAGTATAAATACACAAGGACTAACAAGGAACACCTGGGAAGGGGCAGAGCCACAAACTAGGGACAGGTGAAGGCTGTGACAAGAGGGCGGAGACAGGAAGAGCTATAAGCCAAAACAAACAGAAGCACATGGCACAGAACAACAAAAGGCACATGGAAGTGACAGGAGAGAAACAGAAAACCAGAGACAAAGGCAGGAGTACACGGGATGTTTGTGTGTGTATATATATATATTCTCTCATTGTAAAAAAGAAAAATAAGTATCTCCAGAATGGCAACTTTACATAAGAGGGGAAAAACGTCATTTAATTCTAAAGTAAGTCAATGGAACCAGACTTTTTTCCAGGTAATTTTGAGCCATTTCTGTTGTTCCACTCATACTGAATTTTCCACACAGTGTAAACAGCAGCTGCTGTGTTCAAATGATGCATACAGGTAAAAATACACAAAAGCTGAGATACATGTTTTTCTAATATGTATTGTTTCTTCTAGCTATTTACTTCTGGACAGTCGTTACCTGTAACCTATACTATTTATTAACCCCTTAAAAGGCAAAAGGCCAGGGCAAGCCCACCAACCCCCAACATGTGTGTAGTAATATACTTCTACTGTGTAAACTAAGAATAACCCAAAACATTGTAGTCCATTGTAGCTACTGTATATTAAGTCTGTATATGAAGTATGTATATTAAGTGTGATAACTTATTTTACAGGATTTTACAGGATTAAACTTGTCTCGTAATAAAAATGAGAAAATGTCTTTTTTTCATCTTTTCATGCAAAATAATATGATGCTTACAGCCCAGAAAGGTGTAAAAACATGTACACTTTATGAATGTTGACCTAAACATTCATGAATATGTTATGAAGTGTTTATGTGTGACATTATGAATGTGTTATGTAGACACCCTTCAAGTAAAGTGTTACCAAACAAACTAGAGTGTTGGCTAAAATGCGCTTGGGTTCTGCTGCTTTACTTTGTAGGGTAGTGATGAGTCTAAGGGCCTCTCCATTAAGGTTCTAATAGTTTCAGCCTGACCCAAAACAGGAAGAAACAGTCTCTGGGGATAAAGGCCCAGATAGAATGAACTAGCATTAATAATAAGAGTGGGAAGGAGCCATAGCAGTGCAGGCACCTGATGAAACTGGCCACTTTAATGTGTTGCCAGAGCGACTCTATTATTTGAGAAGTAATGGAGAGGGATGTTTGTTTGTAAGCTCGGGCCGTTTGTTTAATTACAGATCTATAAACAGAATTGCTCTCATTTACATATGTAAATTAAAGCAGGCGTTGGAACAGTTTTGGCAGAGCTGGAGTCGCCATTTGTCTCTGTGTGTGTTTGTTGTTTGTGGGGATGTGTGAGGGATGGAGAAACAACAGAGACAGACTGACAGAGAAAGAGAGCAAGAAGGAAAGAGAATAAGCTCAGACACACATCGAGAAATGACAATTAACTCAGCTCAGTAGGTTTTATTAATATGGTCATATTGTGGCGTCAGCAGAGAGGAAGACCCAGGGGAGGTCATGATTCTGCCGCCAGACGTGGTCCTTATTAAACATGGCAGCACTAAACCACATTACTGGCCACTGGATTCACCCTGATAGTGACCAACCCCATTCTGAGATTGAAATCAGACTGGCACAGTATGGAGAAGAAACCTTGGCTGGAAATGGAGGGTGATGTACAAACTCCCATTAAGAAGGGGTATTACTAATCCGCTTGTCTCTGATAAACGTGTGTGTCTTGTGTTCTTATTAAGTCTCTCAACGTCTCTCTCCTTCATTCTCTCTCTCCCTTACTCATTCAGTCTCTCACTGTCTCACTCCTTCATTCTCTCTCTCCCTTACTCATTCAGTCTCTCACTGTCTCTCTCCTTCATTCTCTCTCTCCTTTACTCATTCAGTCTCTCACTGTCTCTCTCCTTCATTCTCTCTCTCCCTTACTCATTCAGTCTCTCACTGTCTCTCTTCCTCATTCTCTCTCTCTCCCTTACTCATTCAGTCTTTCACTGTCTCACTCCTTCATTCTCTCTCTCTTACTCACTCAGTCTCTCACGTCTCTCTCCTTCATTCTCTCTCCCTTACTCACTCAGTCTCTCACGTCTCTCTCCTTCATTCTCTCTCTCCCTTACTCACTCAGTCTCTCACCATCTCTCTCCTTCATTCTCTCTCCCTTACTCGCTCAGTCTCTCACCGTCTCTCTCTTACATTCTCTCTCTCCCTTACTCAATCAGTCTCTCACTGTGTCTCTGTCCTTCAGTCTCTCTGTCCTTCACTGTCCCTTAGTTTCTCTCTCCTTTACTGTCTCTCTCTCCTTTACTTTCTCTAACTTAATCTCTCTCGTCCTCTCTCTCTCTCTCTCTCTCTCTCTCTAATTCTCTCTCTGTCTGAATGGCAGATTTATCAGCAGTTAACAGTTGTAGTTAGAGACTCCTCTGAGGGCTTTTGCTGAACTATGCTGAAGAGACGAAATGTGTCACTGCACAGGTGTGAACAGCTGTGTGTGTGTGTCTATGTGTGTGCGTCTGTGTGTTAGTAATTGATGGTGGGGAACATAGGCAGAGGTGGGTGGAGGGGACTGGTGAGGAACAGAGGGGAGTGGAGGGGACAGGCTGGTTTATCTGAAGCTGAAGCAGGCGAAGCTGAGCTGTGTTTGGATGGAGCCGCTGAGGTTATGCTGCACGTCTGCTGATACTGATGTAAGAGTTACATGTGGTGAGATGCAAACACACACACACAGACACACACGTATGTAAGGAAAGGATTGTGTTTGTATCTGCTGAATGATGTAGGGTGCATGTGCACCTATCTATCTATATTCTTTTTAATTGATTTAATGAAGCAAATGTGGTAATTATTATAAACTAGCATACATACCAGCTTTATTATGAAGCCCACTTCAAACAACTTATACAGACAACTCTACTTTACAGTTAGAATTCTTAAAAATAACTTAATGAATTCAATAAATACATTCAGTCCCACAGTAAAAAAAGCTATTTGAAATGTGTTCAGACCTTAGATATTTACAAGGATTGTAGTCCAATCTATTTAAAGGCTAGACAGTAATAGGCTAGAGTTCATAGAGAAGATAAAGGTTACCAGGTACAATAAATGATGATAAATTTAGACTGATATGGCCAATATTTATTGAGCTACACATACAGAAGTATCTCTCAGTATGGCATCGGGCCACCATGTTTGCTAACGCAGCATGCCAGACGTCTCAGCATGGAGTTGTGGAGGTTCCTAATGGTGTCCTGTGATAATCCATCCCATGCATCTTGAATATTCTCACACAGTTCCTGCAGATTTTGCGGTAGTAGTCTAGGTGGAGTGACACCAGGCCTTCTGGACGTGACAACAAACCATTCATCTTGGCACTGACCATGGTGCCCCACACATGGATTCGTCGGTCGTCTCCACCAAGACAAAAGCAGCACTAACAGGATGACGCCCTGGCATCACTGCTCACTGAATGTCCACAATCATGGCTGTTGGATCAGTCAGGTACAGCAATAAGTCACATGAGCGGCCAAGCGTGAAACTTGAATCATTCTCATGTCTCACAATGTCAAACCTACCCACCAAGTTCTTTCTGGGTGCAACTATTTGTGCAACTATTCTTTTGATGATGAGTGTTTTAAGGTGTAGGGTAATTTAAAGCAACACTCCAAATCAGTTTAAAGTCTGACATCTGTTTTCAACTTTGTTGAAAAACTTTGAACCAGTTTAGTAGAATGATCCATTTCATGAAAAAAGTGTCAGAAGTATTCTGGTTCAAGCCCCCTTCATATGTAAGTTTCGAGGTTCACTATTTATCATAAAAATGAAAAGTCCTTGTGTATGTCACACATGTATAAGAACGCATCAGTATGTATTTACAAAGTTAAGATCTTTTGATGGTGCTCATACAAACCTCTTTTGTATTCCGTCAGGAAAATTTTGTCCTGAAAATGTACAAAAACAGACACACAGACACAGACACACACACACACACACACACACACACACACACACACACACAGAGAGACAGCTAAGCCATTAATAATCATCCATCAGCTTCAGTCTCTTCTCCTCTAGCCTGTGTCAGTGTATTCCCTTTACCACAGCCAGATGCCATGAATCCCCGAGTATATGAAACACAGACCCCCTGAGCCACACACACACACACACGCACACACACACACACTTTCCTGCTCACACCACATCACCAATTCATCTCCACAGGATCAGTCTATAACCAGATGGTGCTGTATGTGTATGTGTGTGTTTTATACATACAGACTCTGGAAAAATATCAGTTCTACTACAGCTCTCTGAGTGCTGCTTTTGATCATACATGTGACCATAATAGATTAGAGAACTGGGTTAGAATCTCAGGAATTGTTTTAAGATGGTTCAGTTTATACATGCAAAGAAGGAGCTGCTTTGTTGAAACAGAAAATAATGTTTCTGAGAAAGTGCAAGTGACCTAGAGTGTTCCCCAAGGTTAAATTCTTGGGTCACTCTTATTTAATTTATACATGCTTGCTGTTGGCCAGGTCCTACAAGATGATGAAATATGTTACCACAACTGTGCTGATGACACTTGACTGTCCCCAAACAACTATGGTCCCTTTGACCCACTCTGTAAACACCTTCAGCACATTTACCATACATATGAATTTGTTCTAATGGCTTTTACACTTTTATAGAGCTTACATTATTTGACTAGCTAAAGTTCTTAAATGGCTGTTTGTTGAAAAACGGCTTATGTGGAGGTTCTTTAAACTCTCTATTCACACTCGCACATTTCGTTTAGGTTCTCCACTGAATCGTTCTTTAGAAAACCAAAGGTATTTTTTTTTCTATGGCACTGCTTCAAAAAAACTTTATTTAGCACCCTTCTTAAAATGGGAATGCATACCATCTCTTCCCTGTCACTGCTGGAGTGCCTCAATTTCAATCAGCGGTGATAGGAATTCATTCAATCCTGACCTACATACTGCAGTCCAGTTTCTACTGCAACAGTAGTCCACTGTTGGTACAGTTTGCAGTTGAGAAACTGCCAAAAAGAAAATAAGGTAAGCTGATTAACACCACCAACACCACCTCCACCTGCATGGCTTTTCTAATGTTCTAAAGTTCAACAAACATATTACACATACTTTATATGGTTTAATTGCCAGGACTGACACACAGACGTAAGTTGCAGTGTAGATAGAAACAATATGAGAAAATCTTGCTCCTCTGACAATTCTACCTACTCACCTACTTTATGCTGACAGGTAGAGGAGACCAAGCACAACTCTCAGGCTGGTGTTCCACAAAGAAACTTTCATGAAAGTCATGGCTTTAAACTTTAATCCACAGCCATACTGACCCTCACTCCTCTATGTGTCTATTCCACAGCCATACTGACCCTCACTCCTCTATGTGTCTATTCCACAGTCATACTGACCCTCACTCCTCTGTGTCTAATCCACAGTCATACTGACCCTCACTCCTCTATGTCTAATCCACAGTCATACTGACCCTCACTCCTCTATGTCTAATCCACAGTCATACTGACCCCCACTCCTCTATCTGTCTAATCCACAGTCATACTGACCCCCACTCCTCTATCTGTCTAATCCACAGCCATACTGACCCTCACTCCTCTATGTCACCCCTCACTCCTCTATGTGTCTAATCCACAGCCATACTGACCCTCACTCCTCTATGTGTCTAATCCACAGCCATAGTGACCCTCATTCCTCTATGTGTCTAATCCACAGTCATACTGACCCTCACTCCTCTATATGTATATATATCTCATCCCTTGTTCCTCCCATAGGTTCCCATTCATTTTCACCTGGCAACCTCTTAGCAATCACACCCTGTACACCACAGTAACATTTTTAGACACATCTTAGCAACCACCTGGTACACCTTGGTGACCACTTAGAAAATAATACATTACATTTATACAGCACTTTTCTAAGACCCAAAGCATACACATTAGCAACCATGTAGAAACACCTTAGCAACCACCTAGCAAGAGCTTAGCAACCACCTGGTGCACCTTGGCAACTGCATCTTAGTAACCGCCTAGTAACATCCCCTCAACCACCCTATCAACATAGAAAGCTATGCAATCTTAAGCTGTGCAGTTACTCTTCAGGAAATGCACTTTCTGTAGTAATGAAAACAAAAATAATACAAAAAAATTTAAATAATTGTTTTAAAAACTTTTTAAAACAAGCGTCTGTGCTTGTACAATCAATACAATACCATTAATACAACTTTGTTTTCTAATTTACTGTAAAACAGTTAAAACGATGGACATATGCAGTGTGGACATATGCATTTCTATGAATTCATTTATGAATTTATAATTGTTTTCTATTTAACGTTTTCTATTCACAGCTATTTGCTCTATTTGCTTAACTGTGTATTTCCTAATTATATACATACATGTCATAGTTTAATATGGAATCACTGGGTTTTAAGATGCTGTGTAAATTTATGCCACAAAGCAATAAAATCTATGCAGTGACATAAAGCTTCTGAACTGTAATACAATTCACTCTCTCATTTTCTCTCCTCTCTTTCATCATTTCTGTTGCCTCTGCTTTTTCCCCAGCTACCTTCCTCTCTTGTCCTCTTGATGAACATTGACGTGAAAGCTCCAAGGCCACTGAGATTTGGCAGAGTGTCGTTTACAACTAATTAGAGTAAAGCAGGCTGATTTAAATCAGCACCGCGGACAGCGCCGCTCTCCTCAGCTCAGTGTTCTTCAACAATAGAGGAAGAAGCAAGTTCAGACACTGTCTGTCTGCTTATTGGCTGTGGAGAGTGGCTGAAAAATGACAGGATACAAGAAGAGAAAAGGGATGGCAAATGTGTGAGATATATGATCCCCCTCTCCTTCTCTTCCACTCTCTGTCCCTCTCTCTCTCTCACACTCTTGCTCTAGTGCTCATTTCCTTGCCTCGTTTCGTCTTCTCACACAAATGACGATTGGTGAAATCAATAACCCAATATGTTCAGTCACAGATAACGGATGATCAGAAGGAAAGCGTAATGATCTCAAGCGCAACTGTCCCAAAGAATGTGGATAGAAGGTGACAAGCAGAACACTGGGGGAAGGTGAAGGAGGCGAAAAAAAGGAAAGGTGTCCTCCTGGGAACGCCAATCAGTGTTAAAGTAACCATAGCACCAGAGACAAATGAAAGCAATATCTCAGAATGGAATTAGACTTCATATAAAAACACGGATATGGGACATTTCCTGCATTGGTGCCAGATGCTACCAACACTATAAGAGGCAAGCTTGTTGTATTGCTGAGGTTAAGGGGAAAAAAGGGAGAGGCAGAAAAGCCAATCTTCAGTCTTGGACTCGGCAGAGTATCAGATTAGTGACAGCTCTCTGACAGTCATGCCACTCTTTGGCGTTCTCTCTTCTCTTTAAACTGAAGCACTTACACAGAGCCAAGGTGTAAAAGGTTAATCTGGCGTGTCTCTACCATGCCTTTCTTGTAACCTAACCATAAGAGCCATAAAGGTAGCCTTGTAGCTTAATCCAGTACCTAAATGGTGAATCACTGTGGAATTTCCAGGGAATTTCCTACTTAATTCCACCTGTAAATGCTCTAGATTACTCACAGTCACTGACCGAACCCCAAATAGCCCATAATGGAACACACAATGCACTGGGTCCTATTTCATAACCTGAGTAGTGTACTATATAGGCTATCGGTCCCTTTCACAATTCAGCCAATTCTAAACAACAGGTTATGGCTAGTTATGCACAAAACAAATTAGTGTCTGAGCTGCCTTAATATTTTGAGTTATCTGAATTTGCAATACACTCATCATCAAAAGAATAGCTGCACCCAGAAGGAAGTGTGGGATTGCAATGCTATTGGGAAGGAAGATAAAGGTTACCAGAAACAATAAATGATGATACATTTAGACTGATAAGGGCAATATTTACTGAATATTGAATATTGAATATTCTCACACAGTTCCTGCAGATTGTGCAGTAGGGGTGGAGGTGGACTGACACCAGGCCTTCTGGACTTGTGATTCATGACAACAAACTGTTCATCTTGGCGCTGACCACAGTGTCTCCACACACAGATTCATTGGTCGTCTCCACCAAGACAAAAGTGGGACTCCTCACTGAAGATGACTCGGTGCCAGTCGTCGTTACAGTCTGTGTGCATATAGTGCTGCATCGTGCAGTTGTCTGCCAATGGTGCTTGCACTAACAGGACGACTCTTGGAAGGCTTGCACTGCTCAGTCAGTCAGGTACAGCGATAAGGCCCGTCCTTGCTTACTTCACATGCGCAGCCGAGCCTGAAACTTGAATCATTTGCATGTCTCACAATGTCAAGTTTCATTCCTGCTGCTTGATTCCTTTTTGGTGCAACTGTTTGTACAACTATTTTTTGATGATCAGTGTAATATGTCTGGGCACAAAACACAGATTCTTGTTCTATTACCTTACTATTTAAAATTCAATTAATTCCACATTTTAAGGCAGCCCAAACGCTACCTCAACTTTAAACAACTTAGTTTTTTTAAAATGTGGGCGTTGGGTCTCCAATATGCCTCCCTATGTATGGTGGACTGGAATGTTCTTGCTGACACAGTCTGATCACAATCTGCATTGACATTCTCAGTCTCCTGAGGAGCTGTTCCTCTTGTTTGTATTGCTTCTTACATATCGCATATATGCAGGAGCATCAGGCTCACTGCATGCACCACAGTTTCCAGCCTTATTTGCTGACATTTTCCCATGGATGTAAATACAGACGTCAGTTAAGTCACTGTTCCTGTTGAAACACTGGTCAGCTGAGCGGTCTTCTGCGAGGCACACTCTGTGATTCACTGATGATCCCTCTTTCTAAGCCATTTGTTGTATCTTTTCCTTTTGCCATCCTGACCAAAATCTGACCTGCTTAGCATTTTATACGTGCCACAGAGCAATCTATGGTACATAATATCATACAGGGCACCATGAGGGTAAAACACCTGTGTTGATTAGGAAAGAATAGTTCTAATCAAATTCACTAGTTTCTATAAGCTTATGATGTGATTTTGAGGCGATTATTAAGGGGGATATGTACACTATACCGCGTAATGTATATATTCACTTCACTTTTTTATATGGTCGTGAAGCTAAACAACTTGAAAACCATGCATCCGGCATGTAGTTAAAGGGTGCATAGTGTAAGCAGGGCATGTTTATTTATATAGTACCTTTCATACACTGTAATCATAAAATACAACATGTAGTCAGAAAAAACACATACGATTCAAATTGACACCTTGCGTGTTTAAGGTGGTAGTAAAGTATGTCGTATGAGGACGATGGGGCTATAAATACCTGTGGGGTGTGAGTGACGGGATTCATTCATTGAGAAGAGGTGCTACAGTGCAGTGAATGTCTCGTTCCATGTGTGGATAATGGGTCACAAAGCAGGTGTTAATTATTGGCTAAAAGGAGTGATTGCATTTGAGAGTGCCAAAGGCCATAGTGTGAAGGAAGTAGCTGAATTTGCAGGTGTATAGAACTGTATAGTCATACTCCCAGTCTATAGGACACGCTCCTCAGAATTGTGCCAAGGAAGGCATCCACCAAATCTGGCCCAACTGTACATACAATGTGACCAGGGGCACCCAAACTGCTACACATCACTGTATAACAGTATAGCAGTTCTCTCTGTTTGTAGGCTATTAATAGAGCACGCCGGATACAGGTCTCTGGCTTAGAAACTAATTGGGTAATACTGTGTCCCAAAGTCCTTCCCTTCCAGTAGCCTATAGCTTCCATGCATAAGTGTGATATTAACTAGCGAATATTTGATGCTCATCGCATACCCTCTCCCCGCTGACAGCAAAACAAATAGGACAGCATTTTTAATGTGGGGACACGACATGGCCTGCGGAGGTTTTAAGGCACTTGCCAGGTCTATTATTACTGCCTCACGATTGTGGCCTAATGAGTTGTCGGCTCTTGTGATAAGGTTTCACTTAACTGTGTCTTTTGAACACAAGCGCGAATAGTGTGTAGACTCATTACAGCCGACTACACTTCTAGAGTTTCCAGCCTGGATGAATTACCCCAAGGCTTTCTCATCATTATACGCTCTGTAATGCAACCAGCCCACACCAGCTACAACTCCATTACATTTCTATTTTCTGAAAGCAGGACGGACTGACGTTCATACAGGAACCTAGTACGCAACATAACGCAAGACTGTAATTGATAATTGGCTACACGATGGCTAATCAGGCACGCATGACTGCCTGTTCTTTAAATTCCCTCCCAGTCCTTCTATCAATTTGCAACTAAATGGAAACAGTCCACTCACTAGAATCGGTAATGCTCCCCCCCACTCTCTCTGTGACTCTCTCTCTCTCTCTCNGTTTAAGCTAGCACTACTCTTAATTTTTCACAATATTGGCTTTTCTGCACCATTTGAGCTCAGCAGCTACCCTTTACATTGTGTGAAAATGTCATGTTGATTGGACCAATCGAAATGGTCCAAAACCTCTTTACATCACCTTGCACTGAAAATAAAGAAGGCTTTCACTCTCTCCTTTAAAGTTACCATTTTGGAGATACTGATGTGAATCACTGTTAGCTTAGCTTAACAATCTAATAGAATAAGGTGCCCAGATTTCCCACATTAAAGCCAGGGACACTTTCAGTTCGATGGTCGATATATATATCCACTGATTTTAGCTATGAAATAAAAACGTAGTACAACTCAAGTCCCGTAACCCCACCCTTACTTTTAATCCCTGGGTCACCACGTTTGTGGTGATGTTGTAGACTCACTTGACCTTTGCTAGCTTCTGGTGGAGTTTTACCCTGCAGTGCTGTCTAAAACTAGGCGAGTAAGTGGTACAAGTGGTTAGTAGATAGCAGCAGAAGCCCCCTCTATTGGTCATCACAGGCTTCTTCTGCTGTGTTTTTAATTCACAGTTACAAATGGGGACACTTCTGGAGACAGGACTAGTCACCAAAAACATCGTCTGTTCCTGGAACCAGGGATTTCTGGTAGAGTCTACACAAGAACCCCACATGAACGCTGGCAGACGTTAGGGTTTTGTTTTTTTTTTTCAAGTTTTGACCAAGTTATGACATATATGACCCAAACTGAAGGCCTAGCTCTAATAGTCAAGGTTCACTACTGGATATTGAATATCATTATAACCGATTCTAACATTGGTGGCATGGTGGTGCGGTGAGTAGGCACTGTCACCTCACAGCAAGAAGGGCCTGTGTTTGATTCCCAATGTCTGTGTATGCATGTTCTCCCTGTGTGGGTTTCCTCCCTTATTCCAAAGACATGCAGTCAGGTGAATTGGAGATGCTAAAACTGCCCCCTAGGTGTGAGCGTGTGTGTCTGCCCTGCGATGGATTGGCAGCCTGTCCGTGGTGTTCCCTGCCTTCTGCCCTTTGAGTGCTGGGATAGGCTTCAGCACCCCCTGTGAGATCTCTTTAGAAGGTGTGTGTGACTCTAACCTTCCAAAATCAATTCAGCTGATTCACTACCTTCAGATCAATGTACGGCAAGGCACCAACACATTTGTACGTTCCTATTCGGTTGTAAGCATTGCTGGAACATAGAAAACATAAGGCCTAACTAATGACTCTGCTGTGATAATGCTAAAACCATTATAAACTGGGGTTAGAACATTATCTTACATGACACTAGTAATGCACTTTCAAATACATGGTGCATCCTTGCATTAACTAAAGCAAACTTTATAAAGAAAGGAAGTTAAAGGCACGTTACATAGTCTCTTGGGACTTGTTTGTATGCATCAGAGTTTGGAAGCTATTTGGGTTTGGGGCCAAAGGTTAATAGGGTCAAGGGTTACACTGACCTGGAACAGCTCTACAAATATAGACGGATCCTTGGCTGTCTTAATGATGTTTTACTTGTTGATTTATTGCACTTACAATTAACCTTACGGCACCTGCATTCACCATGTAGACTAATGAGAGAAAAGAAAAACATTTGAAAAGAAAACATTCATCAGCAATTAAGGTCTTCGTAAGGCGGAACTAGTAAGTAAACAACTCGTAGGGATCCCTACCTCTGGTTGCTGTCACAGAAGATTTAAAGCCAGGCCTGTTCCAGTATTAGTGTGTATGGGCTCATTACCATCAAGTTTGAGTTAGGTCAAAGACCATTTTCGCCTATAACAGCAACAAAAACCCATCTTTTCTTCTTACATCCACCATTACTGCTCCCTCTAGGCCCATAATAGGACATTACCAATCCCCTGCTGTCCCGTAAAACAGGAATAATACAGTCTTGACCGCATCTTCTTCTGCCACTGCGTGTTTTATTTCTCCATAACTGCAGCTAGTTTACAACCAAAAACAGCACAAAACACAAAACACCATTTGAGGATAAAAGAAGCTGCACTAAGTTACCAGTTCATTAGCTTCGCCTGCCTTTTTCCTGTGCACTTTGGCTGTGTTATCAGCTACTCTTACCATATAGCTGCATTTTGTCTAAAACGGTGATTAAAACCTTGTTCAGCTTAATGCAAAATTTGCTCTTTACATACATTATTCATATTGGACCAATACACTCTTAGGAGTCACTACATAACATTGATTTTTCAGTGTAACACCGTACAAGCTGGAGTATGGTATAGTGGAAATGGCATATTATTAGATGTTGCCATCCAGAAATCTGACATATGGTCATATATGCACATGTATCATAAAGGTTCAGACATTCAATATATTTCAAAATATGTACATTAATGTAGTGTAGATTTATGTAAGTATCAAATATTGGACATACAGGCCAAATACAAATACATGGATCGTGCATTCACTCATCATCAAAAGAATAGCAGCACCCAGAAGGAAGTGTGGAATTGCAATGCTATTGGGAAGGAAGATAAAGGTTACCAGGAACAATAAATAATGATACATTTAGACTGATATGGGCAATATTTATTCAGCTACACATACAAAAGTAGCAGTTGTCATAATGGTCTGATTAAACACTGACATGATAAGGAACTCTAAGCCTTTTAGAAGTCATAGGTACGACTGCAAGTATGAATGGTCATGGAAAACAGTTCTTTACTGAAGAAGCCTGTGATATATGAATATATATGCTAATATGTCAGCTTCAAATAATACAATGAATGTCTTTTACAAGGTTCAAATGTCTGTGTTTGTCTAGAATGACTAAAAATGTTCATGTGACCCACAGTTAGGTTACAGCTAACACACTACTAGATTCTATGGCTGCTAGCAGTAATTAGTGTTATCGTTGAAGTGTTTTTTGCATCGATTTGACCGCGTTATCATCCAAACTGAAGGCCTCATGCTAATAGTCAGCGTGATTGTTGCCAACATTCTGTAAAACTTTTATTTTTCTTTAAATTCCCATTTCTTATATCAAGTCAATATATCTTAAAATTCTATTTTTGAGATGAATGTAAATGGTTTTAGTAAGACAAACTGTCTGACTACACTGGCAGATAACTTTGCTTATTTTAGGCCATATGCTTGAAACAAGCTAAATGATCTGCCAGTATAGTTTGCTAATTTCCCTTACTAAAAAACCCCATACAACCAGTAGAAAAAAAGTCTTATAATAAGTCTACAACAGTCTCAACATGAGAAGTATAAGATAATTAAACTTGCCAGGAACATTTTTCTGCAGAGTGAAATAACTGGTAGGTGCACTCAATTTACTGGCATCTCTGTTAGTCAGCCATGTTGGCTCACATGCATCCACAGTTTTTGAGAGCCGAGCCAGCTGGTGGCTCTTGCTGATTGGAGTGACAGCCTGGGAGAGTCTGAGTGGCCAGCAGCCTCAGCAGTACATCTCCACAGCAACGCTCCAAGGCACTGCAAGGCATGCTGGGAGGCCTATGACCGTCATTTCCCCTAGGAATCCCAAGGACAGTTGGAGATCAGGCTCAGAAGTTCAAGCAAACTGGAATTAATCTGGTGAAACTGGTGAGTTATGGACCATCTGGAAGGACATGGTCACTTTCCTTCTCGAAACTCGACGACATTTTAGTAGGAAAAGCTGAATGAGCTCAGCTGACGTGCACTGCATGAGTCAAAATGTCAGTTCACGATCCTGGCTTTATTCACAGTATTAAAAAATATCCTACTCCCCATGCCCCCCATTGATTTCCATATGGGCCACATAATTCAATGTACCAAAACAGATGTAATTCAATTCACATTACAGTTTTGTAATGTGTAATGCTGTATTCAAAAATAAATAAAATGTACACTCAACATCAAAAAATAGTTGCCCAAATATCTGCACCCAGAAGGAATAAACCAACAGGAATGAAACCTGGTGGGTAGGTCTGGCGTTGTGAGACATGCAAACGATTCAAGTATCACACTCAGTCACGCATGTCACTAAGCAAGGACGGGCCTTATCGCTGTACTTGATTGACCCAACAGCCACGACTGCGGACCTTCAGTAAACGATGATGCCCTCCATGAGTCTTCCTGTTAATGCCAACATTATTGGCAGATGACGAAAGACTACATGCCCGCAGACCGTAACGACCACTGCCCTTAATACCACATCAACATCGTCAAAGACTGTAACGGTGTCATGCAAGACTGTCATGGAGTGACTCAGAATGGTAGCGGGTCATCTTCAGTGACGAGTCATGCTTTTGTCGTAGTGGAGACGACCAATGAATCTGTGTGTGGAGGCACATGGTCAGCGGCAAGATGAATAGTTTGTTGTCACGCGTCACACGTCCAGAAGGCCTGGTGACACTCCAACTCAACCCCTGCCACACAATCTGCAGGAACTGTGTGAGAATATTAAAGCAGAATGGGATGGATTATCACAGGACACCATTAGGAACCTCTACAACTCCATGCCCAGCACCATACTGAAGGACTCTACTTCTGTATGTGTAGTTCAATAAATATTCCCCATATCAGTCTAAATTTATCATCATTTATTGTTCCTGGTAACCTTTATCCACCTTCCCAACAGCATTGCAATCCCACACTTCCTATGTTTGACGATGAGCGTACATTATTATTACTACTATTTTTATTAGTAGTATTTTTATTATTTTATTATTATTTTTATGGGTCAGGAGCAGGGCAAAACTGCTGTAGGCCAAATGAGCAGATTAAACATACATACATATATATATATATATATATATATATATATATATATATATATATATATACATATATGTGTGTGTGTGTGTGTGTGTGTGTGTGTTTTTGTGACATCAGAAAAATCAATGAACATACAACAGGCAGGAGTTTATATATACAGACTGCAGAATGAGAAGTTTAGGATTAGCATTGGGGTAAAAATTATGTTTTCCGAAATTAGGGCTCTTTAACGGGAATCATAGAATAATGAGAAATATTATGAAACAGCATGGAAGAATAATACTCCATCACAAGTGCCACGCAGACTAAAGGGCTAAATGCACTGTCGGATTTCACCTTTAAAGCCGTCTGAAGCCAAATGCCAGCAGATCATCTGTCCATTCTGCCGTCCACTCTCTTTCTAGCAACAGTGCCACTCCCCTGACGAAGAGGAAGAGGAAAATTATGCCATAAAGTCTACAAAGACACATTGTTTTTCATCTTCCACCTCCCCTTTTCCCCTCTGCGCAGTGCGTCTGGGGACTCTCCATCATCACTGAGTGTGTAATGAATCCATGGAGACACGTTTGGGCAAATAATTGAACCGTTATCACTCACGACTTAATTACACACACAGGGAGTCGCTCCGCAGAAGCAGCCAGAGAGGACGGCACAGTCAGTCAGCACCAAAAGAGAGAGAGAGAGAGAGAGTGAGAGAGGAAGAAAGAGAATGTCAGACACATTTCATGACCATGGGAGAGACAACTGAACAAATGGGTTAACACACACTACAGTTCCGAGTTGGGAATCGCTGTTCAAAAGTTTGGAATTATTATTTTCAACATTATAAAACTAATTTGCTTGCAGATAAATGTATTAAACGATTCAAAAACAGTAATTCTGTGCAGCTTCACAGCTTTCAATTAATTAACAGGAAGCTGGGAAGCTGTAAAAATAAGAGCTAAAATATGACGAACTGAGCTGCACACGATTTCGTAATAAATGAGAAAGCTGCATAAATTTGAGAATTACGTTGAAGTAAAATTAATATCTCAGGGTAGGCTGTGTGACAAAAACTGTAACAAAAAAAGACCTGGAGATGCTTTAAGATGCACCCATTACTGACACAAGTGCTATGTTTCTTTAAAAAACAGCTCATATAATCTCCAAAGAAACATATTTCCAATAGAACAGGACACTTTGGAGCAGCCCTACATGGTCTATGGTCACTCTGCTCTATGCCAAGCGTCTGCTAGTGGGGTATAAAGTCCCCCAGTTCTGTGGAGCAGAGAAACTGTGTTTTCTGGAGTGATTGAGTTCTGTCTAATACCTTTGGGATCAGTTGGAGTAATCCTGTACTAGTCATCCAGCATCAGCACTTGACCTCCAAGGATGGTCTTTGGAGGCCCCCCCGTATTCCAACAAGTGTTTATGTGCACTTAACAATCCAATCATAATCAGATTTCTGCGGTTATCTGATTTAAGTGGTCATTAGATTTCTTCGAACACCCCCATTTCCTAAGCAGTCAGAGGGCACTAGCTCCAGTGGCCTGGCCAGTAATTCATTTTAGCTGTCCCCACTAATTCTCTAGTGACTGAATGCAATCAAATCCCCACAGCAATTGTTCCAACATCTGGTGTAAACCTTCCCAATGGAAGAGATAGAGAGTAGAAGATTTTTCTGCAGCAAAGGGCAGCAGACTTCTTATAAATATCCCTGATTTCAGAAGATCCCCTGAATGAGTAGGCGTCTGCAGACTTCTGGATATACTGTACAGCGCATTGTAATTAGATTATTGAATGAATCATTTTCCTGTTCTCTTGAAACAGCTTTTGATGTCTAGTTTATAATGCTGAAATCCAGTACATTATATGTATTATTGATGTACGTTAAATATGATATTTACCATTAGTAGTCATAATTACTGCCAGTAAAAAATAAAAACAAAAGTATGTTGCAACTGTTGGCATTTCTTATCAATTTTGACAGAAATGGAAAAAGTCTGAAATGCAGTCTTGAACCTGTTGATACAGAACGTAGTTGAATAAGTCAGCCAGTTTGCATTGCAGTCCATAGAGTTAAGTGTAAATGTAAACATTTAAAAATAACCTAAATTATCAGCAGAATGTGAAGAAATAACAGTTCTGACTGTATCTCAAAGAGGTCTATACATCGAATTGCAGAGACGTCTGCTTGACATTAACATGCTAACAAGCTAGCCCCGCCCATCCTGTTTTGTAATACCTCTTTGTACTTCAAGATGTTATAGTGAGTCACTGTAGAGTTGAATTAGTCTGACATGAGAGGATAAAGAAGTAGTGCTGCACCAGGTTAGATCTTTTAAGGACAGGTAGCCAATGAAAGGAAGAGTAAATGCAATGATGGCTGAAGCTCTTCACAAGCGTTGATCAGCACCACTGCTGCCTGCTCTTGGCAATAAATGACATTGGCAATAAACAAATGAAGTGATATAAAGAAGGCAAAAAATAAAAGTTATGACCAATTCACACAGAGTAAGATTGTTTTATCCCTTGACAACTAAACAGTGCATAATCTGGGTACATCCCATTCTGCAAAACACAGGGAGATCATGTTATGTGAGGAGCTAGCTGAAGCTGACTGAGTGATTGGGCAGGTGGGGCTGTGCATTTCCTTGTTTCTTATGACAGGGGTGAACACCACAACTTTCTGGTGATATGTTGCCCCCTGTTGTTTGGTGTATAAAATTGACAGCCACTGAATACATAAACGTCTGCTTATTATAAGTAAATAAATAAGTGCTTATCTAGAAACAGTACAGCAATGCACCTGGACTTCTACAGGCAACCCTGACTAGTGATCTCAAAGAAATAGGGGCATAAATGAAGACAGTCTGAGTCTGGTCACTTCTCATCTGCCCAAACCTGCACCCATCCGCAATGACAGAAAGGCTGTGTGTTCGCAGGGGCCTCAATAGTTTTAGATGGTGACTCTGTACATGTGTAAGGGGGGGCTTGTTGTGTTAGCATGACGCTAATCAGCTGCTGGCAGTGCAGGGCTGAGCGGGCGGTCTCTGCTTGGTGCCATGGCACCCTGGGTGTGTGGCGTTGGGTTTGAAGTTTAATGATGCCAGCTGCCGGCTCCGCCAGCCTGCGGGCACTAACGAGCTGGCAGTGCCAGAGGAGCGGTAGCCGGGCACCTGGATGCCGGGCACGTACTGCAGGGACGGAGGTGGGGGGGGCAGGTCCGCAGAGGGGGTGCGAGTCGCGGAGGGGCAAGAGACGCTCTTTGAAGAGCCCCTCCAAACCTTCCTCTCCCCCCCAACCACCACCACCATTTCCATATTTCATTACACACTGCTGAGCGACAGGCCCCTGCCAGATGTTCTATTTTCAGCTATTTAAATTTTGACCTGCTTTCTGCGTGCCACCGTGCATGAAGAACAGAAGTGGTGGGGGGGTTGGAGCATTTTCAATCAACAACAGCACAGATGCTGAGGTAGATAAGAAGGTGTGCGTGTGTTTGTTGTGTTGTTTTCTCTGTCGTTTGTTCTGTCTGGCTGAGGAAAAGGTTCAGAGAGCAAAGTGAGATTTTAACCCTCTTTAACTCCCTCAGTCTGTTCACAGCTCACTAACACTGCAAGAGCCAACAGCAGGGCTGTCAGAAAAACAACTGCAATGCAAATGCAACACCTCAGTTTACATAAACACATCCTTACACCGAGCACACCATCCTAATAACCACAAAGACGCAACAGTGTCAGCAATACCTCCAAACCACTCATAAAACAGGAGCCTGCATTCTTTTACCCTTCCTAAAGTCAAGCGTACAACTCTGACATCATCTCCCTCTTTTGTCTCCAGGCTGCTGCACTGCCTCTCCCAGCAGCTATTAATATGGAGCTGGTACTGAGACCACACAGCAGCCAATATTTCACACCAAACTACTGGGACACAGCTGACCTTTCTCTGAGTGAGTGTCTGCGAGTGTGTGCAGAGAGAGAGAGAGAGAGAGAGAGAGAGAGAGAGAGAGAGAGAGAGAGAGGCAATTCGTGTGCATCATGAAATCTCAGAAGTAGTTTGATTCCATCCAATTATTTTGGTACAGTTCAGAGAATTTTACATTGTTAGCCCCCTTTACCCTGGTTTCAATAGTCAGGACCCCCACAGAGCAAGTATTATTTGGGTGGTTGATCAGACACAGCAGTGTTGGTATGATTGGATCAGATACAGCAGTGCTGGTATGAGTGGATCAGACACAGAAGTGCTAGTATGACTGGATCAGATACAGCAGTGCTGGTATGACCGGATCAGATACAGCAGTGTTGGTATGATTGGATCAGATACAGCAGTGCTGGTACAAGTTCAAACACTGCAGTGCTGGTACAAGTGGATCAGACTCAGCAGTGCTGGTACAAGTGGATCAGATACAGCAGTACTGGTGCCAGTGGACCAGACACAGCAGTGCTGGTACCAGTGGATCAGACACAGCAGTGCTGGTAAAAAGTGGATTAGACACATCAGTGCTGGTATGAGTGGATCAGACACAGCAGTGCTGGTATAAGTGGATCAGACACAGCAGTGCTGGTATGAGTGGATCAAACATAGCGGTGTTGGTACCAGTGGATCAGATACAGAGTGCTGGTATAAGTGAATCAGATACAGCAGTGTTGGTACCAGTGGATCAGACACAGCAGTGCTTGAACAAGTGGATCAACCATGGCAGTGCTGGTACAAGTGGATCAGATACAGCAGTGCTGGTATGAGTGGATCAAACATAGCGGTGTTGGTACCACTGGATCAGATACAGAGTGCTGGTATAAGTGGATCAGATACAGCAGTGTTGGTACCAGTGAATCAGACACAGCAGTGCTTGAACAAGTGGATCAACCATGGCAGTGCTGGTACAAGTGGATCAGATACGGCAGTGCTGGTAACAGTGGCTCAGACACAGCAGTGCTGGTACCAGTGGATCAGACACAGCAGTGCTGGTATGAGTGGGTCAGACACAGCGGTACTGGTACTGATCCACTCACACCAGCACAACACACACTAACACACCACCACCACTTCAGTGTCACTGCAGTGCTGAGAATGATCCACCACCCAAATAATATTTGCTCTGTGGGGGTCCTGTGGGGGCCCTAACCTTTGAAGAACAGAGTGAAAGGGGGATAATAAATTATGCAGAGAAACAGATGGACTACAGTCTGCTACTGTAGAACTACAAGAGACAATTGTTCCCCAAAGTGCAAAATAAAATGATGTTTCTAAAGGCAGTGCCATTTCAATTAGCTGTTAAATAAAATAATAAGCAAAATAAAAGTCCTGCCTTAATAATGCATTGCTTTTGAACAGCATCCCACATATATCTTTCACACATAATCTTAAACGTTCTGTTTTCTTTACATAGAACATAATATATCTTATGTAAAGTGGTGGGTTTAAAAAACAAACAAATGTGAAATTTGAACTTGACCTAAGCAGCTACGTATCATGTCCAAACCTGGCATAAGCAAAAATCAATAAATTAGTTGCACAAATAATTGCACCCAGAAGGAATCAACTGACAGGAATGAAACTTGGTAGGTAGGTTTGGCCCAACCGCAGTGATGCCCTGCATGAGTCATCCTGTTTGTGCCACCACCATTGGCAGATGGCTGCATGATGCAGGATTAAATGCACGCAAATCGTTATGACAACTGCGCTGAACATCATGTCAACCTCAGCAAAGACTGTGATGGTGTCGTGCCAGACTGTCATGGAGTGACTCAGAATGGCAGCAGCTCATCTTCAATGACCAGTCCCGGTTTTGTCTTGGTGGAGACGACCAACAAATCAGTGTGTGCAGGTACCGTGGTCAGTGCCAAGATGAACTGTTTGTGCGTCACGTCGTGCGTCACATGTCCAGAAGACCTGGTCTCACTCCACCTCCACCCCTACCACATAATCTGCAGGAACTGTGTGAGAATATTCAAGCTGCATGGGATGGATTATCACAGGACACCATTAGGAACCTCTTAAACATTGTTGGCTCTCTGCATGAGAAATGTTGTGCCTTTATGTTGAGCTGCTAGCAAGCAATGAGGGGTAAACAGAGGCAATTCACACCTGTCCAGAAAGATGGCCAAGACAGCACAACAGCAGCTTTCATTACATTATTCAAACACAATTTACAAAGGTCTACGTATGACTTTAAAAGAATATGCTGACTTATTTACTGGCATACAAAGATGAAAGTCCAGTTTGCTTGTGGTTTTGTTTAATCATGTTTCATCAACAGTACTGGTGAAAAAAAACATATTTCAACTTAGGCACCTGCAAAACAAGTGGAAGATGCATTTGACAAATATTTCAACAGATTATAACTGATCGTAATTGATTTCAGTCAATATGTCTTTACAATTTAAATAAATGTATTTTCTTTAAAGTACGTCATAAGCAAGCTGTTAATGCAAGACATCTCGAAAACATCCATGAGCTGAAACAGTATTATATAAAAGACAGGAACAAATGCAGCACAACATGCTGTCAACGCTGAAGCCCATCCATCACTTTAACCCAATCATCTGTAAGCACTGCCTGCAACATAACCCAATCATTTGCAAGCATGCTCTGCTCATAATCCAATCACAACAGAGCATCCCCAGAAGGGTCCCAACTCCACCTGTCAGCACCACTGAGCATGTGCCAAGCAAGACAATGGCCAAAAGGTTATTTCAGGTTACTTTCAGGAAGGCCTGAATATTTCTGTGAGTGAGTGGAGTGAGTGGGGATACAGATTCAGCTCCTCCATCATTATTCAGCATAACAAATATGCTTATGCTTTTTCTTCAAATCTGCACTGTGGAGCACCCTTAGATTCAATTATGTAATATCTCAGTGAAGCAGCTTTGTGTCTTAGTAAGTACCTAATGTAAAGAAGATCCTGAAGATACCATTATCATCAAAACAACCTTTAGAAAAAAAATGTGTTTTTATTGCCTTTAAAATCCACTCTTTAAATGGCTTCTACTGGGTTTTGGGTGTCTAATACAACAAATTATAACTGGTATAAAAATCCTTACATTATCTGGAGGTCCATTAAAGTTTAGAAAGATTCCTCATCCTCCAAAGGGAAACAAAAGTGGTTCTACAGCATCACTGTTCTGAGAATATAAGTATATTATTAGAACATTAAGGTAATGTTATCCAGAGTTTTGGGAAGGATCCCTATGACGGATCCCTTGCTTCAGATCTGAAAATGTCCACAGGTGTTTCTGTCCATCCTTGTACCGTTAGAAGACAACTCAACACAGTGGGTCTAAAAGGACGTATATCTGTCAAGAAGCTCTTCAGTGAGAAAAAACACTAGACAAAAAAAAGAACACATGCAAATCAAAAAAGAAGCTGCTGGTGTTCTCAAAACAATGGACTGACCGCCCCAGATTCCAGGCCTCAACATCAATGAATGTGTTTGGGATTACTTGGATCATAAGAAACAGAAAAGGTGACCAACTTCTAAGACTGAACTTCGCAGGAATGGAACAATATCCCTGCACATCTTTGAAAAACTGACGGTAAGTGTTCCAAAATACAACAGAAGTTGTAGTAAGAAAAAATACACAAAGATGGTCACAGAGGGTACACACGGTGCGTCTCAGGTAAGTGACGTTACACCCGCTGAGTGGAAGAAAGTGTTAGTGTTCTGTGTGAATGCAGTGAGAACATGTTAAAACAGGAAAGAGCAATCTTTTTACTTTTCTTTATCTTTTTACCGAACGGTAAAGAAAATAAATGGGTCGCACATAAGGCTAAAGTCAGCTTCCTATTTACCAGCTTCTTATTTGAAATTTCCCCTTCCACCTTAAATGCAGCACTTATTACTGTCATGCTTTTGGTGCCAGTATGTTAGTGTTGCACCATTTATTCAAAAGGAACATTCGAACAAGAACCTGGCGAATAGGAAGCTCACTTAGCTTCTTATAGGGGTCGCTGCAATTTGTAGGAACAACTACAAATCAGGCACCGAAACATGGATTTGCAGTTGCCTTTTTGTGTCAGACTTATTGGATTTTTGGGGTAATATCATTCCACAACACACTATATAGATCACTCATCAATGAAATATTTAGCATCTTCGATTTCTGTTTTTACAGTATGTGTACCTGTAAAGCCTTGTGTTACCCAGTGTTACCTTGCTGAAACACACAGTTTTCCTTATAAGGGGAAACTACACACAGCAAGTTTAGACTGTTGTATATACTCGACTGCCAGATATACTTGCAACATTATAGATCATGATGACTGCAAGAATTCATACTTTAGTGTGCCTTTAATTACAGCAGATAAACGCTGGTTTCATTCCCAGTTTCATCATTTCCCCTAATAAAGGCAGTCTGACTGAGCGGACGTATTCTGGTGGGAATGTGACGTCAATGCAAAGTCTCTGAAGAAATGGCTTTTTTAACTGAGAATTAAATGAATAAAGGATAGTCTCTGCCTTTAGTACAGTAGGTAAGCGAGACCAGTAAAACTTTCATGAACAAAGTAGATAACAGTTAACTCTACGTATTAGACAGAGGAAGCAAGCACAAGTTCTAGATTCATATTCTGTGCATCTGTGTGATTCGCTGTTGGCAGGAATATCAAGAAGGAATCTTTTAGCCTTGATCTTCTAGTCTGACAGGGGAGTTTGAGTTCTGGTGATAATGAGCTGTTATTGGTTCTTTAATAAAGTCAAGCTCCTTAAAGTTTTAAAAACTGAGATGAAATGAAAATGCAAAGTATTTGAGACGTTAAAATGACTGAAAGCTTTCCAAACAGCCAATATTTGCCCATCCACTCACTAATATAGGAGTGCGCTCTCTCTATTCTGGGAGACGGGATAATCCAAAGCCAACACTGCAGCTTTTAAACCCAAAGAACACTCAGAGTGCTGAAACTAATACACAGGCAAAGTATCTTAATACGCCCTCAGGAACCTTCTTAAGGTGAACAAACTTCTGTAAAGATAATAAAGCGTACCTGGAGTTTGGAAAGAGGAACAGCTACACTTCCCAAGAAGCAGACAGTGTGTTGGAGCTTACTGGATGTCTCTGTAG
Organism: Semaprochilodus insignis; assembly: GCA_034552555.1. Taxonomy (NCBI): domain Eukaryota; kingdom Metazoa; phylum Chordata; class Actinopteri; order Characiformes; family Prochilodontidae; genus Semaprochilodus; species Semaprochilodus insignis. The sequence continues at coordinate 12,363,230 of CM067477.1, read as the reverse complement.
ACTCCACATGGTTGGAGTAGAGTGTCATCATGAGTCTATATAATGAGAATGAAATATAGAAATATAGGGAACAGATCATTGTTCTTGTCTTAGTTCTACAATCACATTGAAATAAGCTTACAGTTTACAAGGACAGCTTTAACTTAAGGCCTTATAAAGGGCCTTTCCAAATCCCACAGCCCACAAATATTGAAGCGGAACTAAGGAGCCAAGCCTAAACCACGAAAAACAGCCCCAGACCATCATTCTTCCCCTACTAAACTTCACTACTGGTACTACACATTCAGCTAGGCAATGTTCTTCTGACATCCACCAGACATAGATTTGTCCATTGGCAGGCGTTACAATGCGTTTCCACTGCCCCAAAGTGTAACAGCAGTGTACTTAGAATGATCTTAGCCCGGCTTATGGCTTCCCGGTCATTGAAACACAATCCATGATGCTCCTGACAAATACAGACTAGCTACAGACTAGACTGAGGTCACTGATCACTTGATTATGACACTAGCAATGTGGATTTCACAGTGAGGACAACAGGTGAGGAGCTTGGTGATTTGGGGGTCCATATCTCCAGTTTCGTGAAGGCTATTCCTGGTTTCCCAAAGACTACAATAAACAGTCCCTTTGGAGAGGGGGCATAAAGCCCCATAATCATAAAAATAAAGCAGTTTATTACTCTTATTTTCTCTGATGACGCTCTACATTCCTCTGGCTCGCTGGAGGCATCTCGACAAGGCTGCCTAGGGTACACCTCGGATACAAGTCGGATACCAATTTGCAAGATTCCAGGATCCGTTTCTCCAGTTTCCTGAGAACTAGCAATGCGTTCCAGGGCTTGTTAAAGAGATCTCCTGACCTGTGGAGTCTGGCTTTGTCACAGATTTTAAAAGTCACTTGTTTCAATATGGTCCTTTCTCCTGTATGTTTATTAATGATGTCATCAATTACTAGTCAGCTGTTGACTTTTGAAGTTACAAAATCTGAAATATGAAGTCATGCAACTTCTGTTCTACTGCCAGTGTTGGTCTATGGCGATCACATGCCTGTATGATTGAATGTACTCGTTAGCAGTGGGTGGGGCTAAATTTGGCATACCCACAAAATACAAGCAGTGTCCCATGATCCGGGGACCATAAGTAATTGGACAAATGAACATAGCTTTACATCAAACTGCTCTAAACTTCTGCTCTAAAATCCGGTGCAACTGGTGGTGTTTGAAAGCCATTTCATCAGCAGCACATCCCTACATGAGACTCAGCTAGGCTGTTAATGAGGCCATTATTTTTTATCGTTACCGTTACATTATTTTTTGTGTCGTCTTCATTCAGTGAAATTCATGCTCAGTGGGATTCAGGCTGGGTGAATGAACTTGTCAGCCAGGAACACAACACTTTTAGGCCCTGAAAAACTCTGCAGTTGCTTTAATGGTGAGGTATGTTTGCTGTCCGGCTGCAAGTGTCATTCACTTTTTGAGGCATTTGGTTAGATCTATTCAGATGTTTCTGTACACTTCAGGATTTATCCTGCGGCTGCTGTAGGCAGTCACATCATTAATAAAAGCAAGTGAACCAGTTCTGCTGGCAGCCTACACGCCTGTGTCATCATGTTTCATAGGTAAGGTGGCTTGTTTTGGATAATGAGCACCTCTTCTGTTCTTGAGGTCAGTCTTATGCATCTTAAGGTGAACTTTCTGAGTTCATGTTGGAGTCTTCTTCTCTTTATAATGGTTTTTCCCACATCTTTGCCTACATACTGTATGTGGATGATGTTCTCGATTTTCCTTCACAAATGAAACCATTCTTTTGTCATCCACTAGTCTGTGGTCATCCCTAAGCTGCGAGAAGACTAAGCACATCAGTGCGTTCTTGCTTCTTAACCTCACTCCAAACAATTTACTTTGTAGACTTGCAAATCTAGAATCAGCTATTTGTAGTTCTCTAGAGCACAAATCAAAAGCACCCAAGATCTAATCATCAATAGCTGCACCCAGAAGGAAGTGTGGGACTGCCATGCTATTGGGAAGGAAGATAAAGGTTACCAGGAACAATAAATGGTGATAAATTTAGACTGATATGGGGAATATCTATTGAGCTACACATACAGAAATAGTGTCTCTCAGTATGGCGTCAGGCCACCATGTTTGCCAACGCAACATGCCAGACGTCTCAGCATGGAATTGTAGAGGTTCCTAATGGTGTCCTGGGATAATTCATCCCATGCAGCTTGAATATTCTCACACAGTTCCTGCAGATTGTGCGGTAGGGGTGGAGGTGGAGTGACACCAGGCCTTTTACACGTGTGATGGGTGACAACAAAACGTTCATCTTGGCGCTGACCACGGTGCCTCCACACATGGATTCGCTGGTCGTCCCCACCAAAACAAAAGCGGGACTCATCACTGAAGATGACCTGCTTCCATTCTGTGTTAGTCCATGACAGTCTGGCACGACACCACATTGAGGTGTTGTTAACGGCAGTTGCGGTAATGGTCTGCGTGCATGTAGGTGTGTGTGCATGTAGTCCTGCATCGTGCAGCCATCTGCCAATGGTGCTGGCACTAACAGGATGACTCATGGAGGGCATCACTGCTTCCTAAAAATCCAGTCGTGGTTGCTGGGTCAGTCAGGTATAGCGATAAGCCTGTCCTTGTTTACGTCACGATGTCAAGCCTACCCACCAAGTTTCATTCCCTATACGGTTCACCCATCTGAACACAGACGCAAAATCTGTGTATTAAAAAATCCTTAAAATTAAAGGTGAAATTTTGTACTTTTTTAACTTTTTCACTATTTCATAGTTTCTTCTCAAATTGATGTTCTGAAGTAGACATAACAAACAATGAAAATGTCCAATTAGTTGTAGCCTGCACAGTACGCACACTGTGCTGTCAGTAAAAATAACACTTTTGACTTTACACTGTGTGGGGCTTGGCTGGAGAGGGTGGTCACTGGCATGTCCAACTTCTGTACAGTAGTTGAACTGAGTTAAGTTGGAAGTGTGAGTCCGTATTTCACACCTGTCTGACATCGGCAGTAGTGTGTGTCCACACGGAGTCATGACTGACAGTTGCAGAGTGTGCTCAGGCAACATCCACTGTTCTGAATTTTTAATCAACTCTGATGACTACTGAGCTGCCACTGTCCACCTGTGCAACACACACACACACACACACACACACACACACACACACATACATACATACATACATATATATATATATATATAGAGAGAGAGAGAGAGAGAGAGAGAGAGAGATTAAATTGGTGTTAATTAGATTTAATTTAATTAATTATGGATCATGTAATTATAGAAAATGTAAAACACACACAATTAAATAGAGTACACATTATAATTCCAAAAATAAATAAATAAATAATTGGGACAGTATGTGTAATGCAAATACCTGCAGTTACCTAATCAACTTCATTGTTTTAGTAAATGTGTGCTCATTCTGAAACTGATGACTGCACCACTTTCCAAAACTGTAAGGACAGGAGCAATTTAAGATTAGGAGCATTGACAAATGTTCAAAAAACCTTTTGAACAGGTGATGTAATCATGCTTGGTGTTGAAATGAGCATCCAGGAACAGCTGTAGGCCTTTATAAACAAGGGTGACTGAGGCTCACCACTTCGTCAAAAGATGCATCACCAAATAATTCAATAGTTTAAGAACTTACCAACTCACCAACTCTTTCTTCTTATAACCCACAGTTTTCTCTGAGATGCTGAAATTCACCAGTTTTTTCTGACTTGGGATTTGTTCTTAGGAAAGAACAGAATCTACACACACAATTAAGAGCACAAAGGTACAAAAAATTCTGTGGTTTAAGAACATGTCACGAATCTGACATGGACCTTTCTCAAGAACAAATTTAAGAAAACACTAAGAAAGATATTGGTAAATGAAGCCCGGTGTTCCTCAGCGAGCAACTGCAAGGATTCTAGGTATTTCACCCTCTACTGTGCATAGTTTCATCAAAGGATCAAGGGAAGCCAGAGGAATCTCTGCGTATAAAGGGCAAGGCCAAAAACCACAACTGAATTCTTGTGATCGTTGATTCCTCAGGCACCAACAAAAACTGGCATGCTTCAGTGATGGATATCACCCCACGAAAATACACTGACCAACACTGATCGTTGCACAGCAGAAGGCATAGGTCAGCATTGCCTAGAACAGCTTCTGGGATCAAGTTCAACTGAATTTACTTTGGACATTCACTGATGGTCATAGTAATGCAAGTCAACTGTGTATTAGGTACATCATGGACACAACATAAGTATATGAGAGTGTAACTGCAGGTTGCTCATATGTGGGCTAAGTAACCAGCATCACGTCTAGATTTCATTGCTCTTACTAAAGAACATATTCATTGTGCAGGGTACAGAATCGCTCCCACTCCAATTGGCTTTCTACAGTCATTCTTGCTGCTGTGTGTATGTGTGTTGGGGTATGTGCATGTCTCACACCACATTGATCCTCCTGTGACCTGCAGCAGGTCATTTTCAGCACTGCTGACACTCCATCCCCTTCCACTCTCATTATTTTCCTCATCAGCACCATTTCCACAGAGACACAGAGCCCTCTGCCTTCAGGTGGGGTCACAAGGTCAGGCAGGCAGCCCACTGGCCCACACTTCAACGACCCCTGAGGCGTCTGACAGCAAACGTCCAACAAACAGTCACACTTTGTACGCTGGCCTCCACAACATCAGGGGGCTCGGTCCAATGCAGGCATGCGGCTTTCTTCAACCAGACTACAAGAAGGAACAAAAACTGATGGTTTGTTTCGCAACACTAAGAGTTATCTGTTAAAGAGGAAGGTCCACCAAGTTTTCAGAATATTTGCAGTAATAAATCATTAAGACAAAGCAAAGAAATACGCCATTATAGAGAAACCTACAGGGTCAGATTTTCTCACAGCAGAGGTTATAGGAACCAGACGTCTGAAGCGTTTAATGCTTCTAAAAGAAACCTCAAATAAAGCGATTACACAAAATCTATACAGGTATATTTCCTGATGCCTGAAACTGTGTTTTCTGACAGACAGACATATTTTAAATACATTCATGGCAGAGAGGTGCATGTAAGGTGTAGGACAACATGCTTTTTCAGATGTACCACATTCTTAACATTACATTAAAAACTGCATGCAGACCCACGGCTTGATTTTGAAGAGCAAATATGGCTGCATTTGAACTGTAGATGGTGACCTGCTACTGCTGTAAAACTGTCAGGAGTTTCTCAAAGAAAGAATGTATCCACTCTGAATGTGGTGCACTTGATGGAAAAAGCAGAGGAATTTGCCTACAAGTTTATACAAGCATCCCTGAAAAAAAAGTAAATAAAATAATGTTCTGAGTCATATACACCAGGGGTTCACAACCTTTTCAACCTCACGGTCCATCTGTTTATAACTAGAAAGCATAGCGGGCCACAAGAAAACAAACTCTACTTTTTTGTGTAAATTCTTTTGGTCTTTTATTTCTCAAGTGCTAGAATCAGTTGACTGGTTGCAGAGCAAAAGGTGGACTTTCTTAATTCTGTCTAAAAGCTCGCTCTTTTAATCAGTCCCAGTGTCAACAACATCATTCGAGAGCGGTACTTACAGTAGTTTTTTTTTTCACTGCAGCATTGCCACTCATCTCGTGGCACAGTGGACCCGGGAGCACCAGTGCCTCAGCAATCACTAGTGGGGCTTTCTTACTCTGTGCAAGGAGGCTAGGACGATTTTTTTGCTTTTTCTGAGGAACTGTGTTCAACATTCTTTCTTTATTGAACAAACTTCTTCGTCTTTGGTTAGCTAATAGTCTGACAAATTAACCTTCATTAAAGGTTAAGAAATATTTTCCTTCTTCTGTGAAATTACTTGGAGAGACAAGGTTTTGAATCCTGGTATGATGTTCAACTAACATGACTATGTTGGGTGACTAGATAAACCAGAACAAGATCAGCATAAACCAGCTTAGACCAGCATGGCAAAGCTGTTTTTTTTCTTCTTTTTGATTTTAACAGTCACATATGTTTTTGACAAAAATAATAATACAGAAGCAAGAGAAATAAAAGCAAGTAAACAAATAAGAGGAAAAAGAAAGAATATATTGTGATTAAATACAACTGAAAAGCTTAACATAGCAATGGATTTACAGAGTTTCTTGTTCTGCTGCTGGCGTAAGCTCACCAGCGTAGAGATGTAATTACAAAGACCTGTTTGTATAAAGGTCATATGTGAATCTATTTTCCTGCCAAATTTCATCCTATTGTATATCGAGTTCAGCTCTTATAATGATCAGTTTTTTTGTAAAGCGCTCATTGGGGTTAAAGGAAGGGCCATCCAAAAGTAATAGTGGCTTTTCAGGGGAATTTCTGAACCAATTTGTCTTTTCAAGTAAAAAAAAGATCAACCCAAAAAGAGAAAGAACACAATACACAGAAAAAGAAAAAGAGGTGTTCCCTTTTAAACCCCTGAATTGGCATGTACCATCTAGGTTCTAGATCTTATACACCAATCAGTCATAACATTAAAACCACCTCAATGTATCTATATATCAATGTCTCAATATATCAATTCATTCAGCTCCACTTACCACATAGGAGCACTCCCCCACCACCACCACCACCCATCACGTTTTATTTCGGTGGTCAGGACCTCCACATGCGCCCCACAGAGCAGGTATTATGTGGGTGGTGGATCATTCTCAGCACTGCAGTGACACTGACATGGTGTGTTAGTGTGTGTTGTGTGTTAGTGGGTGTTGTGCTGGTGTGAGTGGATCAGACACAGCAGTGCTGCTGGACACCTCAGAGTCATTGCTGGACTGAGAATCATCCACCAACCAAAACTACCCAGCCAACAGCGTCCTGTGGGCAGCGTCTAGCAAGGTAGGAGCATGAAATAGTGGAGCTGATAAAATGGACAGTAAGTGTAGATACAAGGAGGTGTCTGATGGGTGTATTCTGTATACTGTTTGCTCTAACCTCTTATCAGTCATGCTGAAGGTGCTGCTCACTGTTGGGTCATTTAAGGACAGGGAGCCAACGACAGGAAGAGTAAACACTAAGATGGCTGAAGCTCTTCGCAAGTGACTGCAGAGGCAAAACGGGTGCCAACATCGGCGTTGCTTTCCACGGCTGGAAACGCTCTGGGTGAGTGAAGTAATGCTGAAGAGGAAGGTGGAGGGACTGTACATTGTCTGGTGAGTTTCTGGTCCTCTGTTGTTTGGAGAATGAATTTGACAGGCTGTGTCATCTTGCAAATTGCTCTTTTTAATGAAAAGATGAATCATCTGAGCACCCAAGTTTGCCAACCTTTACTATATTTCCTCTCAATTAAGGAAGACTTAACTGCCCTTACTAACACTCACCGTCCTCTGAAGACATTAAGAGGAAACTGTCCTCCCCTCCCGCTCACTCTCTGGAGACGAAGAAACTGTATTCTTTCATTAGCAGGGAAGAGAAGCACTAACCTTTGTGAAGGCGGGAGAGTTTGAAGGTGCGAGCTGCTGCTGCTGCAGCTGCTCGAGCGCGAGCGGCTCCTTGACATTTCTCGCGAGGCTCGGTGACATTTACCAAAGTCGTCAGGCTGATGAGCAGAAAAGGATGACAACCCAGAAGGAGAAACAGCTAAGCAGCACGTTCTGTTCGCGAAGAACTCGTTTTATCAGCTCTTTCCTTCACACAAAGCACCTGCTTACTATTTACGCCGTGCTGGAGGACTGCCTGCCTGCCTGCCTGCCTGTCCTGTTTGAGAATTATGGCTGGAAAGTGCCCGTATGGACTTAGATGGTACTCTTTTGGGAATCACAGTCTCCCAGTCCTGGTCTTCCCTACTCTGCACATTTCAGTCCTACACCCACACCCACACCCACAGTGAGTTAGTTAGGCCAGCTGTGTTGGGAGTAGAGAAAACACGCAGAGCCTGCATCAAAGACTGCATACAACTACAGCCATAACATTAAACCCACCTCCTTTTATCTACACTCATTTTATCCGCTCCACTCATCATACAGATGCACTTTGTAGTTCAATTACAGATCTGTTTCTCTGTATACTTTGTTACCCAGTTCTTCTATGGTCAGGACCCACACAGAGCTGGTATTATGTGGACCATTTTCGGCACTGCAGTGACACTGACATGGTGGTGTATTAGTGTGTGTTGAGTGGATCAGATGCAGCAGTGCTGCTGGAGTGTTCAAACATTATGTCCACTCTATTAGGCACTCCTACCTTGCTGATACAACTTGTAGATGTAAAGTCAGAGGTGATAGCTCAAGCCCAAGACTTCCAAATTTGTTATAGATTGGATTGTGGCATTGGATTTAACAAATATATACTTATTAACGTCGCAGCCCTGCTGGAGTGTTTAAACACTGTGTCCACTCACTGTCGACTGTCTTGTACACTCCCGCTACACTTACATACACTTATACAGCTCATCTGTTGTTGCACAGTTTGTGTTGGTCATCAGTGGTCACATGATGCTGCCCACAGGATGCTGTAGCTGTGATAACCAGCCACTACTTACTAGTGCTATATATTTGGCAAGAACATAGACATATCATGATAGAGTGGTTAGGACTGAATACACTGTAGTACTGTGTTTGTTAAAATTACCTGAAATGTGCAGGGCAGGGTGCCTCTAGGATCAGGATTGAGAAACACTGGTCTAAACTACCCACTACTAGATAGCAGTGTGGTAATCTTATGCAGACACTAAATCACTATCTTTGCATGTACACTTCTAATTCAAAATCAATACCGTGTTTAAGAATCAATACATCACAAAAACATATTCTGATACTAAAGTGTGTCAATATTTTCTAACACCACAACCTTCTTTGCAAATGTCAGTTTAGTCCTGGAGTCATATTTAGATTAGGGGGCTCCTGACTGGACCACTCACAAAGACCTGACCTTAGATGTCCAGAAAAATCTAAGTGTTACATAGGGATTACTCAACAGTCTTTCCTCTTTTGATATATGGTGATGGCTCAAAAACACACAAAAATATATACATACACTTTTGCTCAGGGCATCCTTTTGGCACTGCTCCTACTGTCCACAACAAAAGGCCATAAATCACATTCAGGTAAAAGGTGGCCTCCTGCATCGATCCGATGACCAGGTCCTCACGGCTGCTCCAGGGTTTAAGCTAGTGACACTTACCACACTGGAAAAGTGGAATTAGTTTAGACTTAAGTCCATGATCGAACATACAGAAGTAAGTAGAACAGGCAAACGACACACACTTCTATTTGAAAAAGACCTCAGGAGAATATGACTCACAGGGTTAATGTATTGTTAATTTGAGCCATGCCACTCTAAGTATACATTGTAATTTTTTACCAGCCCATGTAGAAAATAACAATAACTTGCAACATAGATTGCTATCGAGACCAACCAGAGTTTTATATAAGAATGTAGAACTGGCCAGCAGCCAGGACCTGTCAAAGTCCAGACGCACAGCAGGGGGAACGTGAGGAAGGAGTGGAATCTGGCTGCTCATTCAGGCTCTGTGAGCTAAGAATACTACTGTACTTTCACCAGGGACTCCAGGCATTTCTGTACAATTCTGCTTTGTGGAAGACAGTCATTATTGCACCACACTTGGCTCTCTTTGAAAGGTTACACTAGTCGGAGGTATGGAGGATGACAGAGCTGCAGCTAATTAGTTTAGAACGATGACTTTTCAGACTGGTACTTTCAGGCACTCTTGATAACGGTACTCACCAGACCGTCAGGACGGCTTGCGAGATGTGAGGTTGAGAACGTTTAGTGCAGGTAGTTTAGTTCATACAGACATGCAAACACACAAGCAGGACCCATGGCCATGATTTTCTCTGTACAAGGGAGATAAGCCTCCTTTATTGTGTTGCTGTAGACAACCATTAACAATGAGAAAATACAAGAAGTCGTAACCCAAATAGACTAAAAAAGTGGGACTCAACAATCGAGCAGAGACAAAATTGTGCGGCTTGGCCTCTTTGCTTGTGTTGGACTGGAGAAAGGGACAGTGGAGAACGATGTGCGGATCGCTTCTTTAGATTTTTTGTTTTTTCCTCAAGCCTTTGGTCCAGCAGTGTTGCAGGAGGCTTCACCGGATGACCCAGCTTTAGAAATCAGGGCGGTCCTTCTTCAGTTTGCTGTAGTCCATGTTCACGGTGAAGAACTGAGTACACACAAGGACACAAGCACAACCGCAGTTGGTTTTTAAAATGATAGACAGGCACGAAATGAAGACTGAGAAACAAATGAGCAATTTATCAACAAACAACTACTTGAACAAGCTCTTTGGAAAATTCAATAACTTCGAACCATGTTTAAGTGTCTAACTTGGCGCTGTATCAAATTCACTTTAAGGAGACTGCTTGATTAGATTTGTGACTAGTAACGGAGCTCGCATAAAATGAGCTTATGTAAGGCTTAATGAATTAAACTCATTAAGATTGGAGATTAGGTTCTGATACGGTCATTCGCTTCTGCCAGAACTCTTAATTTGATCCCCTTAGGCAACACACCAACAGTGAAAGGCTTAGATAACTACCAACACTCTGGTGCTTTTCAGTAATGCTGGGAATGCTCTGCACACTCTCCCCGCCCCCCATCTTTGCAGTCACACACCAATTTTCATAACTGTAATGAAATCCGCAGCTTAGTTACAAACACTCAATAGCAAAACCTTGAGACGTGAGCGGACATTTACAAGTAAGCTTTTAATTGTTCTTGGATCCACTGCTCAACGCAGAGTGCGTGCAGCTCAGATCTCCACATCTGCATTTTTTTTTTTTTGACCATAACTATTACACAATTTCATCTACAACAATCTGCCACCATTAGCCCCCTCTCTTAAACAGGTTTCAGGACTGCAATCATTTATATTCCTACCTTGTACTGATCGTTGGGCCCCAGTTTGTTCCAGGGCTCGGGGTTGTTCTTTTTATCCCAGCTGTGAATAAGCGAGTGCATGAGTAAATGAACAATGAAGGCATGCATGAACAAACAAACAGGTGCAATGGAGTATGTGAATGCCTTTAACTGCAAGGGGAAAACAATATCCACTAAACTGTTCAATAACATAGACTAATGAACTGTTGAATTGTGATAGTTATTTTAAAGGTTTTACTTCAGTCCATTTTAATTATGTTTAGTCACTTAACAATAAGACTGGGATTACAATCCTGTGCTGTGCACCTACCAGTAAGTGTGCATCTGTAAGGTTTCTCTCTTACATTGAAACCCTCTTGAGTTAAGAGACATCATCTTTTATTGTATCTAACAAACAAACAAAAAAAAAAAACTGGATGAGATCGCTGAATCTTACCAGACATCAGGGTTGCGGATCCCCAGTCTAGCCAGGTAAGATAATGACATTGTGCACCCACCCCCGATGAAGATGAACAGGGGGATCAGCTAAGGAGAGGAAAATAGATGAGGAGTCACAAAAGTTGCTGAAAAGGTGGCTGAACAAACTAACCAGGCAGTGGTCAAGTGTATTGCTGCTGACAGGCACTGAGCAAACACGAACAAGTAAACACAACCATGCGATTTACTGTACCTACAGTGATAATGGAAATCCAAACAAGAAAGAAACAGCAGAACAGAAGGCGTTCAAACACCATGCCCAAAGGCTTCTCAACCAGTGTAATGCCACTTTAAGGAAATAAGCCCTACAAATGAGCTTTAGCTGTGCTCTACTTAAAAAATTAACACTGGCAATTAGGACTTCCTACTTCCTACTACGGGTACATTACATGCATACTTCCAGGTTCTATATGATTTTTCCAGATTCAATTGTACCAACTGTACATGTTAAAATCGTATTGATTCTGCAGCACCCCTGTTATACACACACTCACTCACTTCGGTTCTACAAAGTTAGAATGCTAACCAGCTAGCACCAGCCCATCCTGCCTCATAATACCATTTTGCACCTCAACAGTAAGTCACTATAGTATTGTGTCCATCCTCAGTCCAAAATGAGAGGGCGTAGATGTAGCACTGCCCTGACGGTGTAATCATGTTGAAGGTCCTGCACCCGGTTAGTCCACGCATGGACAGGTAGCCAGTGAAAGGAGCATTCAACAATGACAGCTGACACTCTTCGCTAGCATCAATCATCACCACTGCCACCCGCTCTTTGCAACAAACTACATTCAGCAGTAAACAAAAGAACAGATAAATGGAAGAAAGCAGCCTGAAATGTTTGTTTGGGTTGCATTCAAAAGACAATACTTTAAATGGCCATTTCGTTGATCCTGAAACACGCTCATTTAGTTTGTCATCTGTACTCAGGGAGACCATAATCACAATTTGAAACGGCAAGATCAAATCATAAGAGCTGCCATTTTTAATAATAGCCTACATTACCAAACATGTTGCTTTAACAAAGTTGAAGGGGGGAAATTTAACCTAATAAAATGGAGCTTGTGAACCACCTGTAGATGAGGTTGACCAATCAGAAACACCCACTGTGCTGTATATATGAACACAACAATAATTAGCCAGCAATCAGGCATGTTAACTGGCCTGGCTACATTCAAGCCTCAAACCGGAAAAAAGACAGATATTTTTGCCCAAATTGTTCAGTAATCAGGTTTACTTTCCAGAACATTTCAGAATAACCCTTCTATTCACGCAGACTTGTTAGGAAATGAGTCTGCGGTGTACTCAGTTATATACAAGTGTAACATTTCATGCTTTAATTATATTCTATAAAAACTATTGCTTTAAAAAAACAAAAACAAACAAACAAAATTAATTTCCTTAACAGATGATAACTAGTCGTCAACAAGCCGTTTTCCATGCCGAAAGTGAGATGGCAACTAAATGAAAAGCAACAACAATAAAACTGACGAATGAATTAATTATTTTTAACCGCCTCAAATCACTGTCAACTTCCATCAACACACCCCCACCTAGTCAAAACATTGTGACATACAGCGGGCTATGTATGTCGCTATGGCTCCCTTTCTCCTTGGGAGAAAAAGAAGTAGTGATCTATGGGATAACAAACTACGCTACAGTGGAAAACACAAAACAGTGCAATATGGGACATACAAATAACCGGGAAAGCACAACAAGCCTCAGGAGAGATCGGAATACTCGCCACCCAAACATGTGTAAAAAGGTAAGACTAGTTTAAATCTGTACTGGAGCAGCAAAGCAACAGGACGAAAATCAGACTAAACATTTTAGAAATTCAATTCACTAAAACCAACCGATTCTAACAATATTTAAAAGCCTAAAATGTGACTAAAACTAATATTTAAACTCGTATCTAATACGAGCATAGCTACACTCGACACCTGCGTCCTAGGTTAACCGAGCTCGTCCTTGAGGTCCTGAAGTCAGTCACGTGACCAGGGGCCTTTTGGGTGGGCCGCCAAGCTGTCAACACAGCTGAAGGCACGTAAACACTTGCGCCTTTTCAACGGTGCCCTTTCACACCCGTTAACACCGAAGACACCTGAACTACGACCCAATCCATAAACTACAGTAATACCACACAGCACATACTGACCTCCCCTAGCCTCCTGGGGGTCGCGTCAGCTTTTGACATTTCGACACGTTTTAATTGTTTCGTGATACACGTAGTGATAAAAATAGCCGAAACACGTGAAATAAGCCCAACTGTTTGTGCAGACACGACATTCCCGAGCTGTAGCCGTTTTTAACATGCGCATACATACTAGAGAAATAAAAGACAAACAAGGTCGCTAGCTAACTGCTAACATTAGCTTACTACATTCCTTAGCATTGCGGCTAACAAGCTGACAGTATTCGCCGTAAAAACGAGTCAGGATTATATACGAATTGGGTTTTACTTACAGAGGGGTGGCTTCTAAGTTGTCTCCCAACGGTACTCAGCATCGCTGCGGATTGAGATGATTTAAATCTCCCAAATTGTACCGAGCTAACTGGATTAAGCGGCGGCCTCTCCGAGAACCAGACAGGATTTTATAGCAGCAGCGCTTCGCCGTCACCAGATAAGGAATCAAAACAAGACCCGGACACCGACCCCGCCTGACTCCATAGACTGCCTCCAGTACAGTGGTTTTCATGGTTCACCAGCTTGTACTTGCTGTAGAACATGTTTAATGGACGTTAAAACCTCCTATCTGAAGGTAAAGTGGATATAAAGTGGATATACCCGCTTTGTTTGGGTTTCTTCCAAAAGGCGCCGCTCTGGACACCCAATTCCCAGTGTGTGCATGAACTCACAGTTTAAAGGGCTTTGTGCTTTACTGCTTTGTATTGATCCAGTCGTTTTATCACAGTGCTTTAGACTGTAGATCTGTAGATTGCCATGGGGAAAGGAAAATAAGATAATATATTTTTATATAAACATACTGTATATACAATAATCAGTAATAACATTAAAACCACTTTCTTGTATGTGTATTCAGTGCCCGTTTTATCAGCTCCTCCTAAATACAGATGCACTTTGCGCCTCTACGGTTACAGTCTGTAGCGCATATGCTTCTCTGCATACCTTGTTATCCCCCTGTTCTCCAATGTCATGACAAGCCCCTCCCCCCAGGACCACCACAGAGCGTGTGTCATGTGGTTGGTGGGTCATTTTCAGCATTGCAATGACACTGGCGTGGTGGTGATGCGTTAGTGTGTGTTGTACTGGTGTAAGGGGATCAAACAGTACTTAAACATCTCAGTGTCACTGCTGGTTTGAAATAGTCCACCAACCAAAACTATCCAGCCAACAGCGTCCTGTGGGCAGCGTCCTGTGACCACTGATGAAGGACTGTGCAGCCACGGATGATTGTGTATGTGACTCACTGGACCTTGTTAATTAGCACATATTTATTAAATAGTGTCCATGACAGGATCCAATCAATAACGAATTTGGAAGGCTGATGAGCTCGTACCGCAGGTATGCGCTGTGGGGATTTGTACTTTTATTTTCAGGCAACAATATTAATTCTACTCAAATGTAGTGGTAGGAAAGTTTTATGCTAAGTTAATAACAGCATCAGTAATGTACTCCTTTGTGACTGGTCACACTTTTGTGTTTGAGTTTGTTATTTTAATTTATGCCAAGAGTGTATTAAAATGAGAAAGATTGCACCTAACCACGTCCCTATTAAGAGATATTCTGGAGTTGTGGTTAAAGTTAAACCAGTCTTTAAACCCGGAAATCTGGCTCTAGAAGCTGCCTTGTCATTGCTGTGAGAGGCCATTAAGAATCCTTACCAAAGATGTAAATATAGAGTTTTCAGTTTGTTCTGAGTGTCTCCTGAGTAATCTTTCAAAATGTTTGTATAATGTGGTCCTCGATAATGTTAACAGCTGAATTCAGAGTGAGTTTGCTGTGAAATGGTTGATATGGTCATGTAGAGAAACTTACAGACCCTGATTCCTTTAAAAGTGGTGGTGTCGTGAAGGCGTTTTATGTACTATCGGAAACCACCAGTGAACCCACACATGCCTTTTGAGTTTATATATGTAAAGTTTATGTTGGTCATAAAATATGGAAAAATACATTTCCTTTTGGGAGTATTGTCTTACAGCACCCTTTGTGTATTCCTCCACCATGAATGGTTTAAAATACCGTATATTTTAAGCCAAAACCTTTATCACAAAACTGTCAGAAACCAATATAGATATATAGATAACCATTTCATGTAGTAACTTTCTGTGAGGGAGATTTCAGAGGCACTCTCCAGACCTCTGGTTCCAATCCCACCACTGTGAACAAATATGACTTAGCAAGTTTCTCTAGAACTGAGAATGTCACTCCAAAACACTCTGACAGACTTCGTATATGTCTCAGCTGTTTCATTCCATAGACGTTTTTAAAATGGATGGAGTTCCCCTTTAAGAAATCAGGACACTTAATTACATTCTCGCACATCTTGCACACTCAGATGATGAATTAAAACCAGGTTGTTCTTGCATCTTAGTTTCCATTAAGTTTCTATTTTAAGACCTTAATAATGTTCACATAGTACATCATCTTTTACATGAAACAAATCTAGGAAAATCTGTTTATCATGATATCGGCCCTTTAAGTAATGGCACTTTGCGAACTTAAAGCCCTGTATTTTCTCATTAAATGTGATCTGTGCTGGGCATAACATATCTTCTGTATATCTAATATCCTGGAGTAATCTCAGTCTTCATTTCAGGAGGTTTTTAACCTTGAAGGTACAGGTCGCTGACAGCATAGCAGAAAGTTATGAGAGATTTTCATCATAAACCATTACTAAATGTAGTGCTGTCCATTTAAAGACAGCTTTCCATTTAAAGTTACATTGTTGCTGGCACAGATCTGACCAGTGTTATTCCCCATCATGCACCTTTCAGTATGCATTGCACACTTTGAAATTGTGTTTTACAACCTGATCTTGCACCGTTTAAGCCGGACAGAGAGAAGAAAACAGGGAAGAGAGAGCGAAAAAGAGTGTGCGTGTTTGAGTGAAGCGGCCCTGAGGGCAGGCTGTTTAAACGCTGAGTTTGGAAATGTAGGGTTTAGCTGCTCTGCCAGTTCTCCTCCGCTCACTCCTTTAATCAGATTGGCTTTCTTGACACCCACTCGTGTTTGTTTCCCTGCAATTTCATTTTCTGCTCTCAATTGAGCATTAACCTTTCTTTGCAGAGAGTTCTGGTTAAGCAAACAGAGGCAAACGACGACACTCTGGAGCCGTGTCACGAATGCGACAGGTGGGCAGGAGAGACTCCCTCCAGGGCCATTTGACCTGCTTTAAACTCCACTCTCTTCTGAAAAAGACAATTTACACAAAACCGAGACATGGCCAGAAAGGTGCCGGTGCTAATCAGACCGCTGTTCATATTTTTTGACTGTTGCCGTAAAACATCGCTCTTGGTGAGAAAGATATTAGCTGCTTTCTCTTACAATTAATTCTGGACTAAACCGTGATGCCAATATGATTGACCACTGAAAATCATTTTCAGTCCAGGATTAGGTCTGACATGGCGCTGGGGAACCTGACTGAGACCAAGTACTTTTCCCTGCTTACCACAGCATTCAGTACCATTCAGCATTCAGCTACTCAATCTGACAGCCTCTAAACTGCTGATGGACATCTAATCAAATGATGATATAGATCTTGTATTTTGTGAAAAAAGTCAGAGAACATCCTTCATTTAGCTCATTTTAAGCCAAAGGGATTTTCAACATCAGGAAAACGTAGAAAACATATTTAGTGTACAGTTACAGTGACAGCCTCAGCCTCAGCCAAATACAATATCATATTTTCAGTATTTAGTGTTTTCAGCTTTCATTCTGCAGGCACTCTGTTCAGTCTTAGAAGTTGCTATTCTGCTTCTCACGATCCAGATCATCTCAAACACATTCAGTGATGCTGAAGTCTGGATTCTGGGGTGGTCAGTCCATTTTTCAGCCTTTTGCAAATTATTTCTTCCTTTTGTTGTGTTGTGAGTTGTCCTCTCACAATGGAAGGATGTTTTTCCTCCACTCTTACTCGTTTCGGTTATTTTACTTCCATTATTATTGTTGCCTTTTGCTGTTTGACAGTATTATTTAATAACCCTGATTCATCTGATTTGTTGTACCCTTTCCTAGTACTTTTGTGGTTATATTTACCTACATATACATATATTTATGTATACCTTTATTGCTATACATTTTTAATCATAAATGTATATGTACTATTTTCAGTCCTTGCTTATTGTATAATGCTCAGCTACATTGTAAATGAGGGCCATCCTCAATGTACTCCGAGTTTAAATAAATTGTTTTCTTGAAGGACAGAAACATCTGTGGATGTTTACAGATCTAAAGTATAACTGGAGCTTGATTTCCTCCTCTCTCTCTCAAAGACAAAAGCTTTAAAGTAATGCTGATCTGATGGTGACAGTTGTGGTGGTCTATTGTTTATAGTCCCAGTTTAGGTGTTTATGTAGATTATTTTACATCTTATCTCCTCAGAATCTCCTGAATACATGAGAAGTGGTTTTTGACCAGAGTTGAGTTGGCCTAGGTTTTCTCAGCGTGACCTTAAATGACCTTAACTGACAGTGGTATAAAGAACTGCTATGATAGTGAGTTTTATGATATTTAACAGCAACCAATTTATCTAAATTGAATTTTTAACGGGGTCCCTGGTGGCACTTTTATCTAGTGCATGTGTTTATGACCTAATGAAATATAATCATCATATTTTCCGTTATTAAGAATGTCTTCTCAAAGTTGACCAGACGTGCCAGATGCTACAGCTCTCCATACTGCTGGAAAGGAGGGATTGGCGTATGTGTTAAGTTAAGCATTTGTTATTTATATCAGTGTTTTTGTTATGTGTCTTGCTTCCTGTTTGGTAATAAAAGTAAATAAAAACTGTGTGCAGTGTGCGGCTTGGCACTGCGGCTCGGCACTTGACCGGCTGTAACATGGCATCCGGGTATCTATAGTTTTAGTGTACTTCAGGAACAGTACAGTTTTAGAGACATCTAGGAGAACTGTTTATGACTGTATGTGACTGTGCATGCAGATAAATAGGCTGCAAAATATTACATAACGCTGTACGTACACGGAGACAAAGATTCACATATTGAGTCCATTTACGTCCAAGCTCTAATTTTAATGTCGTTTGCGGGGTGTTTCTCTCTCTGGACAGACGGACAGCATGGCCATGTTGGCAGAGTCGAACACAATGTTTGGCGGCTGCTCATTTACAACAGCTGGTCAACAGAAACCCCCACCAGTCTGGCAGAGTCCCTTTTAGTTTAACATCCATTACATTTCCAACTGGAGTTGGCCACAAAAAAAGAGAAAGAAAAAGGAAAGAAGACACATACCACAACAAATTATTCCAAAACTGTTTTCTTTTTCTCTAAAATATATGGAGAGGACAATGGCATTTCGCAGACAGTAAACAAAATGCACAACATGATTACAAATACATGAAAACTGATCTCATGTCTTGCATGAAAGATTTACGGCGCACATGTTGGAATGAATTTCATCAGGAATATAATCCGCCTGGCTAAGCGTGGCTTGTGTGAACTCCATAATGTACTCGGCACAGTGGAAAGACTGCAAGTCTTGGATGGAGTGCGTACGGACAGACAAATACCCAGACACAAACACTCATGAAGGCGACCATGGACACTTGATATGAACCACAAATGAGGTATCCGACACAATCCAGAGCAGAATTAAGACTAAAACTGGGATTTTTCGGGGTTTGATTTGACAGCATTGGTTAGACTGGTGTGCATACATTAGTGTGCAATACATTCTAATAAAGGTCATTTTCTTCAGGCTCTGGGTTTCCCTGGGTAGTGTAACTCAAAGCAGTACAAACCAGCTAGACAACAGTCATATGCAATGGTCTGAACACCGCCCCCACAATTACTTTTTATTTGCGGAGTTTAAAATATTGGAACAAGCTGCTTTTTATGCTTTATTATTATTTTCCCCCCGAATATATATACACCTCAACAAAACATGTAACTTAAAATAAGTGCACCCATACTTTTCCTTATATGACGGTTTGGGCAGTATTTTGACAATTGGATCCAAGGATTTCCAACTTATTCCCTTTAGTTTCAGGTAAAAGAAGGTCTGCCACTGCATGTTGGATTAATGTGTGGACATTTGTACTGCTGTTAGTGTCCCTCTGTTAAACAAGGCTAACAGACAATATTCAATATCAACTGATCCAATAAAAATAAGTAATAGAAATGTCTATAAGATTAGCCACTGATGGGAGTAATGCACCTACAGAAATAGATCGCTTCTTCGGCTTACTGTCCATGAGTAAACGCACACTTGTGCATTGTTTGTGTGCTTTAGTGTGTAGTTTTCTTGGGTGCCTTTCCAAACTTGGCATCCAGCCCCAAACCTGTAAAAAAACAGAGACCAAAAGAAATGACATCAGTCCACAGGTTTCTGCCCGAGTCACCGAATGGCCAATAACAACATTTGCACAATATCCTCTTTAACACAAATGCAGTTGATCTGCTAAGACATGCTTGGTGTTTGATGTTTGGTTTATGATGTTTTCACTGGAATTATGAGGTTAATGTAGCTAATAGGTAATGGAAGCATGTAGCTACTAGACTATTTTCAATGCATACGATATATGACCTGATATTTCATTTTTCTGAGGTTTGCCAAGTTTGATCTGACAAAAATACACCAGCAGTGAGACATATAAACAATACTGCCATACTGTCTATCTGTATCTGAGTAATGACGCGTTCTTGAACCATGGAAGTGTTCCTATCTTCAAACAAGTCCCAGATAAAAAGAAAACATTAATGAATGTCAAATTCTTCATAAAAACTGTTTGTAAGTGGATTTTTTCAGAAGCTGTTTCTTCTGAAAGATGGTTGGTGAATGAGGCCCATGGTTAGTGAATGACTATGTACACATTATGCTAAAAAAAAAAAAAAAATAGCTGTAGTGTGATGGAATAATGCTAAATATTATTATCATATTGCCCACTTCTAACAGCCACCAAGATGGCATGGTGCAACCTGCATGCCAGCACACTGATCAGTAGTAGTGTAAGCTCAAATTGACTTGTTTGTGTGGTTTCTGTCATACAGTTATCTATAAAAATGACAAAGAACAGAAAATAACAGGCAGAAATAACAGGAAGTGTCAGAACCCACGTAAGCAAGTCTATTTGAAATTGCTTAATAACATTATGCAATTTGAAGCAAATGTGTGATGATTTAGGCATGCTACATTAGCTCCGTTAGCCTTTCAGCACAAAACTAAAGAAGAAAAATTCAGACATCAAACATGTCTTGGCTGACCACACTGGTGGCTATAAAGACGTCAGATTTTATGAACTAGAACCGCTTTAAATGATGATCTGGAATCAGCTCCCTCATCCGTATTTATTCACATTAATTAGATTCATGCAGGCAAAGACTGATCCTAGATTAGCAGTCTTATTCGAATATGACCCTTTATAAAGCTACAGCTCACAATGAAATACAGCCCAGACTATACACCTCCGCGTGATAGGATTAGGAAGAAACCTAAGCCCTCAAATCTGGAGCTTGACAAGAGTGAGAGTGAACAGGAGAGCACAAGAGGGAGCGAGACAGCTCATTACTGAGAAAGAAACAGTGGCACAAATAGGGCCTAATTTAAAAAGCCACTGAAAGATAAAGCAAAGGTGGGAACCCAGCACTGCCCAAGAAAAAGTTTTTCTTTCTGTCAGAAATCTACCATTTAAACAGAAAAGCAAAAATACAAAAGGAATCCACTCGCCTAGAAAGACCAGGATGGTCCCGAGCCACTGCATGGTGCTGATGATATTTCCGAACAGCAGCACCGAGCCCAGGATGGTGAAGAACTTCCGCGTCGTGGTGATGATGGAGCAGGTCAAGGGTCCGAAATACACAACCGTCATGAAGATGAAGGTCTGACACAGGACGAGGGAGAAGGCACAGTTATTATGACTTAATACAGCATTAATCACCACTGCAGTCATCTCTCACACATTGTGCACGATTAAACATGTTCATTCTCTCTTTATCCCCCCCCTTTGTTCTCCATTTCCCCCCTCTCTCTTTATCTCTGTCCCTCTTTTTATTCTCTATTTCCCTCTTTATTCTTCATTTCCCCCTCTCTCTATTCTCTTTTCTCTCATTCCTTATCCTCTCTCTATGTCTCTATTAAATCTGTCAAGCACAGAGAGAGAGAGAGAGAGAGAGAGAGAGAGAGAGAAACAGGAAAAATAAAGTGAAAGACAGGAAAAGAAAACAGGAGAACGAGAGAGACAAGGAAGAAAAGCAGAAAACGAGAGAAAGGGAGGGAGGGAGAGAGAGAGAGAGAGAGAGAGAGAGAGAGAGAGAGAGAGACAGAAAGACTGAGAAAGAAACTGACAGAAAGAGGGAGAGAGAGCGATAGAACAAAATGACATAAAAGGAGGGAAAAACCAGAAGAAGGCAGTAAGAAAAGCAAGGCAGACAATAAGATAGAAAGCAAACCAAGTTATAGTAAGACATAAAAGAAGCCAAAGACAGAGAATACATGAGAGTGAAAAAAGAGAGAGAGAAAGGAGAAGGGGGGGCAACAAGAAGAGAGTGAGAGAAAGAGAAAAAAGAATGAGTAAAAGTAAAGAGAGAGACAGAAAGAGATACCTGTCCTAGAGCGCTGGTGAAACCAAAGAGCAGGATGTTGTAGATGACGCTGGGGTAGCGATCAGCAAAACTCAAGAACTCCCACACCTCACCTGTCCACAGCACAGCTGGAGGAACACACACAGACTATTTACAGGTCCACAGATCTGACACAAACAAGCCTCTTCTTCTCTGCTGGGAGATCTTCAGCTGACAAAGCACGGCTGGGCTGTATCATACCATCATACAATATTATATCTGGAATGTTCCAGTTTCAGATGACACATGCATTAAATGTGAATTAATAAAGATAATGACCTGCTCCTCAACGCTAACAGAAGATTATCTCTAACACCACCACTTTACACAGTACTGTATGTATGACAGAAATCAGTTTTCAGACTCCAGCTGACTCATGTTTCTATCTGTGTACAGCTATAAAGCTAAAAACCACTGACCACCGTAACAGCTGGAATGCCATGCTTAATACAAGTTAAAAACATGTCTCTAGCAAACAAACTCAGCACTTGTACTCCATGTTCCTCTGCATTTTGTCCGCCTGAATCGCTGCAAGGCTCCAAGTCTCTTCTTAAAAACTTTATTAAACAGGGGCAGTCACACTGAGATTTCCATCTCTCTTTTCCCCAGGAGTGTGTGATGAGATTAAAGTGTGAGGAGCTGAAAGATTAAAAACAGGCGCGTAGCTGAACAGATGCCTCTCAGGCCCAGCCGAGATGGTCTGACCAGCTGCCTGACACCAGCGGGACTGCTCCCTTTAACATCGCCCTCAACACAACGCTCAATGCACAGCTATAGATATGCTGGAGTAATGGCTCCCCCTGTTGGCGAGCATGAGCAATAGCAGGCCTGCGGCCCACCGAACATCTGAGGAACAGAACTGGATCTCAGCGTGTACCGGCACATCTTTCATTCTCCTACAAAGCCACTGTTCCTGAAACAGAAAATAGCCTCCAGTCCTGGACCTGAGCATGAACAAGATATAGCTCCTTTAATTGGAGGTGGGCGATACCTACGACACAGGGGTGGAGCATCTGCACATGTCATAACAGACTGCAGACTGGGAGTGTGTGTCACATAGGGGGTAACAGTGCTTGTGTTGTGGTAACAGGGTAATATTTTGGGCTGCAACTAAGAATTATTTCTGAATTTAATTAAGCTTCTGACTACCAAATCGTCCATTCTTCCACTTCTTTTCCTTTCACACTACAACCATTCCAAGTTCTACCTGGCCCTATCCCATTTGGTGCTACAAGGCCATAAGGTGTCTTGTTTCTCGATGTGATTCTCAAAAGGGGTGCTCAAGAGCATCCTCTATGCAGTGCTAGTGCAGCCTTTGACGATTTCTGATTTCCTAAAATTCAGACAAGGCCCAATCAGAGCGGATGGATTTGTTTACAGCTGACAAGTTTGCATTAGACTTGCAATCTACAAAACCCATTTCTAAAAAAGTTGGGACATTTTGCAAAATACAATTTTAAAAAAATTAAAAAAAGAATTTGTGATTTGTTAATGGAGATTTCCAGTGTTTTCAGTGACCAACTGTATTTTATAAAATTAACAAATAAATAATTTGCAACTGCAAAACACTTTCAAACAATGGGACAGAGGTGTGTTTACCACTGTGTTACACTGCCTTTCCTTTTAATTACACTTTTTAAATGCTTGGAAAGTGAAGATACTGTATTTTCAAAAGAAGAGAGATCAGGCCTGCTTATTGAGGAATGCTTCAAAAATCACACACACACACACACTTACACACACACTTACACACACACTTACACACACACTTACACACACACTTACACACACACTTTCTCTTTTAACTTTACAAAAGCCTTTCTCTTATTTCTTTAAAAACTTTTATTTTGCCTCGCCCCAACTTTTTTTTTAATTGCCATTTCTTTGTACTTTTGTCAGTTAAATGAAGGTTCTAGAGAACTAACAAATCACAGACTCATCTTTACAAAATGTCCCAAATTTTCCAGAATTCCATGGGTTTCATATGTTGAGCCACTGTAGATAAGCACATTAGCTCATTAAACGCAGACTATGACTGATAACTTTGTGGGTACAATACATGTATAGCCAAGTGGGATGCTTAAGTTCCAAAAACGTGCTATTAAACATTGCACCCCATTATCTCTTGAATATTTAAGAAAATTACACAGAATTCTAGTTCTTGCATTGCAGGGACATACCCAAGCCCAGCACAAGTGTGGACCACAGGTTCACATTCAGCATCATGTGATTGGCTCCTGTTTGGAACCGCCCCCTCATATGGTCCTGAGCCACACCCGTCAGACCGTCCAGTGTCAGAGACAGGAGCTGCACACACAGAAAACACGTGTCTGGTGATGCACCAAAAAGAAAATTCCAGTGCTAACTACAAAGCTAACTTCAGTGTAAGGACAGCAAACAATGTTTTAATCACTGTTTTTCATTTTCACTGAAAACTGTAAAGTCGTAGATTGTTTTCACTTTGTTGTTCACCTATTAAATCTAATATTTAAATGTCAAAATATTTGGTCTTTTCAGTGGATGAACACTTGGTGCATCCACACGTCAGACACCAAAAGGTCAAGAAGTGACAGATTCAGATCTAAGCTGCAGTCTAAATCACCCCAAAAATAGTGCACTACATAGTTAGCCATGATGTCACATGGCCTGAATTCTTAACAACAAATATTACAGTCCTTTCACTGCAGTTCTCCAGTCAGTTCCTTATATAGCATATACACTATGTCATGAATAGGGCATGAGCATGCATGCTATGTAGAGAATAGGGAACAACTGAACCACTCAGAATACAGTTCAGGCCAACCTTCCATAAGCATCCACACCTTCTGACTGGTGTTTGAAAACACACTCTGTTGGCAGTAATTCTGTAATGATCGTGCCATTTTAGCTGATGATTAATTCTCATATAAATAATTGTGATTAATAACTTAATTGTATTTTCTTCGTAACTGGCTCCGTCAGATTTAATGCCCTGAAAAACACTACTGTACTATTACTAAAAAAAAAAGAGCTATCTGCAAACTGTTGAAACTTCTGCAGGTTCCATCACTACTTCACTTCTGAAACATTCATGGTCTTTTACCAGACACTGTAAAAAGAGGAATAAAGCAGCACAGTGACTAACCAGCAGCAATTCTCCAAAGCCAAAAACGTGCTCATCTGAGGTGGTGGAACCCTTATTTGGTTTGTAGAGGAAAAGTGCCACACCGGTTACAATCAGAAGCACACACAGATACTTGGCCATTGGGTACTTCTTTTTCAGAATGGTCACCCCCAGAATCATCACTACGGACAGAAAGACAAAGCTGTAAAATGAGTGAAAAGGTAAAACAAGAAACAGGAGACATTCATACAAAATGTGTACCAAGCTTCACATAAATGCAAATGCACAAATAAAAATCAAATTCAGATCAAATCAAATCAAAAATCAAATTCAGACTGCAGTACATCCAACGTATCTGCACGTGCAGATTGTACAGCTACTTTCTTACCTGGGATAGGTTTACAGGATTTCCCCAACACCTAAAAAGAACAAAATGACAAACTCACATTCCACAGTCATAATAGCTAACATACTACTAGTTACATGTTAGTTATTATTAGTATTACCATGTTATTTAATAAGGTTACGTTCACATTTCACTTCACTGCTCATACGTGCATGACTGTTATTATTCAGTATAGTGCAGCCCATCAGCATTCAGTGCAGCACATCAGTAGTGGCAAACAAAACCAGCTAATGTTTTCACAATACGCAATATGTCACAACATTTATTGTTCAGAACTCTGATAAGTTGAAGTAGACAAAGTAGAACAAAACGCTATCAGAAAAATCTGAACAAAATGATTTATACTCTACGTTAGATGAACTGAGCTCTAAATAAACAGGGCTGGTTATACTCCCTTTGTTAACAAGTGAAAACTGTTTATGTACTGATGATGTTCACGATAAGCTCACCAGAAAGCTCATACGCAAAAACCTTGCGTATTTAAGGTGGTAGTAATTTCAGGCTTCTGCAGACAGTGTTGCAGGAGGATAATGGGGCTATAAACACCTGGTATAAATACCTGGTATGCAATGGGATTCACAGATTAAGAAGAGATGGTGCAGTCTTGTTCGATGTTAGGTAAATGGGTCCAAAGCAGATGTTAATGATTGGCTAAAAGGAGTGATTGTATTTGGGTGTGCCAAAGACCATAGTGTGAAGGAAGTAGCTGAATTTGCAGGTGTATGGAAGCGTACAGTCATAATGGTCTACCAGCAGTGGCAAAAATACCAGTCTACAGGAAATTCTCCTCAGAGCTGTGCAGGGAAGGCATCCACCAAATCTGCCCCAACTGCACAATTCTTTGATGCAAAAGTGTCTGAACGTTGAAGCCACTCACATCCAGAAACTTGTCCAGTCCATGCCAAATTGAATCACAGCTGTTAATAATGCTTGTGGAGGTATTACACATGATTAGGTAAGTTACACACACTATTAGGTATTTACATACTAATTTTGTCTGGTGAGCTTAGTGAAAAGCACAGTGTGACATTCTGTGGTGTAAGGCATCATGATAATAATTAATACTGTCTTATTGCTCAGTTCTACTTACACAGTCATGAAATAAGTAAATACTGTGATTTTCAATCCATTATTCCAAAAAAGGTCAAACCATCTAACATTTGCTTAATGTAAAAAGTGTTGCTGACCACAAGGAGCTGGATGGTATTAGTCCACCTTCCTTGGTAACAGCTCTTCTCATCACAGAACAGGTCTGATTCTGGACTGTCTGAGAGACACACTGACAGTGCAAGAGAGAACTGACCTGTGTGGGATAGTTGACATACTGTAGAGCGGAATTGCTGGACACCATGGCCCCCAGATAGGACAGTGCACACACACCATAGAGCCAGCTCCGTGTGTGGTCTGGCCTGGAACCCTCGAAAATCTGAATCACTTTTCAGCAAAAGACAAAGAGAAAGGGAAAAATGAGACTGGACACGAAAAGAGGAAAATGCAGGAAGTGTAGCACGGGATATGAGAGGTATGCTCACAGATTCTGGCAAAGATAGAATTGATTATGCACTGGATGAAGACGAGAGTAGTGGCATAACGAAACTTCTCCTTTTTCTCCCCCTGGCTGTAGTCTCCTCGCGTGCTGAAACACAATAAAGGAATTGCAGAATTAATGGGTTAGGCCGATGCTTATCTGGCCTTATTGGTTTGCCTAACTGTAACAATAAGCAATATTTGCAACAGCAGATTGTTATGGTCTCAAGTAAGCAAATAGGGTCCAACCCCCACCCTGCTTAAGGCCAAGCTTAAGAGTAAGACCAAGAATCTTTGAGGCTCATGTACCAGGCAAGCAAGGTTACATTTTAACAAGAGTTTACTTACCGCATCAAACTCTTTCATTGGAAAAACATGAGGAATATCTGGTTTTCCATTACCTGAGTCTTGTAAGTAAAGTAGTGTAAACTGCAACTGAGACAGCCTGGGCCACCCTTCCATGAAGCTGGGCCACCCCTCTGACCACTGAGTGAGACAGCCTGCACCTTTTTCTCTCAAAATGAAGCGTTCTTTTTAAGGAGCTCTACATACTTAACATACTGCTCTACTAAGCCTGTGTAAACATAAAACTGTCCCATGATGGCTGTGCAGTCTGGTTTTGCCTGTAAGTTTATAAAATTGCTTTAAACCAGAAACCTGGTGGCACTTTTTTGCCTGCTGCTTTCAGTTAACGTCATAAAACAGCGTCAGTACCAAATGCATTTACTAGTGTAGTAAAGTATAGAAGTGCGTAATTTGGGATTTGGTCTCGACATTGAACATTTTTCACCAAGTTTGATGACTAAATGTTTGTCACTAAATGTTTAGCTAATAGAAACTAGCCAAATCACAACCTGTGGTTTGCTGACATCTCCTAGGAATTTTGCCCAACTTACCTGGTTTTATGGTTTGTTGAGTCTGTCCATTCCAATGACAATAAGGAGAATACGGAACGAAGCAATCACACTAGTCAAATGAACAGGACTTTGAAGGTCTAATGTACTCAGGCAGGGTACAAGGGTGTGAGTACACCCTTGGTTATACTGAAGTTTGATCTGACAGAAGTCCTGAACTTTCTTTTTTTAATTCAATACAATTTTGGTATTTTAATAACATAAACCGAGTATATGCACAGAAGCACAATATTAACCACAGTTTTTATTTGCAACCCCAATAAATTCACCATGTACAGCCTAGCCACCTCATCGTGAACATTTGCGCTACGTCCCTGGGTTGAGATACAAGAACACAACGCAAATGAAAGCACCATCCAAAGTGTAAGACGAGAACAGACAGTTCCAAATCTAGCACAGACATCTACAGCACACTTGTACAAAAGGGCATTGGTGGCTCCCAAAATAAGATACCACCACGACAGCAATAGAGCTCCATCACATGAGCAGCGCCCCATTCTGCATAAAACAACCACTGTGACTGGTGGAGTTTCTAAAGTAGCCTGTCACACATAGGCTAAAACCAGCTTTCCCCTGTACCATCTGGTGGTTTCTGTTATGTTATGCTATGGTATGGCTAAGAGACAGTACCACAAGTATGGGACCTTTATGAAACTCAGCAGCTTTGCATTCTTGTGGGGAGGAACACCTAAACATCTAAATGTGTAGTAAGAAGACCACAAAACTAAAGTGTCCCACCAATTTACAGAGTTAACGACTTATGTTGAAAAAGTCTGCCTCATTTTGTTAAATACATGTCCAATATAATTGGGTACCTAAAAGGTGATCCCATCCACCACCAACAATCCACCACCACTGGGTTATTGTCCCATCCACTGTTTCTGTCTTCATTCAGAGTAACTGCTCATTTCATTATCAGTGCTTAATATCGAAGAAGAAGGAAGAAGAAAAAGAAGGGAAAGAAAAAAGGAAGAAAGAAAAGAAGATAGAAGAAGAAGATAAAGAAAAGAGAAGAATAGGAAACAAAAAAGAGAAAGAGAAAAAAAAGCAAGAATAAAAGAAAAAAAATACAACATAAAGAAGAATGAGAAGAAGAACAACAAGAAGAAGTGAAGTAGAAAGAAAATTGATAACTAATGAATACTGTATATTTGCATACTGGATAAAGAAAACACTGACTAAAACGGCTTTAAAAGTTTTTTTAACCACAAAGCAGTAAAGTTAAACAGCCTCACGTAGTTAGAGCAGTTAGTTAGCCTGCGGAGCTAACCTGCTATTTAATGAGATGCTAGCATAGCTTAGCTTAGTCACTCACATAGTCTCCTGTAGTATTCCGTAGTAGAAGTAACAGACGAAGACCCCGCAGAAACAAACGATGAACCGCACTTTTTCATTCTGCCAGAGCGACCCCTTCACTGCGCCCTTTCCCGAAACCATACTGTCGTCCAGTAAAGCCGGTAACACCGGGATAGCCACAGCCGCCGATCCGCTCGGGGGAACCCGTAAGCCCGCGTCACGCTCCACTCTCCCGGCCGTGAGGAGTGCGGAAATGGTGCCGCGGTGAGATGAGCTGTTAGCGGGGATGTAGACGGGGCTTTCCCTGTGCCCTCAGCACCCAGCTACCTCCCGGCTGGCCTGATCTCTGACATATAAAATAGACCCGGTGTTAGAGACACAGCTGCGTCCAGTACCTCAGCGTATCATGTGTCTTGCAGCATCCTGGAAACGCCGCCTTATGGTATGCTGGAAACAAAAAGGCTAATGTGCTGCAGTGCTTCGTATAAAGCCCCTCCAGGCGTAAAGACTCAGTGACACCTAATTCAGAGGGCGAACATAATCCGCAGCCTTTACTTAATGGAGCTTCAGCTGAGGCTAAACGGCAAGTGAGCGCTGAATGTTTTCATGTTTAACTCAGGAGAGGAGAGATGTAGGACCAAAGGCTGTCCTGAGAGCCTTTACAACATGCCTGCTAGAGGGAGTTTCGGGCACAGCACACAACAACATGTCATTGTGCTGAACTTACGGCTTTATTTCAGCCCCAGCACCGCACAGCTGTAATTCAGGGATAATTAGAGGCTCTGGTGATGTTATTTCAGGGCATGCGAAGCTCAGAAACAGCCCACTGTAAACGTAGATTAAGTCGTTCCACAAACCAGTTTACTTAAACGAGCTCTACCTTTATTTCTGATTCTTGGGGCTTCTGAAACAGCTGATTTATTTCAGATCTGATCTGTGGCTCAGTTAGGCATTCGACCGAGACAGCTACGTAAACACTTAACGGGCCTTTCCAGATAGAAAGCGCGTGGGAGTTTTACGTCGTGTTATGTGGAGGACTTTGATTGGTCCAAATAAGACGAAACAGGGCTGACTCTGACCAATGAGAACGCCGGCAGCAGTCCGAAGGCGTGGCTTTGGGTCCCAAAGCAAAACTACACGTGTCAGGCAGAGACCCCGCCCCCTTTACTGATAACTGTTTCTAACAATAATTGGAACAGCAGAACATAGTGTTTAGCTGTACTTGCTATAGTACTGTCTGGAATGATCTCCAAATCTGATTCTCCTTGAGGAAAGCTGACTTCAGAGTTGTGCTCAAATTTGGTATAAATGAAATGGAGATAATATCTCTAATATAGTCATATTTTATTATATTAGCATATGTTGGCTAATACAGTCATCCATATTCTGGACATCTTTCTCAGTTTCTGTTCTCCCTGTGTTGTATGTCTTATTTATCTTGGTAATAGTATCAGACAACACTCCATCCTGTGTACTTAATGTCTCAGAATAGTGTTTCTTCTTTTACCCCACTTTTATTAGCCTTAACCTCAGTACTTAGGAACTATAAATATACATCTCTGCACAATGTGAGGTCTACAGGTATGTAGGTAGGGTGTGGGTGTTTTGTACTTTGTGAAATGTTCTCATGCTCTGTGCACTTTGAGCTACTGTAACCAAAGACAAATTCCTTGTATGTGTGAAGATACTTGGCCAATAAACCTTGATTCTGATTCTGAGTAAAATTGCTGTAAGCTTCTCTGAACTATGTATTGCCACAACATCTATTTATTATCTATATTATTATCTCATTATTATTATAAAGATTATTATGATGATTATAATGATTATTACGTATTATCATGTACAATTATTAAGTATTGATTTTGTTTACATTGAGAACCTCCTTATCTTGCACTTGTGCTGCTGAATTAACATGGTTAGATTTTTCCACATTGTGTCTGTGTAATTGCCTTTTCAGTCCGTAGTGTACAGTATGACTTAAATAAAACAGGCTGTGCTAAATTACCTAATTTGAAGCCTGTAGGGGAGAATTTCACAAAGCAGATTTTCTCCAGCAGCCAGATAACTTAAGCTCAAAGTCAAGCCCAATAGGACAGTCCCTCAGCCTTTCTGCTATTGTACAGGTTTGACTTCAAGCTTAAATGATCTTCCTAATTGAGAACCTGCTTTGTGGAAATACTCCCCACCCTGCGACCATCATATATAACTGTACGCAACCTTCAGCAATTTGCACCAATCAGATCTTTGTCAAAATTCCTTTAGAATAAACGGAACAGTGACCATAGTTTATTTTTTTTACTCTTTTATGTCATCCATCAACATAAACTGAGAGTATAAACAAGATCTTTAACATTTTGCAGCAGTTTCATTTAGGGAGAAACAAGGCTGGACACCGCTGGTCCATAAAACAATAATAATAAAAAAAGAACATGTGTTTACTTTACTAAGAACCGTTTTTTTTGCAGAACAAATAAAAAGAAAATGTTGAAACAAACATTAACAGCTAGAAACAAGATGCTGTAATAACTTATTTACAGTTCCTTCTAACAGTGAACAGAGCCTGCTAATGTGAATCTAGGCAAAATATTCTGAAATACAAACGGGTCATATGTTTTAGGCACATAAAGGCATTCATTCTTGCATCGTGTCTAAAATGTCAGTACAATTAAAGACCCTAGCCTTTACATACTGCTTGTAACTGTAGTGATCTTTAGCAGTATATTAGCAACAGATGGCACATTTTCTCCTCTTTCTCTACAAAGGTTTCTACAAATCTGTGAGATTTCAAATGAGCTGTCCGACATTTCAAAACTGGTTAAAAAGACGCAGCCAAACCAGAGACACAAACAGCAGAGTCAAAAACACAAACCTGAACTTCAACTGGCTGCATTTAGTGCTATGCTACAAACTAACTGTACAAACGCACAGGGGTTCAGACATCGTCGTTATCATATATCTAGTAGATCTAAATGCAAAACACAGTAAATATGCGCTCTGAATATCAAAAATAAATTCAGCAAAATACAGCTCTACAGGCATTTACATCTACGAGGTTAAACTTTCAGAAATCAGTGCTTTTGGATTTAACAACCACCATGTTCAGTTTGCTGTATGAAAAAGTTTTTTTTTTTTTTTAAACTCATGTGAATATTATACAAAAGCCTTTTCATTCCAAGTACATGCTTCAGAGCAGCTGATAAGTTTTACAAAAGAAACAGTTCAAGATAAAACAAATTATATCTTAATCATGTATACAATTGTGTTTTCATCTATGAAATGCTAATGAGTCATTAAAAAAATAATCAAAAGACTTCAATATAATAAAAAATACGTCAACATAAACTTCATTGGTCAACTTTTGTCATCTGACCCCGTGGTACCCAACCCTAGTCCTGCACATTTTAGTCTTTTTCCTGCTCCCAGCACACCTTAACTTATTAGCTAATTCAAAAAGCCATTTGTGAGTTGAAATGGGTTAAATGTGCAGGGCAGGGAGTCCTTCAGGACCAGGGCTGGAAACCACTGAGCTGACAAATTAACCAAACAGAGAAATGCAGACTTAGGTCCAAAATATCCAAAAACGAAACTGTTGTAGTCAAGAGCTACTTTGAATAACAATAATAGTGATAACTATAATAATAAAAAGGGGTTGTCAGTTCGGTGGTGGTATGCAAAACCAATTTAGTGGGGTCAAGTCAATTTGAAGTCAGTATGTTTTGTAGTAGCAACATGCCATTCCCTTTTAAACAGTGCCAAAAGCACATATAGTTGTGCTGGTGATCATCACAGGCTTTGGGCTGCAGGACCTAATATGGCAACACCAGTCTCTCCATGTACTCTGAATGTAGGTTCAAAGTCCAGTAAGCCTCTCATGGCTGGCACTTATTTTGTACAGTATTGTTTAAATAAAGTCTGATCCACGTGTATCTTGTGGATGTACCCATGTGTATTTACCTCATGTATATTTTTCCATTTGGTAATTTTAAAAAGGTTAGCTATCCTATTATGGGATACGTGTAGCCATGCTTAGACGTGCAACTGTCCAGAATCACAAACCAAACATTTTGAGCATTTGTCCTGAGAGTGACAGTGCTTTCTTCAGTCCCTTGGTGACAGATTGTCTTCCCTCTTCATCTTTTCTCCCGATGTCCCTGGTTGCTGAAAAATGTTAACACTTATTCCACGAGTGCCACAACTACCAGTGAAATGGCAAACAAGCTTCAGTCCATTACTCTTTTGTTGCTGAGTTCGTAATTTGCTGTCTTATTTCTTACAGCACTTCAAATGGTTGAGGTGGACGAGCCTGAGAGGTGTGTGTTGTTGCCCACTGTATGTGGTATTGTCTGACAGGGAGCGGTGCTTTGGCCTGAGCAGCCAGTAACAGGTGAGACTGACAGGCCACGAAACAGCAAGTCCATGGAAGGGAGGAGGGGCTTAAGCAAGCTCACTGGGCAGAAGGCGGAGCCTCCATGAGGAGTGAAGTTGACTTTGTTGGGGTCTGGACAGGATGGCTGGATGGGGCGACTATGGCAGGGAGAACTGGGTTGGGGGTCATGAAGGGGAGGGAGGGGAGAAAGACACAAACAGCAGGTTATTGTGAGAGCAAATTGTAAACTACACCAACATAAAAAATTAAGTAAGACCCATAGTAAGACCCATATCCTCCATTTTTTTGCATTCTCTTTCTAGTACCAAAAACCATCATGAATCATTTTTAAATGACAGTTTTTGTAT
Source organism: Semaprochilodus insignis (assembly GCA_034552555.1). Lineage (NCBI taxonomy): Eukaryota > Metazoa > Chordata > Actinopteri > Characiformes > Prochilodontidae > Semaprochilodus > Semaprochilodus insignis. The sequence goes on along the minus strand of CM067477.1, from coordinate 12,329,129 downwards.
TTTTGTGGTAGACTGACAACAGCAAACTGGATATTTAACAGAGACAGACAATTCTGCCACCATAAGTGGCAGATTTAAGCAGAATGCTTCATCAGGAGTTCAGTTTTTTCAACTTTTGCTGTTGCACAGTGATGGAATTAATCTAGGCACCTTGAACAGCAAACATCTGGTTGCTGAATTTCAGACAAATCCAGTATCATACAACAAAAGTAAAAGAATATGGATCATCCTCCTGATTTATCCACCTTCTAAAAGTCTACACAGCTAAAGCTCTCCTCTGATAATCATACATTTTTGCCAAAAATGCAGTCACAATGGCCACATTTGCATGGCTTCGTGCTGCTGTCTGTGGTGCAAAGAAAACAACAATTCTATCTTCTTGTCTGTCCACCTAATTTGCCATTTAAGTAATCCATTCTTGCTGTTGTATTGATGATTTACTTACTTACTGCACTTATACACCTGCAATAAAACACACAGCTTCTGATTAAAGCAGGTGTGGCATGCAGGTAGGCATGTTTTCACCAGCTAGAACAATGGCTATATTTTTATTTTGGCTGGCGTGTCCCTTTAATATAGGACAAAGGGTTTTGTCCTAAATGTTCACAACAACAGTGTATTTACTGAACCCCATGTGTTAAATTGTGAGTTTGTGTGGAAAAAAAAAACATATATAAAAATAACACATAATATGTTAGAATAGGAGGACATAACTGCAAGGTACTTGACTTAATAACATATTCAAACAAATATATTTAACTTAATAAAACAAACAATAAAAAAAACTGCTTGCTGCCACTGCTTTGGCCTGTAGTGCACATCCTGTTTGAGATCTCTGTGTACTTTGCATGCATGTATCTGTGTGTGTCTGTAAGTATATATACTGAACATCACTCACAGCGCCTCTTCACATACGCGCACTCTCTCACAGCCCTCTGGTGGCTCTCTTTGGAAAGCGTAGGTCTTATTGGGGCGGGGGGAAGAGGAAGGTGCATCAGCCACATACAGGGGAGGAGAGGGTGAAGGGTCTAGCTGCCCACAGACTATGATATCTAAAACACAATGGGAAGAATGGTTCTGTTAATACAAAACCTAAATGTGAGGTTTCTGTACAGGCACAAGGACAGAGGATTCTCCTTCATCCCAACTGAATCATACAGAGGTGGGTGTGGTGTGAGGGAGAGATGAAACATGCTATTAGTGCCGCCTAAACAAACTGCCCTTCTTAGTACAATACATATAATCACAACTCTCTGTCAGCCAACATTAGCCGAATGTTAACTCTGTCTGATTCTGTTTTGTTATATACCTGCCAATATCAATATGATTCCCATATCACTGTGCATCCTTTAGCAATGGATTAAGGGAAAAGAAAACATTTGTCTTTTAAACAGTAGATGAATCATGCTCATCGTGACCAGTGAAGGAGGGCCACAGTATACTGCTACATTGCAAAACGGATTGAACACTGCAATCTCCTGCAATGTTAGGGTGAAATTTGAGGCACTTAAATCAGGCTGGATGTTATAGTAGGTGTACCTGATAAAATGGCCAATGAGTATCCTAATTTCAGGTGTCTCCTATATTTACGCTCCCTTCATATTTACAGTTATATCACCAGAGATAATTAGAAATTTAGGACCTCTGTAACCAAAATATTGCAAAACATTGGTAAAATCTAATCTAATGAGTTAATTTTTTCAAGTAGACTTGCATCTTTAATAGACACACAATGACTGACAATGAAATGTTGCGTTTTTCCAATATGACAGACAAACTAGAAGCTTTCAATGTACCCAGGAACAACATTACTGCATCTACCCATTTATATGTGCGCATTTTGAAAGTCAACTACCACAAAAGAGACTCACCAGAATCTGCTATGGGACAGGGGGACTGTGAGGGGGAGAGGAGTCCTGGCGAGGGGTCACTCTGAGAGCCACTGCTGCACCTCTGAACTGGAACAGGTGCCCTATGGCCATCTGGGACATCTAGAATCTGACACAAAGGACAAACACACAAAAAAGAAGTCGGTTCATGTCTGATCACTGCTCATTAATAAACCCACTTTTCATTTCATATAAATAAAAAAGATGCCTTTAGTTTCTTAAAAAAAAAAATCTCAAAATATGTACCGCCACATAACCACAAAAACAGTAGTGTAATCACTTTGTGTTGTGTCCGAGTTGTGTCCGAGCTCAGGCTGTATCCAAATTTTGTCAGTCAAATTGGATTTCAATGTTCAATACGAAGACTTGATTTTTTTATATACATTATTGAAAAATATAGTTATGATTCCCATTATTGTGAATTCTTCATTGACATGTGATCTCTGTTCATTTTTGTAAATCTATTTTTATTACATCCTGTTACCAAAACACACTGAAGAAAAAAGAAGAAGAAGAAAAAAAAAAAAAAAAAAAAAAAAAAACCACAGGCGACTCGACTTGTCAACTTTCACAGGGGCAGCCCTAGTATGAGCACTAAACAACAACAAAGGGTCCATATCCTACATTTTTCTTTCCCAGGGTTCATGCACCATACAGCCATGTGTTCTGATTGGTTGCTCTGCATTGTGGCCCATTTAAAAAGCAGCCTGGGCTACAGATATCTCTTTCAACTTTAACATGAATGGGCAAAGCCAAGCTGATATACTACAAACTCACAAATATGAGCACCTGTTTTTCCATGATATGGGCCCTTTACGAAATGATCCGTAAACATTTCAATACTCACCCTGACACCTTTAGACAGGACAATCTAGCAATTGATTAACCATTACTACAGAGTAAAAACATTCAATTATTATTGCAATAGCGCAGTACGCAAAGTGATCCCTCTAAAAAAATAGTGGTTTGTTTTGGACTATATATTTGTTCATTTCGTTCAGCCCTAATACATTTAATGGCTGATACATTTGATGGCTGAACCTAATCAGATGCATATACACATGTGCACACAAATTCTGACCTTGTGCTGTTCCTCTGGCAGTTCAGACACAAAGACTCCCTCCAGCTCCAGGTTAAGCCCTTCTACACTGCGCCGCAATCTTGGAGCCAGCCTGCTGAGGGGCAGCAGAGGTACAGTCTGCACACACAGAAACATACAGAGAGAAAGAATAGACATATTAATAAAAAGCAGTAAATAATCCTATATTAATTCTATATTACTAGTTACAAAAACAAAACACTTAAACAATTAAAACAACTTAATATTAATTAACTTAATATTCTCTCACATGAAAGTTTTACAGTGTTGGTCACATTTTAAATGTGTTAATATTTTTGGTATATGGCCAATATATCCTAAAACCATGAATCGCAGCACTGTGCAATATCAGAAACCACACTTACTTGGTTTAATTTCCAGTCAAAAACAGTCAATAAGTCATTCATTTTTAGCATCAGAAAAACAGAAGCAGATAATATTTATTTAAAATGACCATAGAATGGAAAAATGTATTTACATTGGTATAGTTGAATAAGGAGAGTTCAGTACACAGAACTGACATACACATGCAGGCTGTGAAGGGGATGTCTGCACTTTACAAACAAACAAAATGAGGCAGAAGTTGGCTTCCTATTCGCTAGCTTCTTAATCAAATGTTACAAGCGCCAGAATGGAACTGAAGCAGCATTTAAGGTGGAACGGAACGTTCACAAAGTAACAGGTAGCCAACTTCACCTCCCACATCTTTAACAAGATCCTGGACAACTTTAATTAAAAATTGTTAGCTTGCTCTGCACTTCACTCCAAACAGTTTCTCAAGCCTTGGACAATATCGAGCAGCTTCATTCAACACTGAAGAGACTGAAGAGAGGAGCAGGTTTATCTTTAGCATCACAACCCCAACAGCAACCTGCAAGTAGCAGCCATGCTGTGCGATTGTATCCACTTTGCTAGTGGAAGCAGATCATCTTAAATTAAAGGTTTCAGAATCAGAATCAGAATCAGGTTTATTGGCCAAGTATGTTGACACACACAAGGAATTTGGTTTCAGCAGTTAGTGACTCTCTAGTACTGACAGTCCACAATATACACAATGACTCCACATATACACCATATACCCAATAAATACAGACAATTACAATTACATTATACAATCTTCATAAATACAGACAATTACAATATACAATCTTCATTACAATATACAATCTTCATAGTAACAACATTAATTTACTTTTTGATGTTGTCGAGGTTCACTGTATTTTCCTGTCTGTGTCTATTTTGACATGTTGGGTGTGTAAATTCACATTCGCAAATACAATGCTGAACACGCATTCTATGGAAACTTTAACAGGAAATTACACAAAGCCTAAACAGCCATGTATAATTTTAGTCTTTCTGTATTTAGCGTCTCTCTTTGCCTTCCTTTTATTGCCTTTCTTTTCAAGAGACTTGCTTTTAGTTTTCCAAAAAAATCTGCAGGGATATTTTATATATATTTAGTGATGTTGAGGTCTGGGCTCTGGGGTGACCAGAGCATTGTTCTGAAAACACCAGTAGCTTTGTGTTTGATTTGCAAATTTTCTTTTTCTTTTTACACATCCTTTCAGACTAATATTGCTGAGTTGTCTTCTCACAGTGGAAGGATGAACAGAAACACCTGTGGATGTTTCTCACAGATGAACGTTTTTAGTATTGTTTATATAAGAAATTGGATGTTTTTTATTTTTTTTAAATCCACTTTTGGTAATTCCTGGAAAAAAAGACTGGACAGTAAATAAATGAAAGAAGGACTGCACACAGTACTTTACATNAGTAAAAAATGAAAAAAGACAGATTAAAAAAAGAAGGAAGAATGAGACAGAAAAAGAAAAAAACAACAAATGGAAAGAAAGAAATCGATGAGGGAAAAAAAGAAAATAGAGAGAAAGAATAGAGAATAAAGAAAGTAAGAAAAAGAATGGTAGAATGGGAGAAAGTAAGACCTCAACAGAGAGGGAAAGAGAGAACACAGAAGGAGAGAGTCACAGTTAAAGTGCAGTTCAGGTAAAGTCATTTAACACTCATAATCAGGACAGTGCTGACTTTAGGTCTATTTATGCTGCTTCCTCTCACAGACAAACAGCAAAAGTCTTTGGGTTTAACCTGAATTTCACTTCTAAAGGGTTTGACCTGCTTGATGACAGTGCAGCTGTTTACAGCAACCTGCTGAACAAGTTACTGTGCAACATGTCTAATCCTGCCAATGCTGTTTATCACTATGTATCTCCTGCCCCAGTTCAAGAAGCATCAACCAGCAAGTTCCTCACCATTTTGCTGGTGTAACTTATTGGCTGAAGAAGTCGCTAAGCTCTTTTAAACCGGGTTCTGGATGGAACTGAAAGAGGTTTCCTCACCCTAGGGACTGCATATGTGTAATCTATGACAAACACACAACACACCTGCTGTGAACACCTGTGACACCATCACCCAAACAGATGTGTTAACACCAGCATGACGGAAAAATACTGCACTGGCGTAACAGAACAGTGTAATCAACAGCACCCTCTGTCCCACTTCTGCCACACATGACTACCAATTTATAACATCAGTCACAAACAGTGGGAGATTCGACAACAACACCTCCACCATAATTACACATTGTCACAACACACGATACAGACTGTAATATCTGGTTCTTCAAAGCTTTGCAAGCTGGAACGAGCAAAATCCTCGAGCAAAACACTAGTGCCACAATCCCCCTTCACTGCAGTAACAGCCTCTGTTCTTCTGGGAAGGCTTTACACTAGATGTTGGAGAAAGACTGTTGTGAGAAAGATCTGACTGCATTCAGCCACAAATGCATTAGTCAGGTTATGTACCAATGTCGGATGATTAGTTGTGGATCACATCACTTCAACTCATCCCAAAGCAAGTTCTATAGAGAACGCAGCTCCACTTCTTCATAGCCTGATGCCTCATTCCTTCTAGTCCACAACTGTCATTAGGGAATGGTGACTTAAAATCTTGTGTGGCTGTTTCAGGGCGTCCAATTCTATATGTAACGTTGTTCTATTGAGATTATTAAAGCGGTTATACTGAGTGACAAGAGAGGGAATATTTTTGGACATTTAATAAAGAAGGAAAATAATTAACTGCTATAAATATTTTAATAAAATGAGATAATGGCATACATATATACACACACATACATACACACACACACACACACACACACACACACACACTATACATTACACATATATATTATTTGTGATAAATATGAGAGAGACAATCATGAGGTTTCTCCAATCAGACTGATTTGCACCCCTTATTGCTACATGTTGGTGTGTAACAATGCATCACAATACTGCAATGCAACGCAAACTGTGACAATGCATCATGGAGGATGGACACTCTATTAAATATGCCATCAAATGCAACTATAAACAACTATATTTGGGTAAATACCAACATTTGTAAGTACTCAGTAACAATCAGCATTTCACCCCAGCACTCCCTCCATCTCCCAGTTCCTGTGTCATTATAAAAGATGTGCAATAACATGATTAAACTCATAAGTTTCCTTTAAATCTTGTCCAAAATTTCACTAGAATACCGAATCGTGGACTCATTATTGTGAATCAAACAGTAAAGAACTGTAGGCTAAGTGTGTTGTTACACCCCTAATTACATGTGCTCTATTCTTGTGTAGAAATTTACAACATGTTGAAATAAACAGCCAGAAAAGTTTAAAGCTTGGAAACCAGGAATTTTTGCAGTTTTGTCAATACCCTTTGGGAAAGTGTCTGTGAGACAAAGAGAAAAACCCTACCCAGATTTCACTTTTTAGTACAGTAGTAATTCCCAACGACAGTTGAGTTACGTGAATAAACAGGCTAAACCACATATTTACCACATAACCGCCTCTATGAAGGGTTCTATTCTATGCATAGACATAAACAGGTGGTGGTCACATGTGAAATTAAATATATTTTGCTTTCAAACAAGCTGTCACTTCACACCAAAGATTTAAACATTCCTGAGACCTGAACTTATGTGATGTCAGGTGATGTGCGAAACCCAGGTTTGCGTACGATCAGAGTAATTGATTAACTTTGCTTTAACAAATGATTCGGTATCAGCATTACTACATATTATGTAGGTTCAAAGTTGTTGTTTTCAACATGCAGTTGATCTGCAAGTTCTCAATAGGTAATTCACCACAATAACATTAAAAGATCAGCATACTGCCCACTCCCAGGTACCAACCATCCACTGTTTTGTGTGTGTGTGCGTTTTTAAAGACCTGGTCTTTCACAATTACAAGCAAGCATGCATATCCAAGCAGACACACGCATACCGCCATGACAGCCCCCCGTGTCTTCGGTTAGTAGCCACAGACCCCGGATGACACTGGGAGGAAGTGGGTGAGGGTCTGTCACAAAAAAACTCAGCCTTCAGCGTAGCGACCGTTTAGGTGCACCGACACGAGCGTGACTCTGCTACAGCTGCATCACATTTCCTTTGTGTTTGCAAGCAAGTAGCTGAAGATGATAGTTAGATCTTTTGATGAGCGAAGTTCCCAGCAGGTGATCAGGTTCTGTCAGACGCTTCTTCTCAAACCGCTCACTATTTCCTCCTTGATTGTTCCACATCTGTGGCCTCAACCCAGACAACCTCTCACCATGGGGTCTTCACTGTAAAACACTGCACCAATCTTCTCTTTCTCCCTTTTGTATTACAGCATGTTGTAGCAGGAACATCTTGCACTGAGGTCAAAGCGTGCGGTCATGACATGTGGTCATCAGTGTACTATAAATTTAAAGTGCAAGAAATGGGTCACCCCCCTCTGAGGCTGTAAGCAATGCAGCTAACGGTCCTCATAAGTGGGTCTGAAGAGAACCTGGAGGTGTGACATGCAGGGAAATGTCATGTCCCCAATACAGTGCCAATGTGGCACTAACCTTAAATTTAAACTCAGCCCCCTTTCTACATCCAGCCAAACCCCTGAACCAGGCCTTAATGAAATAAGGAGACTATGATCATAGGATCAGCGTCTATAAACAGACCAGCAGTATCTGGGGCCGGATGCAGATCTAGATGACTGGGGTAAGGTTTCAGAGGCCCCAAAAGCAGCATGAAGGGGTGTGGAGGGTTTGAGTGTCAGTGGGTGATACAATAGAACAGGCTCTTTAGCTTTTCTGTCGGTCCAGTTTTGTGTTTTGGACAGAGTCTATGCTGAGAATTGTGTCAAAGGTGAAAAAGCAGTTCGAAGTAAGTTCAATCATTACATCAGTGGTGCAAGAGATTATGGGAATATGAAACAACACTGAAACACTGTTTATGTGTATGTACACTCAAGAGACTTGAGCCTAAGCGAAGACCACGGAGGTCATGACAAACAAAACCTTCCTTTTCTGGTTGGCCAGTCATTGATAGCCTGCTGAGCAGCACTGCAAGCTTGAACAAACCCCTGTTCGCAGGGGGGGCAGCATGTGTTTCAACAAACTACAAGAGGCCTGAGAAAGTACAGGCATGTTTAAAATAACAAAAGAAAGAATTAAAAGTGGTACACCTAGAAGAATTACCACCCAAGAATTAGGCCAAGCAATATGGATAAATATGGATAAAAATACTATTAAAGCGTATGTGGTTATAGTACTGGAATTTGTAAGTGATTTTTCAAAAAGATAAAATGAAAAAAACTCACAATAAAAATACATTTATTATTATCAACCTATTCAACCAATAAGGAACATCCTGCAATGTCATAGCATCTCTCCATCACTACATTAAATAAAATCTAGGTGACCAAAGCCGATCGAAAAGCCAGACAAATGATAATCAACTTTTACCCAAACTGAGATTGCTTACTTAGTTATGGGACTGGTAAACTGGTTTAAAGTTTATTATAATGTTTCTTTTAGGGCTCTGCGGTATATCGACTTTTTAAGATACATCAATATATATTACAACAAAATATAAGATGACAATACCATTTTTATTAATATATTTTGATGTTGGTTAAAATACATGTCCTGGTGGAGCACAGTGTGGAATGAGGATAGAGGAGTGGTGTGGTGTAGAGTAGAGTGAGGATGGTGGAGTGGTGGTGTGGAGTAAAGAGAGTGTGGCGGTAGTGTGGAGTGAGGAAGGTGGAGGGGTTGTGTGGAGTAAGGATAGTGTAGCGGTACAGCAGAGCAAGGACAGAAGTGGTCGTGTGGATTAAGGATAGTGTAGTGGTTGTGTGGAGTAAGGATAGTGTAGCGGTACAATGGAGTGAGGACAGAAGTGGTGGTGTGGAGTAAGCATAGTGTAGTGGTAGTGTGGAGTGAGGATGGTGGAGCAGTGGTGTGGAGTGAGGATTGTGGAGTGGTTGTGTGGAGTAAGGATAGTGTAGCGGTACAGTGGAGTGAGGACAGAAGTGGTGGTGTGGAGTAAGGATAGTGTAGTGGTAGTGTGGAGTGAGGATGGTGGAGTGGTAGTGTGGAGTAAGGATAGTGTAGCGGTAGTGTGGAGTGAGGATGGTGAAGCGGTTGTGTGGAGTAAGGATAGTGTAGCGTTAGTGTGGAGTGAGGATGGTGGAGTGGTGGTGTGGAGTAAGGATAGTGTAGCGGTAGTGTGGAGTGAGGATGGTGAAGTGGTGGTGTGAAGTGGTGGTGTGGAGTAAGGATAGTGTAGCATTAGTGTGGAGTGAGGATGGTGGAGTGGTGGTGTGGAGTAAGGATAGTATAGCGTAGTGTGGAGTGAGGATGGTGAAGTGGTGGTGCGGAGTAAGGATAGTGTAGCGTAGTGTGGAGTCAGGACGGTGTAGCTGTAGTGTGGGGTGATGATGGTGGAGTGGTGGTGTGAAGTGATGGTGTGGAGTAAGGATAGTGTAGCGGTAGTGTGGAGTGAGGACGGTGTAGCAGTAGTGTGGAGTGAGGATAGTGTAGCGTTAGTGCGGAGTGAGGATGGTGGAGTGGTGGTGTGGAGTAAGGATAGTGTAGTGGTAGTGTGGAGTGGTGGTGTGGAGTGAGGACGGTGTAGCGGTAGTGTGGAGTGAGGATGGTGGAGTGGTGGTGTGAAGTGGTGGTGTGGAGTAAGGATAGTGTAGTGGTAGTGTGGAGTGAGGACGGTGGAGTGGTGGTGTGAAGTGGTGGTGTGGAGTAAGGATAGTGTAGTGTTAGTGTGGAGTGAGGATGGTGAAGTGGTGGTGTGGAGTAAGGATAGTGTAGCGTAGTGTGGAGTCAGGACGGTGCAGCGGTAGTGTGGAGTGAGGAGGGTGGGGTGGTGGTGTGAAGTGGTGATGTGAAGTAAGGATAGTGTAGCGGTAGTGTGGAGTGAGGACGGTGTAGCGGTAGTGTGGAGTGAGGATGGTGGAGTGGTGGTGTGGAGTAAGGATAGTGTAGCGTTAGTGTGGAGTGAGGATGGTGGAGTGGTGGTGTGGAGTAAGGATAGTGTAGCGTAGTGTGGAGTCAGGACGGTGTAGCGGTAGTGTGGAGTGAGGATGGTGGGGTGGTGGTGTGAAGTGGTGATGTGAAGTAAGGATAGTGTAGCGGTAGTGTGGAGTGAGGACGGTGTAGCAGTAGTGTGGAGTGAGGATGGTGGAGTGGTGGTGTGGAGTAAGGATAGTGTAGCGGTAGTGTGGAGTGAGGATGGTGGAGTGGTGGTGTGGAGTAAGGATAGTGTAGCGTGGTGTGGAGTGAGGACGGTGTAGGGGTAGTGTGGAGTGAGGATGGTGGAGTGGTGGTGTGGAGTAAGGATAGTGTAGCGTTAGTGTGGAGTGAGGATGGTGGAGTGGTGGTGTGGAGTAAGGATAGTGTAGCGTAGTGTGGAGTGAGGACGGTGTAGCGGTAGTGTGGAGTGAGGACGGTGTAGCGGTGGTGTGGAGTGAGGACGGTGTAGCGGTGGTGTGGAGTGAGGACGGTGGAGTGGTGGTGTGGAGTGAGGACGGTGTAGCGGTAGTGTGGAGTGAGGACGGTGTAGCGGTGGTGTGGAGTGAGGACGGTGGAGTGGTGGTGTGGAGTAAGTAAAAACTACTGAACCAAGATTCCAGCTGTCCAGTCACACCTACTTATTTTATATCATTTTTCATTTTCATGTTGAAGGAAACCCTGTCACTACATTTAATCTTGATCACTGTCTGTTGTAGTAAAAGGGCTTGTGACCTCTCACATGACTTCGGTTTACAACTGAACGTTTAGGTCACTTTGAAGAAAATATCGATAGATATATAAATATATATATAGTAAATCTTCATTCAGCCTAAAAATGCAGAGATATGAATTTTGGTCCATATTGCCCAGCCCTAGTTTCCTCTACACTTCCTATCTGCTGTATGTAAGCTCTGTATTATTTGTTGGTGTGTGATAACCTTTCATTTCTAGGTCAGAGAAATATTTTCAACCTTGAGAAAAACAAAAGGCATATTTGGTTGTGCTAGTTCTTATTCCGTTTGAGAAAACAGAGTCCATTTTTTCAGACTGCTTTGTTGCCCAATCTCCTGATTTTTCCCTTAAATGCCATTTTTACTCTCCGTAATTTTAACACTGAAAATAGCTAGCTTGCCTTCTCCTCTAAATGTCACACCAGGCTACATTCTTCTCCCTTGCTGTCTAACGAGTAAAGACATGCTTGCAAAACCTACCAATTTCTCTCTGCCATTTTTGAATTAAACATGTTTTCAACCTCCAGTCCCATCATCTAGAAAGTAAAGGCTAGAGCCCAATGCTAATTTTGGTCTGTTTATTTCCCGTTTATGCTGTTGTTTATGCATTTGTAAACTCTTAGGAATACAGAATATCACAATTAGCCAGAGTGCACACCCCTGCTGATATTGGAATAAGGATATCAGTGCTGTACAAAAGTTGATTTTGTTTATTGTTATCTATTACTATTACCATTGTATTGCTTATGTCTAATTTTAACCACAAAAAACCCAAAACACATAAATCATTACTTATACCACTGACCACTCGAACAGAAAACCACACTGACCAGACATTCTGTCCCAGTAGGGGGGTTCTTAGACCTTTCTGTCAGGTTCACAAAACAAGAAATCCACCAGTAATTTCTGTGTTGCCCACCAAGCCCATGTGGAACCCATTTAGAAAGAACAACATGGCTGCTCCTCCGAGCTGAGTTTTCACAAAAATCCCTCCACGATCAACCCTGAGCTGCCCAGAGCAAAGCACTCTGGTTTATAACCAGTCTTCGTGCTTCATAAATCAAACAGACTGTCCTCTTGCGATGCCATGGATATTCCTATTAAAGCAGCACTTGGTGAGATTTGATACAGCGTCTCCAGGGGACAGAGTTATTAAGGCTTTTATTCTATCTTACATTTCACTGGCATGATAAATGATTCAACCTTTCCCCACTTCTCCAACAAATCACATAATCTCCAGCTGATCTGATCAGCTGATCTAAATTCAGGCAAGATCAAGTCAACACTGTGCCTAAACACCCTTGGCATGTGTGGAAAAGGGACAGAACGTCTGGTCAGTGTGGTTTTCTGTTCGAGTAACGGAGTCTGAATGAGTGGGTGGGTTACCTGCGTGGCTTTGTCATTAACACAGGTTAAGTTCGGACTCTCTGGCTGTTTGGGCCAGTGGCCTTGCAGGTACGGTCCCACCAGCGTGTCCAGCGAAAGAGTCCGTCGCAGGGTCGGCTTTGGAGGGCGAGCCTTTGTCCTGCACTCAACTGGAGGAGGAGAGTCGTCATGTTAATGTGGATAAGAGGGATATTCTTGATATGAAATAAATGGTTGTGATATATCAAATACTACAATGTCATGTTTAATATACAGTTCTTCTCAGCAGACTTGTTTTCAATATGTTTCTTGCATGGGTGTTGTACAAGTCCTATCCTGCTTTTATGTAATGCAATATGACTATATGCACATCTATTAATATATAATTACAGTTCATTCAACATAAAATTCAACCCCAAAAATATTTCACAGGCCAGTCTGGTTGTGAAAGATATGGATCAGGAAGTATTAAATGACGCATGGTCTCTTTTGTTAAAAAAAAAAATTCTCAATTTTATCTCACTCCTAAAGTTAAAAGTAAAAAATTTAAACTTTGAAATCAAAACATATATATCAAGACATATAAATGACATCTGAATTGTATTTGCGTCTTGAGATGATTAGCTCAAAAACCAACATATCAGCATCAGACAGATGTTCGGATTTAACCTATATATAATGTACATATTGTACTATGGAAGAGCACAATGTTTAATCTATACAAATCTGTAGTGAAATATTTGCAGTGTATTTATTTTTACTGTATTTGGGTCCAAATTTCTACATTTTATAAATATTTATGTATCGGCTGCTACAGATACGTACAAGAAAAATATCAGATATCAGCCCACAAGTCCCATATCTGCGTATCCATACTTCTCCAAATAAGAGAGTGCTGAGAGTTAGGCGAGTGTCCTAACTCTCAGATACAAAACACAGGTACTAGTCTGGTTACCAGCGTACTGTGACTGTACAAGCTAATAAAAACAGCCTTGAATAACCGTCTTTGTTTCCAGTAGCCACCTGCCACTGACTGTTACGAATTTAGTAAACATTAAAAACTCAAACCACATTTTTTGACATCATTTTGAGCCACACAGTGGCTCCAATATTTGACACAGGTGTTATTTAGCCGTAGTGTTAATACATGTAACAACCCAGCTCATGTCAACCAATCTGATATTTAGGCTCCACAACAGCAGTTTTCTACCCTTGCCCTTGCGGTTACATCGTGCCTGTATTCATTGTACTGCTGAAGACATGGTAAGAGCTCAATTGTCACCAGCAGATGTTAAACCTCAAGCGTGTAGGTTGCAAAACACTGCAAAACCCCCCGTGTACTGTTCTGCATGGCTCAACTTATCCCCATCCCCCCTCCCTTCAGCTCCGTTCCCCATGAGCACAGTGAGCTGGCTACTAAAATAAACACGCGCTGGCACATGGACTTGAGTTACACAGCTCGGGTATGACCAGAACAGATACACAACAGTCAGACGTGCTAATGTACACGGCCTCTTACCTGATGGAAAATTTGATGGACCAATAAAACTGCTGAAGCTTCATCGATAAAAGTGATGTTTTTGTGCAATCTTGTCACTTTCCAACAAGCTAGAAGGCTGTAACTGTCCCAGCCACATGTTATATACTAGGGCTAAAATGAAAAGCAGCCTTTTCCATTTCTATTTATTTCTATTTATTTATTTTAACCTATCCAGATAAATTAGTTTTGAGACTTTAAGACCCTTCTTTTGCAAAAGGAAAGTTTCAGGAACTCATGGCCCATATAATGACCCTAAAATACTTTTTTTTTGGAGAACGTACGTTTCATGCTATTAGAAGTCTTGACCGAAGCAAAACTAAATCTCTTGTGAGGGTGGACATGCAGGAATGGTATAAGGAAAGAACAATGCTCCGACATTCCTGCTTGCATTTATAACGAGCAGTTCTCGGGCCTGAGAACTCCATAATAGCACCCAACCCCCAAATAGCCCCAACTTCTCAACACTGCGGCTGAGGAGTTCTTGCTCGGATACAAGAAACCGGATAGTCCTGTTGCAGGCAAAGCCAAAATATGCATAGTAATACACCTAAATGAGGTGGCATAGTGCCTTATTATTAGCAATTTTGCAGTGATGCATGCATACATTGGTCCTGAACACCTCTGAAAGTGCTGTGTCAATAACACGTCTTATGTACTCAGCTCTAGGAATAAAACACACACATACATACATACATACATACATATACATACATATACATGTACATGTATATATACACATTTATATAATGTACATATACATTTTTTTCTAACTTTGATGCTTTCTGGAGACCCCTAGTAGTACCCTAGCATATCTTTCTTTCTGCTTCCCCCTCTCACAATGTGGGTGCTGCATAGAGTACTATGAACTTCAGTTACTGGAATAGCTGAGCACTACAAATACTGTCTCTACAAAAGTCAACAGTGCAGAATACAGCAGAAACTACGGAATATAGTTGTATACAAGTCAAAAGAGCTAAATTATATTAATGCAGACCACAACACTAATGGGTAAGAGAAGAGCACAGAGACTGCAGACACAAAGCATATGTACACATGTAAACAGACAGGCTTTAAAAGAGCTTTTAAGCTCGCTCTCTCTCTCTCTCTTTCTCTCCATACCTGTTAGTGCATCTCTGCAGCAGCGTGGTGGGGTTTTATTGTGGAGCTGGAAGGGAACAGTAGCTCTGAGGGGCTGGAGACCCTGACTGCCCCCCCGGGCCTTTCCACTCCAGCACGACATCCCGGAGTACACGAGCTGGCAGACGGCTCTCGGCTTGGGCTTTCACAAAGTTTAAGAACCTCCAAATAAGTCCTCAGCTAATGTGTCTGAGGAGCTTCTTCAGCTAGCGAAGCTCTCTCGGTAACTCCATACAAAGAGGTGTTTGTGGTGGTAACGCTAACTTAGCTCACCCGCTAGCAGTCAGCTAGTTTCTTTTGTGGATGTTTCTCCCAAACTCCTTAAATAAAATTTGTATTTTCAAAATGAAAACAGCCCTGTTTCTGTGTTTCACGGACGAGCTCTCTGTACCAAACCCAAAACATGAAGGCACCGACCGTTTAGTGAAAGTTACCCGCAGTCTGACCTGAATATGTTAAAGTTTGTGGAGCTCGACTACATTGTTGGTTGCCTGCCAGCTTCTTCACTATCTGACAACAGCCAGCCTACAGACTCACGCGGGGGAGGGCGTGTCTAAGCACATGTCCTCAATCTGATTGGCTGCGGCAAAATACTACTTCCATCCCATTGGTCGCTGCAGGTATCGATCGTGTCTGAGGTGGGCGGTCGGACTACAACTGTTCCCGCCCACATTGCTAGCTAACTCCTCATGCTTGGAGTTTAAAATATGATTGTGGTTCATGAAGTCAGGCGAGATCCTTATTAAAATTCCAGCAATTCCCAGATTAGTCTACGTTCCTCGTGTCTGCCAAGGTGGAGTGTTTGCAAAAGAAAAATAGAAGCAGCATTTAAATAGAAAGGCCACTTTATGCTTGTGTTTGGTATATGGAGGCAAATAAAAGCACTAAACCACTGAGACTGCATACACTCGCTGACCTTCTGTCTACACTTCAGTCCTGCAGTCAGGACCCCTGGAACCCTTTTGTTTCTCTGCATGACCTGTTAGCCTCTATACCCTGATCTTCAGTAGTACGGACTCCTTTAGGACCATCACTGAGCAGGTGTTATTTGGGTGGTGGGCCATTTCAAGCACTGCAGCGTAGGGATTCTATGATGAGTCAGTTCAAAGAAAGTATTTGTTCTTGATGACTCAGGATTAAGTTAAACTGGCTATTTGCAGGTCATTATGAAGCCCTATTTAGCATTTATATTTACTCTCCACAAGGGGGAGCTAACACACAACACTTTTGTGTGCATCCCTATGACTGTGTTCAGACTACATGCAAACTGGATTTGCTTCTCAAATCAGACCTTTTGAGACGACTGTCTGCACTTATAGATTAGACATGGGTGTAGTTTGCCGAGTTGTGAATTACACAAAAGGCACTTCAAATTCAAATTTGAGCAGCCAGGGCGCCTATAAACATCCAACTGGAATCGCATTTCAAACCACCACCGAATTGTGGTTTGGATCCGAACTGTCCAGGTTATCAAACATGAACGTGGATACAACCTCGATATGTCAAAAATCAGTTGGGCTGGCAGTCTGAACAAGGTCTATAAGAGAGTAAACCCACACCAGCAGGATCTCATGAATATGGGCATGTTTGTTGTTACATATTTCATGTTTATAAATGAAAATAAATGTGTGTATATGCAATTAATGGTGCCTTTCTTCTAGGTTTATTTCTTTGCTCAGTTAAGGCTACTTTTATTGTTCGGCCTTAAGAAATGAAATCATGTTTCTCAATTATCTGATTATCCACATAACCCATAACGTCAGTGCTACTACACTGATATGGTCTTGACATTGGCATGGTGTGTTGTGCTGGTAGGAGTGGACCAGAGACTGCAGTGTTGCTGGAGTGTATAAACACGGTGTCCACTCACTGTTCACTCTATTAGACACTCCTACCTCGCTGATGCACCTTGTAGATGTAAAGTTAAGAGACTCTTACAGGAAGCTATAGGGACCTGATCAAATGGACAATGAGTTTAGATACAATGTAGGTGTACCTAACAATGTGGCCAATGTGTGTCTTTCAACCTTTATGTTATGTTCCACACTGAAGTTAATATAAGGAGAATATATGCTGTATATTGGTATATATTTCTATTATCATAAATCACTACAGTTGTACATTATAGTGGCAATGAAAAATATCCAGTTTGGATATTCAATCGCCCTCTTTATAAACGTATGGTTACTTTCTAAATCTGTACAAAATTAAAATACTCTCATCACTTACACAATGAAAGTTTAAGCACTTTCCTCAGATCTAGCATGCAAAACACAGGGCTTGATGTCAGTAACAAGTACAGTCCACCAGAGGTCACCTCCCTCAAGGCAATGAGACTCTTGTCTCTAACAGGAAGAGATTAAGCGTTTTAGCTGGTAAAGAATGGTTGCAATTTAAACTGTTTTTGAAGTGGATGAGTGGTGGGCTGTGGAGGGGATCAAATTTAACACCTGTTTGTTCCTCATATTAACCACAGTTTATGATGTACCGTAATGACAAAAGGATTTGGTATTGTAAGTTCTTTTAGTTCCTTAGCAGAATGCTTAAAGTGATACTTGTTTCAGCTAAAAACGATTTTACAACGGTGCAAAACAAAGGCATTTTAGAATAGTGGTCTCCAGCCCTGGTCCTGGAGAGATACCTTCCTGCAGGGTCTAGTTTCAACCACAACTTGCCACACTTTCCTGATTTTATGAATCAAACCCAGGTTAAGTGGGGCTGCGTGCAGGACGGAACTAAACCAGGATCAGGACTGGAGACCACTGTTTGAGGGCAACATCAAACTGAGGGTAGACTCTTTGTGTGGACAAGGCCTGGAGAAGAATTCCACCAGACTAAACTAAGAGCGCTGTAAAGCTCTAAGGTGGAAATATTGAAGTCTGGAGATGTGGCGTCGGTGATCTTGTGTTCATCAATGGGATCATTAATTTAGAAGCGTCACATATTTTAGATACCTGCACCTGCAACAGTCTGTAAAGAAATTGATCACATGATACCAGTCTGGAACTCACCACCTGTACAGTCTTGGAATTGTCTGTTTAAAAGAAATGGTTTGACAGTCTGACAATCCAAAAAACACTGAACATGGCGCAAATACTTGTTGTGGCCACCGATACACCCTGGCATGAAAACATGCTAAATATATTGGGTGTTAATGTATAAACTGAACTTGCAAGGTCATATCTACAAAATTATCCTTAACCTTAAGCAATTAATGCATGTCACAGATGAACCAGATGTTGGAGACTATACAATTTTTAATTTAAGGGCAGCAAGATGATAAAAAGAATCTGCAGACAAATATTAACTGAGATAACCAAAAGAAGGACTGTTTTATTGCCCAAAAAGACAAAAGCACTGCCACTACATAACAAAATATATAATATGTATAAATGACGCAGCACAACTCTTCAAGCCAATCAAAGCTTTACAAACATAACAGAGCTACAGAAGGTCGAGATTTACATTTGCTGCTGCCCACACTCTTACACACAACACCAGGCATAACTGTTGGTGGCACAAGCACATCAGGTCAGTGAATACATTTACAGTCATTCTGAATGGAGCTCAATTCTCATGCAGACAAACAAGCACAAATTCATTCTTGCCAATTCTCTCCCATCACATCATCATTCTGAAAGGTGGAGAATGAAAGGGTACAGAATATGGAAATTACTACAAATTCACTAGAGATGGAGGGGGATAATATCACCGTTCACGCTAAAATCCAACACTTTCTCAACACAGGCTGAGAAAGGCGTCCCTGACCAGAGCAGATAGGCTCTTTCCTAATGATGACTGTGATAAATGAATCTGGAAGAGGATGAAGAGAGTTGGAGAAGTAGGAGTGTTACATCTTTCCGCTAGTTAGCTTGAACTCTGAACCCCCTAACTGGGGGACAGTGCAGGGCTGGGCTCTGTGCTGATATTGACCAAATACTCGCTGGATTTGAGGCTAGCCAGAGACTTGCAGCTGGGGGAAGAGGCCAGAGACCCACACAGGCCCAGCATAGATGGAGTGGTGTCTTTAGCTGGGGGAAGAGAAAAACAAAACAAAACAAGCTTGATCACATGCTAGCCGTAATTCCTCACCCACAGTGGAACTGGCAGACCTGCGGTTCATCACCCACTCAAATTTCAGCCACTAAGACAGCGGCTAGCTTATGAACACAAACCGGGTCTCTGTGGGCCACGAGCATATAAATATCTAAGTGTGTGTAATTACCTGCTGAGCACCAGGCAGACTCTCCATTTTGCTTCTCGTCTGTCTTAGAATCTTTTGAGTTCAGACTGACCTCACTGGAGAAGGTCAAACTATGAAAACTTCTCCTAAACAAATGCATACATACACAAAAAAACATGAAATATGGTTTCGTACCAATGCAGCATCCTTTAGGGAACAAAACAATGACCTGCATGAATGATTTCTTGGTTTGAGTTCTTAAGACAATCCAACTGCTTTAATGAGACTGCCAATCCTGTCGGGTACAGATTATATCAGTCTCTTAAGACATTTTAGCCTAACTTTGTGTTTCATGTCTGAGCACTACACAATGACATTCACACCTTCCGGGATGACAACTGCAGGGTGTCTGTCTGTAACTGGGTTACCAGACATGATAAAACACTAGGACAGTTTGACTGATCAACAAAATCACTAGACCTCAACCTCAAATTTTGGTTTACACCAGCAGGTGCAATGTTGAAAAAAGGACCACAAAGTCTGGTTGAAATGTGCATCCAATTGTGTAAGAGTGGGACAGAAGGGACAGGAACTGGTGAAATCCTTACCTGTCAGGACTGACACTGTTATTAACACTCTGGGGTTGATGAATGCGTCCTTGTCAAATTTAATGTATTCTTAATGTTCTACACATTGTATTACTTTCCTGAATCTGTACTGTCTGCTCTTTCGATTGCAAGATCCTATGTATGAAGAGGTGTGGAGATGCACATCATCTGCACATACACATCTCTCACCATGCGTAATTGGTGAATTAGTGTGGCCATCAACATTTTGTGTAAAACTGACATATGGACACTCAAATCTCAAAAAGGTTGAGGTTTTGGAAAGTAGCAACAAAGATAACAGACATGAAAAATATGGGTGATGTTATGTGCCAGTGATTTAAGAACATATGTAAAAAAAACCCTTGAAAAATCTTTTCAGACCCCAGATGGTTAAGGCATGTAACCAAGTATTAGAAAAGAAAACATGCATGCAACTATTTTTTTGTGCAGAGAACTTGTTTATGGACACACTTACCGGCGAAACAGCTTTACGTCCCCTTGGTTGTTGGCTGCCCTTGTTGATGGCCATTGGTTGATTAAAGAGACTGAATGGCCTTTTGGCAAATGGGCTGATTCACACGGTATGATACCAGTCCTGCAGGACATGTGATGCCAATGGAACATAAAACCAAAAGAGGGAGGGAGATCACATGAATGCAGGGGGGTAGAAAATTGTATGCATAAGATTCCATTCCACAGTGAGTGATGACTTTGTCTGTTTTCTGTTTATGTTTATGCACTGAATGAGTGTGTGTGACACTGCATATATGTCCCTATCACGCACATGTATTCAGATTCTATTTTAGTTTGCATTGCTTTTCAGTCTGAAACACACTTCGTTTTGTTCAAAACCCACTCCTAAGTGTCATGGTTACAATATAAATAACATTATTTGCTCTTTAATTTAAATGCAGCTATATGATATGAATTAAATCAAGTACATCAAAAGTGAGAGGCTGATTTAAAGTTTTGAATAAAATTCTTCAGATTCTTATCATGACCAAATCCTAAGGTGTATCCCTAGTGTGTACACAAGCAGATGTTCTGAGTATTTATGTACAGTTGTGCCTGCAGTTCCAGTATAATGGCCTCCAGCTCTTTCTTCTCCTGTTGGCTCTGGACCTGCAGATCCTCCAGTTTAGCATTTAGTCTCTTATTCTCCGTCTCGACATTCTTCAACTGTGACTCTCGCAACCGAACTAACTCCTCCAAATAACCCTGATTATAAACAAAATTAAAATATATATCACATAAATGACATGGACTGTATGAACAAATACACAACACTGAATAACTGCAATAGAAAACACAAGAGAACAGATATTAGGTTTGTACTTTTACACATGTACATAAATGTACAGGCGCTTGTGTTCACCTTCTGGGCATAGACAATCTTGAATCTCTGCTCCATCTTGCGGCACTTGGTGCTCCAGCTTTCCTCGTCAGTGACCAAGGGAATGTAGGGATGCTCGGCTACACTGTCCTCGCTTGCACTGCTGTCCACACTGCGCCGGTCCTCTTCATCACTCAGGTAGTCATAGCTACAGAGACCAACAGCGTCACTAAGGCAGTAAGAGCTACAACACTAGGGCTGAGGGATTTGGGCAAAATATCTACTATGCGATTTTTCTGACCAATATTGTGATTGTGATGAGGTCCAAGCCTTTTATAGACCAAGAAGGCTAGTGTATACACCTTTTCTGGCTTGAGGCCAGTTAACACACCAGACTGCCAGTTAATTAGCGATTGCACAATGCACAACACTATTGTTATTTATATTCTTATATTCTTCTTCAACAGGCTTTGTGTTATTAGCTTTAATTTCCCACTTCAAATTTGTTGTAACATTGTAGTTTATAACGTAGGCTGAATTTAAAAAATAGCAAATTTCAAACAGCTATATGTGCAGATTCTGCTGATATTATAAGCCTTTGTTGTCACATATATCCTAGATTTTCACCAACACATAACACTGTATAATATATTGTCATGTAATATAGCATATATTCAATATCATAGTTTGTCTTTCTGAATATTTACAAATCAAACGGATTCATTTGTTGGCATCCGATGTTTTTAGCCACTGATCTAATGATCAACTTGGCCAGCAACAGTTAGTATATCCACATGTGTAAGCTTGCAAAATCATCGGCTAACGTGGTCAGATCTTGTAACATCTGGAGACAGCTATGGGAAATGTTTGGCTGAGTGTAGATTTACCTCAGTTCCAAATGATGCCCTAAAACCTGCGGCCCACACTTTGGTGAGGTCAACAACATCACGATCTTCAAGGCAAGAGAAGTCAAGGGTGCGTGGTTTAAACTTGAAAATCTAGAAAAGACTTCTGCAATGTGCAAGCTCTGTGTGTGCCACACACAGCGTATCGTTTGTGTTTTGTTTCTGATCTACAGATGTTAATTCTGATTTTATGCATGCAGTTCTCTGCCATGTTGGTCAGACAGCTGTAAACAAAACCATCCACTCTGATTCATCTTTGTCTATCTCTCATGGAATTTCGCGTAATGGGCTGCTGCGGAGTGTGCACCCAAGTCAGTAAGGCCCCATAGAGGGCACTTCTGAGCATGCCTTTAAATGAAAAATAAGAAAGGGGGATACCCTACAGCCATGAAGACATGTGTACTGGCAATTGAACTGAACTGCAGGACAGCAAGTATACCATTTGGAACTGGGTTTTTAACAAGTTGTCTCCAGACATCTATTTACTGTTTCGAAATCACATCTGGTCCTGTGAGACTAGCAAAACCCCAGCAAGGGTCACTAAGGGTTAGACTAGTTTATAATGGGGTGTATATGTAAATATATGTAAGTAGAAAGAACCCATCACCTCTGGGTGAATTTCAGGTATGGTGTGTAATCAATCACAGCAGGTGTCTTTCCATCTAATACCTCTCCCTTTAAGCAGAAACTGAGCGAGAGAGAGAGAGAGAGAGAGAGAGAGAGAGAGAGAGAGAGAAAGAGAGAGAGAGAGAGAACAAGATAATTAGAACTCACATGAGTCTGTGGGTCACACCTTCAGTGTTCAAGCATCAGTAATGGTTTCAAATCACAGATTAGTAAAGTGTGAATCACACTGTAGTAGTAAACACATGCTGTAATCTTTCAGTAGAGTGTGGAGAGGTAATGCACCTCTCTATGTCGTAACGTCATTCTACATGCATTCTTACCTAAAGTCTATGGCACTGAGGCCAATCAGCATCCCTGTCAGGACTGTAGCTTCCTCTCTAAGCATAATGGCACCATCATCATAAAACCTCCTGCAGGTCACACACATATGTTTAATTCACATACCTGGCCTAGACTCAAAAAAACAATATGTTCCAAGAATGTGAATGTCTACAGCAGTTTTACAAATAATCTTAAATAAATATATTTTTTCTGCACTGTATTTAGAATCTGTTTTGTACTTTTACACTGTGTAAAGTGTTGCATAACATGCATACAGCGTTCTTTGTGACACAGTCACTTTTATGTAAGGTCTGAGGAGATATAAATAATGCAAGGCTCATTTAACCTGGTGGTCCGAGTATCTCTTAAGGCTGTAGCAATGTATTCAGACAGACGCTTCTCCATGAGAGCCATGCGGATCCATGCCCTGCCCTAAAATAGGTGGGAGGAGAGAACATCAGAGATCAAGGAATGGTGGCATAGAGCCAAAAGGTAAAAGCAAACTAGAAAGGAGGTTAGAAAAAAAATGAAGTGCTCAGAAATGCAGCCAGCACTATAATCCATCTCATACAGAACATAATGACTTATTTCCACATTTGGTGACAGAATTATTTGTCAATCAGGGCGCAGAGTAGGAAGACAAAAGAGAGACAGCTAATTATAGTCAGGAGGAAAGAGAAAGTGTTTACTACAGACATATGAAGAAGCAGCAACTCTTGCCTTGGCTCGGGAGGTGCTGATGTTTTCAATGTTCTCAATGCTGCTGATGCAGTTGTTATGAACTTTACTGCAGGCCAGACGCACATAGTCCCAGAAACTTCTTTGCCCATCTGAACTGAACCAGCCCCCAGGACCTGACACAACACCATAAAACACTTATTAAAATTGAGTCCATGGTCACTTCCACACACATAAAAGCTCCTAACTGTATTTGATAGGGATGCACCCATCATGATTTTTATTAAGGCTGATTCAGATTTCTTTACAGCCACACTGGCTGATTTCTTGGTGATTTTTTAAAAACAATTTGTATTAGCTATTTTTTTAAATACCCAATGGGTACAGTGTGTGAGCTAAATTTATTCACAGAACATGTTAGCACATTTCCAGTACTTTTTATTTTATATTATTTTGCTTGTGTTGCCACTCAAAACACTTTAAAGATACAGGAGAAGGAAACAAACTTTTAATAGAAGCAAGTGGAACCATATTTTCAAGTCATTTTGGTTCATTTCTGTTGCTCCATTTGTCATGAAATTTCACCATATTGTAAATGCATCTGGCACTTAAAAAAAACACAACAAATAATGGAGATGAAGAGGTTTTGTCTCAACAGCAACAATTTGCTAATTAAAAGCCATTATGAATTTGTAAATAAAATGCATTAAATCACACGCATATTTAAATAACATGAACCAAGCAAAGTGCTATATTAAAAGTAAGAGGAAAATGGCTGTTTAGGCACAAGGGGTCATACAAAATCAGGCTACAACATTTTGATATATTTAAATACATCAAACTTACCTGACATTTGTCAAAACTGCAGCATAAAACGAATCAAAATAATAGCGTGGCTGACTGTTTATTCTGTGTGGGTTTTTTTTGCTTTTTGTTTTTTTAAATTTAAAAAAAAAAAAGTGTCGATTTTTAAGTATTTAAATGTGTGGGTGTCTATGGTTTTACCTTTGAAGCGATGACTGAGAATGTGCTCCAAAATAGCAGCAAAGTTAACAAACTCTTCTGATGAATCATCGATGGGTTCAGCAGTGTACTTCTCCAGTAAGGTCTTCACTGAAAACCTGAAATAGGTGTATGAAAATACATACATAAATATACAGAGAAACACAGTGCCAGATTGATCCGTCTCTCTCTCTCTCTCAAACACACACACATACACACACACACAGAGGCACGCACGCACGCCTCAGCTCTCCATTCTCTCCAAGCAGGCAGCTTTTGGGAGTGGTGCCACGGCAGGCCACTGAGGTCACCCCAATTGTCCTGTGTGCTACACAATGCGCCTCTTCAGATGTCTTGCCCCATTACCACAGCAACAATCACAATCGGAGTCCTTGTAGGGCAACGCTACTGCCGACGTTACGACCTTTGTCCATTTGCCTGGGTTCCAATCCAACCTCTGGGTCTGCTTTTTTTTTTTTTTTTAAGATCAGCTTCATAGAAAATGACAGAATACCCTAAACACAAGCCACCCACACACTCGTTCTCTCCACCCACTCACTCTACGAGCAGTCGCCTGATCTATTTAGGGCTGCTCTCAGAACTGGTACAGTTTTGCCGCTGTGGATCTCCCCCAACCTTGCAAGGCTTTCCTACACAAGCCAACCTGCAGGGCTCTGGCATGCAGAAACAGCTCTAGCCCACACTCACAAAATACAGATGAAATAGACAACTGGCAGCAGTCGATACCCTTCATGCCTTCATGGGGAACACCAGCATCACTGAAGGGAAGACGGCCTTATCCCTCGGTGGCTCCTCTATAGCCCGGGGCAAGACATCCATCACTATGGGCAAGTCTTCTATCACCCGCGGCGTCACTACCACCTCCATGGGGGATTCCACCATCACTCGAGGCAAGACCACCATCTCTTTCGGCAGAGCCAGCTTCAGCCGGGGCAAAACTACCACCTCCTTCCGCAAGGCCCTAATGCCCAAGCGCCGAACTACTTAGATGGAAAAGAGCTTCGCAAGCGTCGGCATGAGGAGCAAGAAGAAACCAAAAGCAAGAGAGCGAACCGAGGACAACGAGGCAACAGAAACTCAGCAAGAAACAGCAGAAAGGCACTCAGGAAGCAAGGCATCCATTTTGATGAGAAAGACCTCCTTCATAAAAGGGAAAACCAAACTGCTAAGAAGCAAGAACGCCATCTCATGGGGAAGGACCGCCGTCTCGAGAAGCAAGACCAAACTGAAGACGGGAGAAACTGCGTTTGCGGTGGGTACAACCACAGTTACACATGGAGAGACCACTAGCTCCTTAAGCAAGGCCACCTTAAGTCAAGGAAAGAAGTCAATAACTGTAATAAAAACGCTACTCAAAAGAGGCAAAGAAACTCAATGGAACCTCTACTGGGATTTTCATCTCTGACTGAGACACACAAAATATGAACACACACACAAAGGACAGACTTTGTGGGAATAAAGGAATAAAGAATGCTTATGCAGGTTAGTTGATTTGTGGGATGGAAGTGTTTTGCATGTCTGCTCAGATGATTTTCTAGTGTCAACGTTTATTGAGCCTAAAATCAGCTTGGAATCTGGTATGAAACTTTCCTTCCGGAGTTGGAATATGATAGATAAGTCCAAGCTCATTTAAAGAAAATTGATTCATTTGTGTGATGGTAATGGGATGATCATGATTATAATGTCATATAGCAGGTTTGAAGCAAGAGCTTGTCTGTCAGTGTTCTGGCAGGATTTCAGTCTGAAACAGCTGGTGTGGTGTAATGTATACACACCCAAGAGGCATGTGTCTGAAGAGAACCAATTATACAAGACACTGTTTTCCAGAGGCAGTCTCGTCATCCTTTACATGACATGTACAACACAAGTAGTAGGTGGAACCATTACAACATGTACAGTATAATACATATTTGGTGCTTGGTCTAGACACATCTTAATGTAACATACTAATGTTATGATTTAAAGTAGGATCAATGTTAATAAATTGTACCTCAAAATAGCTAATCAATTTGGAATAAGTTTTTCTCTATATAGGAAAACCTATATGTGACCATCTCAGTAACTGAAGATATCAGCTATATGGAGCTCACTTTGTTTCAAAAAAAAGGAAAAGAAAAGAAAAAAAAAATGTTGGGACACTTAGTGAAACTAAGAATTCTCTTTGATTAAAACTGCTTTTAGATGCGTCTTCTTGGCACGTCAAAATATACACTCAAATGTATGTTCTAACGAATCATGTGAAACAAAATGCTAGAATAACCTAAGCTACTTTATATGCAAATCTTGTAGTATTAAAGTTACCCATGTACAGTATCCACCAAGACATCACTGGACAGCAGTTCCACCGGGAGACAATGCCAAGAAACTTAGTGATGTCACCACCGATTGTACTCCTCAACAATGTGTCCTTCAGTGCATTCCATGGCCTCGCATTAGCAATGGGACAATGACATCTACTGTCCCCCCGGCCCCCAGTTAGGGCTGCGGCCTCCTACGACAGCCTCTGTCCATTCAGGGTGCACAGGGGAGGTATGTGGCCCTGTGGAGCCCACGTCGTCCTGCTCAACAAGGGGCTTTATGCTGCTGTATGGGGGCTGCGCTGAACTGCGCTTAGCATTCTGGTCCCATCCCAGAACTCGTTGCGTGGATCTTGTCACACCCAGCCGGACACGGTCTGTGCCTGTTGGGGAACGCTGCTGCCAGGGAATGCCATGAGCCATCATATCCTCGACCTGTGAAATCAGGAGAAAGCAAGAGGGGAAAAAAAATCTTCCCAAGGCTGAAGAGACAAGATTTAACCCCAGCGTGCTTAACATCTTCCACGCTGGCTGCTGGAGAAGACCCCCTGCTTCTCCTCCACCTCACGTTGGTTCTCCTCCACCATGGGTAACACCAGCATAACGGAGGGCAGGACGGCCCTCAGCTTGGGAAGCACGTCCATCAAGAGGGGTAAGACCAAGATCATGATGGGCAACTCCTCCATCTCTCGTGGAAAGAGCACAACGTCCCTAGGATCCTCCACCATCACCAGTGGCAAGACCAAGATCTCCCTGGGAGGTGCCTCCTTCAGCAGGGGCACCAAGACCACGTCTTTCCGAAAGGCACTCATGCCCAAGAGAAAGACTCTTTAATAAGAAGTGGAGCTGAATTATCTCTGCAAAGGTCTGCAGGAAGGGTGATGGGTACCAGGGTTGGGAGGTCGGGGGGTTCTCCAGCATGTCAAACACTGAAAACGTCAAAGAAAGCTGAAACTATGGCACCATCGCAGTGGAATTCTGAGGGAATTGTTTTGGGCATCAACCCACCAGGTTTTGTTTCATATACTTTTATTTTCCGACATCAAGAAACTTTGGGATTGAATTTGACTTCAAGTTTTTTTTTCTGTTGCAGTAATTACTCCGGATTAAGTCTTGGATGCAGGTTAGTGAACCAGGAGTCTTGCTAAACAAGTGTCCAATGTAACAGGTGGTGTTCCTTTGTTCGTCATTAATATTTCAGTCAAAGTGAGCCATCTGTTTGGCACACAACTATGGATACAGCAGTGTTTATCTGTTCAGGTTGTGTGCATTTTCATTATTTATGCTACAGCAAAGACTGAATCACTGATATACAAATTGGGTTGATCTCTAAACTTCTTGCTCTATGAATCCTATGAATTAAGTGATTTCTGGAATACGGTGTGATTTAAATGACTGTCAACCTGCTTGTCAATCATGTCAACAGCAAGGCATTCTAAGTAAATGAAAAGTACACAATATAGAAGGTTTTGAAAGAGTGCAACAATCCAAATGCTTAATGCGGAATGCTGCTGTATATATGCATCAACAGGGTTCTTCGACAGTGACAATAGAGGGTTCTGGAGGCGTAAAAATCTATGGCTGCAAGCTTGAGTGGGCAAGTGCAAGGCTAAATCGCTGCCTTTCTGAAGAGAAGTTAGCTGAAAGAAGAAAAGGCACGCCTGAAATGCTAATTGACGAATGTGGCAGCAAGATGCCCTTGGTACGATTTGACACTGAAAAACAAATGTACAGCCTCTTAACAAACGGCTTTTGTGCTTCTGCTCTCGCCCACCTTGGCCACAAGCCAAAGGAAAGCCACTCTATGGTCCTTTGGAACACTCCCTCAGAAAGGCAGGTTATGAGATTTTAATGCACTTCAAGGCAAGTCTGTCCATCCCATTTTACTGCCCCAGAAGCCCTCAGCATTTCATGAAATTGTTGTTTCGCTTCTAATAGCACAGAAGTGCTGATTCTTAGTCTAGACATGCTGTCTCTGCATCTCCATGTCCCTGTTTTCCTCTTCCCCCTTAGTATAGCGCTTCTTTCATGCAACTTCTTCCCCTCTCATACCCCATCTTTCTAATTGCCACCTGATGTTGATCACCTTTCTCAGTATCTTTGCCATTTTCAGTCAATATGTCTAAAATTCTTTCTTTCCTCCCTCCTTCCCTGCCTCTCAGATGATGTCTCCACTCTTGAAGCTCAGCAGGAGACTTAGGATCAGTATTAAAAGCTTTGCTCCAATTCCAACAGTACAAATCAAGACAGTCCCAGGACCAAGACCCACATGCCAAACACCTCACAATAAATGTACTAAGACTGGATGGAGAATTCTCTCAATACTCCTCAGAGGCCTGCACTGTGCTATTCGACTGGCACAAGAACCCACAACATTGAGTATTAAGTTTCTGAGTCATGTATGAGGTTGTTAAATGGCTATTGTATGTGTTGAGTAAATGGCAGATGTATGTGATTCTGAGGGCTAATGATCATTGATGAGAGATGCCGAGGATGTGTTGTTGATGGAAGTCTTCAACCCAGATCATGGTATGTAATATCTAGAGCATACCTTAAACCTGTAGACTAATAGTGCTATGTCAAAGGTAGAGTTGATGCTGGGCAAGTAAGAAAGGTGAAGTTAAGGATTAAGTTGGGTCAATTCAGAAAGCAAGCAGCAGTGGAAAAGAGAAAGAGACCAGTATGGACAAGGTTTTTCTTACATTCAATGGCTCTACATGGAAACCATCAATCTTACTGTGTTCACATAGCCCTCAATTCAGTCCTAGCCTGACAGTTCTAGAGTATATTTCAAGCTATCCTATTTCCCCCACTAACTCAAATTCTCACTCATTATCTCCCTCTTAACCTTCATCATGTTTTCCTTCAGTACAAGAAGCTAAATGGAAAAAAGGAGAGAAAAAAGTAGGAACTTGACAGGGAACTGAAAACAGCTCATAAATAGAACATTAATGCTCAAATTTTATTTTCCTTAGGTTGAACATGCTGCCGGCATCAACTTCCCTCAGCATCTGCAAAACCAATTAGCTTTCGGTACAAAATACTAGCTTTTCAACAGCCTGCATTTCTGCCTAAAGTCTCCACACCAACAAACTGTTTCAGTGTCAAATTTGAATATCATGGAATTGAATCCAACGGAAGATGCTTATTTTATGATATGGTCATAAGCTGTGGACTTTCTAATTGAGGCCGCATCATCCAAATTCGCCTTCAGCTCTCAAACACAAGAGACTTACTCTGAGACTTTCTTCAGAACTGCTGGAACTCTGACCCATCAACACTGACCTGGAATGGAAGTCATCGTGCCCCACTGTCCTTTTATTATACCATCACTGTCCAAAATAAAAACAAGTATTTCCACAATTATAACTGTACTGGAGAAGGCAAAAGCATTATTTCCTTTGTATTTAAACAATTCTTAAAATACAATTGGTCAGTTTATCAATTTTCACGCAATATAAAATGACTTGGGTTTTTTTTTGGGCAGTTATGATATGGCAAGACCCTTAGGATCTCCCTGTGATGATGACTGTACTGTTACACTTGGGTTACTGTACTTATGTCTCACATCAGTGCACGCCACGTAATATATATATATGATCGTGTCTCGTGTCTATCAGCTACATATAAAATTGGGATATGAAAGCCAAAACCTGATCCCAGACAGAACATTTTCTTTGAAATGAAGTTACTTGTAGCTTCAGATGTACAAAGATATTTAAAATGTGCCAGTGAGCACTGATGTGAATGAAATTCCCTGAAAATATAAACTTACATATATAGTCCCGCCCACATTCTGGGCTAGTTTTCTGGACAGGAATTACACCTAATCATGGACTACAATTTTCTTTCAATGGAAAATCCTATTCAAAACCCTGTGAAATCCAGGACTAGGCCTAATCCCATTCTGGGAAACTGCCCTTTGTTTTATTTTGTGGTAAATGTAAATCATGTGACTGTGTTCCATTATGTCTGTGAGACAAATTTTGTGTGTGAATTAGGAGAAGTAAGAAAAACTGCACTGTAACTAATGCTTTCGGTCATTAGCACTAATTTGTAATAGGGCTTAAAAAGAAAAGGGTGGGGGCAATTCTGGCTTACAGAGAGAACCATCTGTGTTTCTGACAGTCATGTGGGAATGTTCTCCATGTTTTTTTTTCTCCACCATTCTACAATACATACACATCGTAAAGGGTCATCTAAATCTACTGTGGATTTAACTCAGCTGGCAGAAGAGCCACGATTCCCAGTGGAGGACTTACAGGAAATGAAACACCTTGTTTTTTGCATCGACATGGCCCATTGGAGAGTGACTTTACTGCATCTGGCGGCCCAGAATTAACAGCTGTTGATAAAGATGCAGCACTGAGAAAGCATCAAGTCACCGTTGGGCATCATAGTAATGGAGAACCTTCTCCCCATCGCTGCAAAACATTTACTTATCCTCCCATTATCTACACGCAAGCAAAGGAAGCCACAATTTTCTCACACTGCAGTATGCATGGGAAACACAGTTTGGTGACTCAGACAAACAGCCAGCACAAACCAGACCCAGAAACACAGGAAGTTAGACACAGCTTAGATTCCTCAAGAAAGTGATGTAGCAAACATTAATTGAGCTAATTCATATGCCTATCCTAGTTCGAGATGTCTTAGCTAGCAACAATTAATGAAACTTCAGATTTTAATCATTTAATTCATGAACGTCTCTGTCTTATGTAGTTTGTCTTATGTAAATGTTACAGATCCACTGTCTGGACGTGGTCATGGGTACTGGAGAAAAAGATGGCCACTGTTCTCGTCAACAAAAGTTTTGTTTGTGCTTACCAAAGTCCATTTTTGAAATTCTTTTTCCTTCTTGCTGTGTTAGCATGTTGTGTGTTTTACCATCACTGTAAATGATGGCTCTGACTGTGGTGCATGTTTAATAAAGTTGCTGACTTTGTCTGCTGTCATTGCCTTCTTTATCTGTTAATAAAGCTCACGTCTGTGGAAATAACGAAAATTCACAGATGTCTGGAAGTTCCACAGGGAAATACAAGGTTTACGTGTGAACAACATGCACACTTTAGTAGCACTAAAAGTGCAAATAAAGCTCTTTGGCATGACGCCATATAACAATACTATGACATAACTCCAATCCAGTCCTGGAGGGCGCTATTTGGTGATTTCCCTTTTCTAACTTACCCAGCAAATATGGCAATTAACAGATAAATTAAATCAACTGTGTTTGAGCAGGGAAATCACCCAACTGTGTTGAAAACACTGGGCCTCCAGGGCCAGGCATAAGAACCAAAAGGTCCTTTTAAAAGAGGGTTTTTTAAGCAACACTTCAGCGTTTTTCTGTCTCTATTGGCTGCTACTGTAGCCTACAGTTGCTTACCGCTGATAATAATTAAGATGTTTTTCCCAGTACAGAAAATCTGTCGACTAAAAAACATAATCAGTAAGGGTAAAAGGAAATGGGGAGTGTGATTCCAGAAATCCTGGATTTCAGTTCCAACTGATGGGAAAATGAGCTGAGCTGTGTCAATTGCAGAACACTTTTGACTCCAAAACTCAAGAGTTATTCATTTGTTGAGATGTTGTAGCTAGCAACAATTAATGCAACTTATAGTATCACAATATAATGAATTGTAACTCTTTATTACAATACGCATCATATCACCAGGTTCTTTCCAATACACATACTTCGTGTCCTATTGGCTTATCACTCAAAAGCAGCAAAATCTTACCTTGAGCGCTTGTGACTGCCACTGCAGCATGGCCAGCACAGTAACATGCTCATGTGAGGTTTTTGTTTTTAGCACAGGTATTGTTTGAGCCCTATTTTTTTGATGTTGCTTGATTTTTTGAGTGTCCAATTTGTCAAACGTAAAATACTGTTCTGTTGATGAATGTGCAATGGAAAGATGCATTTTTCAGACAGACTGTCTAGACAGTCACAGCAGAATATCTGGCATGCATGCAAGAGTGAGCAAACTCGAATGTTATGGTGTAGAATCGAGTCCAAAGCTTTGGAGTCAATTCTCAATTGCTAAACGCTTAGTATCAGATAACTTGACCATGAGCTCAGACACTGCCCGAACAAGGGCCAGTGCTGATACCTAGAGAGAACAATACACAGACATATAAAGCATAAGTGCACTACCAAGTAACCTCAACCCAGCATTCATACCTAGAGAGAAGAAAGATCATTTCAGTTCTTTCACAAAGTATTCTGTAGTATTCTATCAGTTTCCATCCACTAAAAGGCTCCTCAGAAAACCCAAAAATGATTCCTCTATGACATTCCTTTATGACAAACATCTATGATATTTGAAAAGCATTTGGGTGCCAAGATTGAGCACTTCTCATGAGTAAAATAGGGCATCCATGGATCATTAGAGAGACTTTTTAATGCAGAAAGACAGTGAGTGTGAATGACTCAGAATTGTTTCTCTCTCATGGAACAGTCATGTCCTTGACTGCACTTTCCATAACGCCTGGACAGTCAGACCCCAGTTCTCTTAGGGATGGTAGCATATGCAGTGGCCATACAGGGTCCAGCCTAGATACACCCCCACCAATGGGGTGCCTCTACAATATGCAATGCCCACAATGCCTGTACTATACAAACCTACAGTTTTAAAAAGCTATGCAAATTTTCCTGTAAAATATACAGTGTATCAGTTGTTGTGTGATGGAACTCTCTGTTCTGATCGTTTCACATGATTCAACCATTACTCAGCAGCACTTGTTAGATGTATGTAGACCAGCTGGGTAAATTCAACAGTAGCCTGTGCAGCAGCCAAGTCATACAAGCATACTGGTTCATACCCAGCAA
The DNA here is from genome assembly GCA_034552555.1 of Semaprochilodus insignis. Classification (NCBI taxonomy): domain Eukaryota; kingdom Metazoa; phylum Chordata; class Actinopteri; order Characiformes; family Prochilodontidae; genus Semaprochilodus; species Semaprochilodus insignis. Next base: position 12,295,209 of record CM067477.1, on the reverse strand, counting down.
GACAGGTTGTTAGTTCAAGGGCTCTGTGTATACTGATGTCTCAATGGTCTAAGCTGGTTTATTTTAAATAGAATTAATGAGAGTAACTGCCCTTTCACAGTTGAAAACAGCTTTTCTTCACATGCTCCTACATTTCCTAATTAATGCTTCACTATTTCACAGCTTGGCCCACCTGGAATCCTGGGATTACACAAAACATCTGTAGTCAATGCCGTGACATTTACAGGTCTCAAATTACTTCAGTAATGGTGTTTCCCCCCCTCCTTGTCACAAGACGCACCTGCGGTTTCTATAAATCACAGATTTCCCTTCTGGAAGTGTTGTTGGTGAAGCCTACTTGCACTTAATTAGCGCTCAGCCTTTTCGCAAGAGAGCGCAGTACAAATCTCCTGTGTGTACAAATGACATCCCAGTGAAATGTTTACAGAGGAAAAGATACTGTGGCCAGCAGCAACTAAACTGATGTAAAACATAACTATGAATTATGTCGAACCAGTGAAAAAAAAAAATTACACGGAAGAGCATGTGTGTGGAAATGCAACAGCCAAGCAGAATGCAACTGGCAGAGTCCTGACAGTGTGGCCAGGTTAACACACTAAAGCAGAGGTCTTCAAATTGGTTGTGCCCCCTCCCCCAGACAGTCCACGTTTTAGCTATAACCTAACCTATAATGCATAAGGTCGGAGCAAAGATGTAGGCTGTCCTAAGGGTGGTTGCTGAGGACCGGTTAAAAGACCTCTGCACTGAAGATCTCAAGACACTCTGCCTACATGCGGGCTGTGGCTGAGACTAGGTCAGCTAGCCTCAGTACTGAATTCGGTCCTTCAATGTATCAGAATTTCACTGCCTGCTGAAAGCGGTACAGTCTTGTTAGCAACAGTGAGCCACCTTGGGACACAAAATCTAGACGAGTGATTCGCTGATAAGGATGTTACCAACCTCATCAGTCTGCTGAGCATTTAAAAGTGACTAAAATAGATTTATTTGTGATCTATTTTTAGAAGACATATTAAAAGTAAGAACAAGTACAGTATGCTGGTGGGGGGGGCGGCATTCCTATAACAGCCACCAACCTATAAGTCCCTGTGCTGTATAGTCAGTCTGCAGTCTCCTACACTGCGTTGGGCCTCAGGGCGGCGCTAGACGGACGCAGTGACGCAATGGTTGCTGAGGCAGGGTGCACTGTGCTTCCGCCAGCATCACTCTTACTGCGCTCTCTCTCTCCCCATCTCCCTCTCTTGGCACTCCTTTTACTGACCACTATTACAACCAGAAGCTTGATTAGTTTGTTTGTGTACACAGCGAGAACAGTGACACTCATTCACCGCCTCCATATTTAGGCAGGTCTGCAGCTGCCCCAGTGAACTCACGACAAGCTGCAGCTGAAGTTGGCATCCTATTCGAATCTTACCGTTCCACCTTAAATGGTGCAGCAGTTACATTCTGGCGCACCATTTAAGGTGGAACGGCAAAATTCGAAAAGGATGCCAATTTCAGGAAGCCCCAATCTCCAGACCGTAACTACCCTGCACCATTTAACGTGGAACGGGAAGACGAGAACAGGAACCCAACTTCTCTGCCTCGTCGTTTGTTTACAAGCTAATTCCCTCAGGTAAACCAGCCGAGGCTTATTTCAGGCTAACTTCAGTCGCCTTACCGGAGCCATTTCTTATCCGGCTAGGAGGCTCTTTTTCCACGTAGCCATTGTCCACACCTGGTCAGGCACGTCTCTCGAGTGAAAACCGAAAATAACCGCCGGACATCCCTTAAAAACTGAACGTCTCCGAAGCGCAACCGCAGCACAAACGAACCGTTGAGGCTAACGGTGATGTATTAAAGGGCACCGGCGCGCGCTCGAGCTAGTGCTGGGTGTTTAATGAGGACACAGACCTGCACACCGTGATGAGGTTCTTGCGCTCCACGGCGACGTTTCTGGAAGAGGGTTTTTTCGACGTTAGCCCCATAGCCATCGCGGTGTGGGCGCAGACCGGCTCCATATGACGGAGGGTGACCGAAGCCCCGAGACCCAAAACACGCGTGTGGTTTGGTGCACAGTGCCCCCTGCCGGCGACACGCGGAGCATTAAAGGGGCACGCCACCAATTTTTAAATTAATACTCCTTCATACTATCCAAAGCCAGCAGCAAACCTACATGGAGTTGTCGGTGATGGTAAAATCGTCAAAAAATAGTGTTTTCTTTTTGGGACTATTTGCCATACAACAGCCTTCATATACTCCTCCGCCATGAACGGATTAAAGTACGTTTTAGAGCAAAACTTTACCTCAAACCCGCAGTAAAACAAGGTGTCATACACCAGACAGTCTATTCATAACCATTTTCATGTGATAACCTTCTGTGAGAGAGATTTCAGAGGCATTAAACTCTTCTCAGACGTCTGGTTCCCTTCACCACCACTGTGAACAATTCTGACTCGTTTCTTTAGAACCGTGCTGTTTACTCCACAGAGGGATGGGTGATACCACTGATACTACATTCGATCCGATACAATACCAAGGCTAATATCTCCATACTGATATATTGATACTTTAAATTCTGTGTTTTTCAACAATTATAAATGGTAAATGTACACAAAATTAGAACAGAAATTCCAACATTAATATTTAATAAATATATATATGTATTTACAGACATATATGTATATGTGTGTGTATCATCACCATCTAAGTAAGAGATCATCTTACATCTCATTGAATTATGTAGAATTTTCTGGAAAAAATTTGGAATTCTTCACCGATTCTCTCCATCACACAGTAGTCCAGTTGGGGTGCTATTTGCAGGTGACAATTAAACCCGATTTTGGAATGTTTTATAGTTATGATCACATTGATCCAGTTTGGTGTCTTATTGTTCTTACTGAGTACATTCCACATCTGTGTAAATAGTCCTTATCATAGAGGTAGTTCTCATGAAATAGCTCTTCCACATACATCTATTCATTTAAAATGGATTTTATTGTAATTTCCGTTTTTACTTTATAATAACTATATTGCTTTAAGTTTTGCACACTATAAAGATGGTTCATTTTCTGAATAAATCCACCATGAGAGCCAATGTTCCTTAAATTGGCCTTAATTTTTAAGAAGCGTATTTTTACATAATTGTGTCTCATCCATTAGGAAATGTTGTGACTAGTCTACAGGTGCAGGTGAACTGCAGCACTACAGACGAGAAAGCCGTTTACTGCTGGTATGAGGTCAGTCTGTGAATTTTAGGAGAGAAATGAGCTTTGGGCAAATCCTGGTTTTTAGGTCTGAGCCTTACTGAATGAAGACCTTGTAACTGAAGGCTTACATGAGTGCCTGGAGACCAGTTTTAAATTTATCCCTTTTCTCAAGAGCAACTGCAAAGTTCAGTACCCATACAACACTGCACTGTTGTTTTTGTTCTTTCAGTGGTATGTGAGTGCCGGGGTTGCTGCTTTATCCGTGAATTAAATCATGTGCTAAAATCGTACCTTTAACAAGATTGATGATACTCTACTAGCATGTAGATAGCTCTGCAACTCGATACATAGATGTCTTTGACACCGTCAAAATGGTTATTTCATCCCTCACTGCTGGTAATTTTAGTTGATTATGGAATGTTTCAAACTAAACATCTTACATCAAACGATCACCCTCCAATTTTTAAATTCCCTGTTAAAATAGCCATAGTGTTATTAGACATTATATAGATTTATTTTTCAGAAGAGATTTCTGAAGAAATTAGATAACAGACCCTCCACATAAGGAAGAGGAATGTCTGAAAAGAATGGGACCTGTAGAAAGGTGAAGGGTGGACACACTGAATACTGAAAAAAAGTATATTTAGTCTATGATAGTATATTTAATATATTTGCATGGAACAAAGCCTTATATCTCTAAAATGTTGGCTTTACAGGTGAAAATACTTTTAATGTAAGTCAATGTAACCAGAATAGTTTTTAAAATAATTTTGTGTCAATTTCAACCGAAATAGATATTCAAGGTTTTAGATATCCCAACAGCAGCTACATGTTATCTGCAATATTTATATTCCTGAGACTAATATAATGTCAACTGAAAATGAAATACATGAAGGGTGGTCTTGGATGCTTGCTCAGTACCTTCTGGAGTCAAAGACTAGATTGTTGTTTTGTTGCACAGCCAACCAATGGTGGTGAAAGCAAATGTGTTTTCCCTGCTCTCCTCTGCGGGCTGCAAACTGTAATCTAACCTTTTTGTTCTCAGAGATGTTGAGCGTCTTTAAGACCCTAACGATGAGTTCTAGATGTCTGTTTGTTTTCCTTTATGGTGGTCTCACTTTCTTGCTTTTCAAGACAGAGTTCAGGATTACATCTGTTGTCTTTTCTCAGCTAATCTGTAAAACAACAGAACCTGTATGTCCATAAATACCTAGATACAACACAGATAGTCCTGACATGACAGCAGTAATATGTAGGGTCAGGACCTGCATCTACGAGTCATGATCAGGTCTCATGAGTTCACACAATTCAATCCAGCGTTACATAAAATCTGTACTCAGATCCCAGATCAGCATTCTTGGCTATGTTTGAAAAAAGGCCCAGCTCTCTACTCTGTATGTAGATCCAGTACACAAGAAGCCATCAGGAGGCTGAGTTTGGCACCCTCTAGTGGGCATGAGTGGGACAGACTCTTGTCCTGGGACCCCACAATGTAGTTCATCTTTTTTTCTGCCCTACTCAACTCACTCACATCACATGCTGCTCTAGTTAAGACTAGGCGTGTTAGAACAGTGTAGGAGTCATCCAGACCTCTGGCTTGAGGCAGAACAAGAAAAGAAAGCGTAGTGGCTGTTTACTATACTGGACAGTATAACAAAGCAGAGCACAAAGCTCCTAAACTAAAACCATAAAGAGATTAAAATGAAGCTTGGACACAAATCTTACTTAATCCCATTAAACCCTACAGTCACAACTTTGCAGGAAACACATCCCACATTTTCTTGGTAAAACATTTTTTTCCCTTAAGGTCTACCAAAAACGAGAGGCGTACATAAACGCCACCACAACATGATGATTACTTGTAGGACAACCAGATTTTTCTGTAAACTCTGCATTTCCAAGTTATAAGGGGTGAGACGATTACAAGGCCCCGGCAGCTGCTGATACTGGTATTGGAAGCTTATTGCATTTCGGCTCAAGGGTCACATGTGCCACTGTGGGTTACTTTCATCCACACGTGAAAAGAAATAAACATAATACTTACTGATTCTGTGCTTCTAACAGGATTAAAAACACAGCGAGCATCCTCTGCTGTTCATTTTGTTGCAGTCATGCAAAATATCCTCCTCTCTTTAACAACACAAAATAACTAATTCTTTTTTCCAGGTTGTCCATTTTGTTTCCAACAACAACACCTGGACTTGTAAATAACCTCTGTTCTGATTGGACATAGTTCAGAAAGTAGCCTTGGCTAAAAAAAAAAAGCCCTTACAACAAAAGGGCAGGGCTTTGCTCAACTGCTTTTGATATGAGTAGGTCTATATGCAAGAGTTGAAGGGGGCTGATTACGTTTTTCTCTTTCCTTTAGTGTGTTATGTAGCTCTTTGTGCATGTAAACTGTCTGGAAAGTTATAAAACCCAAAGTGCATGCCAGAGGAAGAAACTCTCTCCCACAGAAACCACTTTTCCCAGCCCTTTTCTCTGCTACAAGATGACATCACCTCGTAACACAATCCTGATTGGCTGCGTAATGGCAAGCTTGGCACACCTTCACACAACACACAGAGAGCTAAAAAGGTAAAAATTTGCTACTCTGAAACATCCTGCTTCAGTTTATCTAGTAAAAGTGGATCTAGCAACTCGTTCTACCTGACTTTCATGATCAAACTCAAAACTGCTACGGCAGAACTGTAGGAATAGCCACAGCGGTTTGGGGGCAGAACTTGTAGCAGGATGCTACTCTAGAGGTTGAACAATCAGAACAGAGTGGGCCAAACTGCCCAATCACAGAACACTGAGCTCATTGGGAGGTGGGACTGTTAGAACTCCTCTGTCCTTAATAACACACTCACATTTAGCTGCTTGTGTTTCAAGTGGCAAAGTGTAATAAACTACTCACGAATATGAGCAAAACCATAACATTTTATGATCTTGTTAAAACACAGCATCTGTATATTCTGGGTTCAAATGGAACAAGTACCTGAATAGTGATTTTAGCATTCAATACTGACACCTTGAATGGTTACTTGAGACTTGCATACTCATACACACCCCTGGAACATACTGAGAATAGAACATGTCTTAAAACTTTAACCATGTTTATATGCTACTTCAATCTTCTCTGTATAGAAAAGTGAGGAGAATTCAGCTTTCATTTATACGGGTTCTTTAACACACTTTCAACAAACGTTAAGTTGTGAATAATGTTGTGCAGCAGCTCATGAGCGTTCTCTGCTGTGGATGTTTCAGAAGAACCCTTACCACATTCTCAGTATTCAGGTCACACTTAAATAATGCTTCGAGACGCACCATGGTCAGTGTATTTATCAAGATCGGTATGTACACACAATTAGGCTACATTAATTTTTCATGTGACTGCGTATTAGTATCTCTCTCTCTTTCTCTCTCTCTCACTCACACACACACACACACACACACACACACACTGCTAAATACCTTTGTGTCAGCAAAAAGAGGTCACACGCACAGGCATGGTGTCTGAGTACAGGAGGAGACAGCAGAGTATATTTTAGCTGAGAGAACAGTAGAGTTACAGTAGAGCCTTCGGCCAGGCAGCCACAGCCACAGATGCCCATTCAGCAGAACATTAACAGGATGGATTCAATATGTACATTCGGTCCTCTCCAAATAAATAATAAATACATAAATTACTCAAATAAATAAATAATCGGAACAACAAAACATCAGAAGATACAGAGGTCACTAGTTCCCGTTAGTTTAACACTACTTGTGTTTCCCCTTGTCACTGGGCTAAGTTCAACATTTTGCTACAGTTAGGGACACGTTCAGTAGGGCACAGCGCAATGCAAAACTCAGACAGAGCTACGCCGCCTGTTTTAAATTAGTAAGCTGGTTTTCTTGACTGGTTTGCAGTATTAAATAGAAAGGTGTTCATATCTGACCACTTTTCTGTACAACTGAAGAAACAACTACCAAAATGCCACTTTGGGAATAATTAAGGGTAAACGTCTCTTATTTGCCTCTTTGCGTCTTTTGTGAGTGATCAACAAACGTGATTCAATTATCAAGGGCCATATAAATAACTAGCATTTACAGTTTAATTGTCTTTATTGTTCATTCTGTGTGACTATTAATGTACAAGCCTCAAGTGTCCACACTGGCTCATTAGCTACCTTGCTTCCTAGCACTTGACTGACAACAGACACAGCCCAAGCTCAAATAAACAAACAGTACTCACTGCAGGCCTCTACAGGTGTTTGAATCTCTGACGTCTGTCCTAAAATCCATGATGTGGATTTGCCTCATCCTAACTGATGACAGTGCAACCAATTCACATTCTGTTGGCTGTGAAGTAAACATACGATTGTGAAAGCTAACATATGTGGAAAACTGCGATCAGCTCAAATCATTGTGATCTGGCAATTTTCTGATTATGTAATAACTGGGAAAGAGCTAGTAATCAAAATCTGGGTGCAAACCATCACAGTAAAGTGAGAGGCGAGGGGGCAGAACGACTGGACTTTATGACTGAAGTCACCTGCAAGTTCTTGGGTTTGTGGTTTTAGTTTTTAAAGGTTTTGAACTACTGAAAACTGAATGGAGTCTTGACCACAGTATTATAAAATCTACTCTTCATAACAAGGAAGACAGGTGGAAGAGCAATAAGCTGAGTGTCACAAAGTATCCCCAAAGTATTAGCAAAAAGCTGATAAAAATGAGAAGTAACAGCAACAATCAAGCAATATTTGGAATATTTAAAGGAAGCCAAGCTATTGACATGTTCTACAAAAACCTAACCGAGAGCTCTATAAAGGTCAGAGAAAGTCCGCCTGCTCTTATTAAAAGATTCTCTGTCTACAGCTTTGCCCCACTGAGCGTGCTCCAGGATGCTGGCCCCTTGTAGGTTTTGGTTCCCTTAGAATCAGCGCTGCTCCGGTTTACAACTATCTACTTGTAGTATTGTGAAAGATAACACGCTAAACATGTGGCTGTCCTTAGCTACATAGACGCCATTGAGCACATGTACTCTGTGAATGGAATAAACAAAAAACGCTTTAATAAATAAGAGGAGTAAAACTAGTGTCTCATGAAAAACCTACTGTAGTGGTTAAGAAATGAGGGACTTTGATCCAGTAAAAGCCCTCTCAGACTGTTCAGTGCATTGTATTGTCTGATACCAGCTCAGTGATGCAGAGACCAGTACGGCTCCTATCTCAGAGTAGAGTGTTCTGCTTCTGAAACAGAGAAAATGTAACAGCCTCACTTGGAAGTTGCTTCAGATGAAAGCGTCTGCCAAATGAATTCATGTAATGTAAATGTCAGAGAACGTCTCCCAAAACTTCCTAATAATACTGCTCACGGTTTGACTGTGTGAAAACTAACACATGTATTAGTGTGCAAGTTAAAGAGCAACTTCAACACCATATGCATTCTCACCTTTGTGGAGCGTAAAGACTAGAAACCTGCTTGGTTATGTCAAATCAGTTCAATCAGCAAGATATAACCACCGCAAAAGGTAACAAACACTCGCCTAGTACATTCGCATAGTACACTCGCCAACAAGTACACCTCTAAAGGAGTACTTCAGTCAAAAATGCTAATGCTGTTAAAAATAAATGCATAGCATGATGGAAATCTTACTGACTGGTGGCTGACAGCTAGTATTCCTAGTTAGGTCGGTTAGCATGTTTTGTCAAGCTAATCCTTTTAAAAAAGGTGAACGCTCAGGAGTCCGAGTACTGGCACTCTTAAGGTTTCAGGCCCCACATTCAGTTCTGGAAAAACAGGACTAATGAGGTTTAGACTTTCAGAGAAACCCCATGGTTACCCTGGGTGCTCTACTGAGCATACTTATCTCTCCAGGCTCCTTCTCAAATTCCCAGTTGTGGCAAATCAGAGGCATAAAAAATTAGCTTATATGTAAAATAATCTAGTCCTAGAAAAGAATAAAAATTACTAATAAGCTAGGAGGATAAAATAAATAATTAACATTAGATTCTACATAAATAATAAATAATTAAATAAATAAAACCCTATTCAAACATCGACACCAATGACACTTGCTATGTACAGACTGGCAGAAGAGCTGTTGTCTTTTCCAGTCCTCTCCATGAAATAATTCAATGAATGAAGCATCACACAGAGGCAGAGACAGGAAAGATGGGTCCCTCGCGCCATCCCTCCATCTCTCCTCTTCAGTTTCACAATGGAGGGCAGCAGACTGGAAATACTGAAATAACCCTTTACGTTCACCTTTGTTGCATTTTCCCCATTTTCTTGCGGTTAATATGGTAATGGTCATGTACAATTGATGGGCTAGCACTGCTGTACAATATACTACATTCTCCCTCTCCCCAGCTGTATGAACCTCAATCATGGAATATTTCAGTATGAAGAATACAATCTCAATCTGTGTTTGGTCTGAACTTCACTCCGCATCAGTGGGTTTTACTTTGACGAGAGTATGAGGCAGGCTTTAGGAACATGCTCCTGGAATTTTTCCTCAGAGGAAAACAGAAAGGATGGAGACAATCATATCTTCAGTCTTTCCATCTCTCTCTCCCTCTCTCTTAACTTTGTCTCCTAACCCCTTCCCCAACCCAACGGAGCAGTGGGACACCCACTACTTGTAATATGTTAGCCTTAAGCCTCAGATTCTACGGTGAGGCCTCTAAACTGTCTCTTTCAGACACACTACCCTTTTCCGTCCGCCCTCTAGTCTCTCTCTCGTTTTCAGTGCGAGCTAGGCTCTCTCTCTGTCTCACGGGGGCTGTAGCCATTGGCGGGGGGCAGGATGGGGGTTTTGGGGTCAGAGTCCGTGCTGCCAAGAGGGGGGCGCTGGTGGCGGGACGTCCCGCTGAAGAGGCGGAAAGCTCCCCTGCAGATCAGAGAGAACCAGTACACCTGCGGTGCCATGAGCAGAGCTGCCCCCAAGTTACAATGCCAGGGGACGGACAGCGGCACCATGTACAGAGGGATGGACGCGTACCTGCCAAACACAAATGCACACACACTGGTTAAACTGCAGTCCAATTCAGTATTTTAGGCACCAAGGCTAAATCTAAATAAAGTGTTGGTGGTGCTGTCTGAAATAGCTGGTCTTAGTATCGTTCATTTCTGTAGCCCACAGTAAGTCTTACTGTCCTGTAAACCACATTGGCAAACCCGCGAAACCTTAACCCAACTGTTAATGCTATTTGTAACAAGCAATAAAGGAGATGAATCGATTAAGTAGGCTCTTCAGTGGTGATGAGGATGCTTTAGTGTTGACAAAAATATATGGTCTTGTGTCCCTGAATGTCTCTCGAAGTAGCCTGAGTGGACGGATCACAATGTCATGAGACACATTAGGCCCTGTTCACACCTGTGCTTAGTGCTGTCCACTTAAAATCGAACCACCCAGGACACATGTTAAAGTCGAGTGTACAAGGGGCCTGTAGTAGCATGTGAGGCATGTGTGTACTCATGTAAAATGATGACACGAATAAAAAGAGTAACACTGCATCTTGTGTTAGCACCACTAAAAAGACTCAGTGAAGACTCTTCACCGATGATAGTCGAAATGTTAGCTTCATGATGAAAGTACATCATATTCAAAACAAAAGAACAGTACATTATGGTATATGACAACATTCAACTTGCAAAACTGAAACATTCTTCAATTTTCTTGCTAAAAACTACTCTCAGTTTTGCATTCACAAATGTTAATCAAGAGAAGACAAAAGTCAAGTATATAAATAGACCCTCTCACAAGAAGGAGTGCTCTGTATCTCAGTGTCTAAAAATGATCAGTAGATATGCATCATCAAGGGAATGATGTGATAGATAGTGATATTATCAACAGTATATGTGATACAACGACTGAGCACTTGCAGGAGATATCAGTCTTAATTCTAAAGAAACTGAGGGAGGGAGAGAGAGAGAAAGAGATACAGAGATATAGACATACCTGCCATAGGCGTAGTAGAGGTAGGGGAAGAGAAGAACTCGACAGGCGAAGAAAGTGACCAGCATGAGAGCTCCATTGACTTTATGAAGCAGAGTGTGCTGTTGCTTGTACTGAGGCACGGAAGGAAGTAAGACAGAGAAAAAGAGAGATAAACAGAGAAACAGAGAAAAAAAGAAAAAGAAAAAAGAGAAAGTGTGAGTAACAGGTAAGCCTGAGAAAAGAGAAAACCGTGAGGGCAAGCACTGCATCCAAGCTATTAGTTCTGCATTGAGTGATTCAGTACTACTACACGCACTGCTTCTTACAGTGAGTGAGTAAGCCAGTGGAGGGAATAAGAAGGGTCATTAAGGACACAAACAGAAGACGTCAGACAGCTATGCACAATTCGCAGCCCTTTCAATCAATCAACATTAGTAAGATCAGAACCATCACAGTGATTAAACTAATGAAGCAAAGCAGTGCTATACATCATTCACAACTGGCAGAGCTAGAGGCTAAGAGAGAGCGCAGTGACCAAGACTTTCTGAAGATGTAGTCACTTACAGAGAACTGAATTAGTATATTAAGTGATGAATAAAAGGAAAATAAGGGAAGCAGTGAAAAGAAAGAAAGAAAAAAAGAAAGAAAGAAAACGGAAATAGGAACCGGTGAATGGATGATGGAGAAAGCAGGGTGGGATATGTGAGTGAGTGATGAATAAAGCTGTATAGGGTATGTGAAGTACTTGTGAAAAGCAGCAATGAGTCAGTGAACGGTGGACGAATGAAGCGATGTGGGGTAGATGAGTGGTAGATGAATAAACCAGTACAGGATAGGGGAATGACTGGTGACTAAAGCAGTACTGGTGGTACCAGTAGCTGTCCAATCTGTGTGCACGCAGAGCCCTGGCTCTGTAAATGCAAAGTACACAAAGTGGCTCAGACCGAGCTTGGGCCTCAGGTGTCAGAATGGAAAGGCTGCACCATTTAAAGTGGAACGGGACAACTCAAACAAGAAGCTGGTGAAAAAGCAGCTGACTCCATCTTCAACGAGAGCTGGAAGGCAGGGAAAGGAGGACGCTGCCTGACAGGTGGATTTGCTGTTTCACAGGACCAATAGGTCAACATTGCTTTGTCCTCTTTTCCAATGTTTGTGACAGCAACAGGTTAGTATCGTCGCAGCGATTGTAGCGACAATTTGCTAATCCACAACCTAGCTAACATTAGTCATCTGCTTTAATGTTGTATCATGTTATATTGTGGTGTTTGTTTGTACAATTAATGCAAAAACTTTTATGTCCACAAAACTTTTATAAACAAGTATGCTAACCAAGAGTTGTTTGCTTTTGCAATGCATGTCTATAAATCTGATAAAACAGTATATGTAAGGTAGGTGAATAAGTGATGAATAAAGGAATATGAGGTAGGTGAATGAGGGATGAATAAAGCAGCATATTTAAGGTAGGTGAATGAGGGATGAATAAAGCAGCATATTTAAGGTAGGTGAATGAGGGATGAATAAAGCAGTATAGGGCAAAGAAGAATGGGTGAAGAATAAAACAGTATGGGACAGGTGAAAGGGTGATGAATAAAGCAGTATGAAGTAGGTGATGGAAAAAAGCACTGCAGGAGAGGTGAATAGGCAATAGATAAAGCAGTATATCTAAGGTGGGTGAATGGGTGATGGATAAAGCAGTATATCTAAGGTGGGTGAATAGGCAATAGATAAAGCAGTATATCTAAGGTGGGTGAACGGGTGATGGATAAAGCAGTATATCTAAGGTGGGTGAACGGGTGATGGATAAAGCAGTATATCTAAGGTGGGTGAACGGGTGATGGATAAAGCAGTATATTTAAGGTAGGTGAATGGGTGATGGACCAAGTGGTGCATGATAGACAGGGAAGACAGTGTTGTTTACCTGAATGAGTATTTTCCCCAGACAAACGGACGGAGTGCTTAGTTCAGCCAGGAACATTACACCTTGGAAATAATCCCCCTTTCCCTGCCTCCAAAACTGTGAAAAAATAGAGACAGGATTAGAGGAAAGAAAGAAAAGTCATTTTTCCACACATTTGACATACGAACAAGAGGCATGTGGCTGTCACGGCTTTGTCATTAGGACTCCTGTCTTATCTGCTCCACACACGCTCCTCTAAGAGTGAGACTAACGGCTGGTTACCATACCACGGCTGACAGCAACCGTCTCCATGGCTACAGACAGAGAGTGATGGGGAGGTGTAATGACAGGGTAAGGGTACGGAAGCCCTTTAGGGACATGTTCACATGCCAGTCAATCATCTGCTGATCAAATCAGAAGCAATCTGCAATGACACTTCAAAAATGGAAGCAAGCCACAGGGACTTTACAATCACGCCGCAGTACAGCTGTTCTAGAAATATTTAATATTGTAGTGGTTACTCCGCATTTAACCAACATGCAGACCAACAGAGCAGTTCCCTCTCACATATTTGATTCACAGTAGTAAGAATTATTTATAGTACTTGTTGACTAAAATTAATATAAGAAATATTCTAATAATAAAACCATATAAAACTAAAACTGAGAGGATCAGGAATCAAATCAAATTACTTTTTTTTTTTTTTTTTACTGTTTTGTGCCATGTTATGTGCTGCACTGCACTTGAGATCTTCTTTCCAACTCACCACAGACACGGGAAAGCAGACGGTAACAATAACAACATGATGTAGCACCATGAGGAATTCACGCCGCAGGTAGCTGCCTATGGCAGCACCCATGGGCTTGACTGCTCCCTCTTCCTCGTGACCTTTGACCTGCATCTTGTACCAGTAGCACATGAACATGGCGTAGATGTCATAGACAAAGTAAGGGACTGCAAACAGGATGTAGGTGCTGGTGAGCCAGTGCCTGAAGGAGAGAAAGAGAAGAAGAGACATATCTGTCAAACAAACTGGATGATAAGTCATCATTAATCTATGAAATGGTAAAAGTATAGCTCAGACTGTCACACTATGCAAATTAAACAATGTAATAATCAACAGACTAACATCTCTTACTTCGTTTGGGTTTACATTCAAAACAATAAAAACAAAAATTCAAAATTATGATTCCAATAATTTGCATTTAACGTTTCTCATACTCTGCTACACTAATAGTAATTTAATCTGCAGTTGGGAAGTGGGAAGAGCACTGACAATATTCATGACTGAGAAACATGGCTCGGAAAAACCCATGCTCAGACAAACATACTGTGTCATGATGTGAAGTAATTTATCACAATAATGATAAATATCGTCATATTGACCAGCATGAACTACATGGATGTATTATCCACAAAAGAGATCAGACTCAGGATCAGCCAACGCTTAAAGTTTAAAACATAGACTGAGATCAGAGCAAATAAGAAGGGATCTCTAATTATTTTAAATCTCCATCAATAAGAGCTGAGAACGAAGCTGCACTATTCAAAGTAGCCTTTGCTTCTACTTTTCCTAAACTTTGACTACCAAAATCACTTCCAGAATGTTCTCCTCCCCCACCCCCAAATCTCCTCTCAACCCTGCTCCTCCTGCCCTCTCTCGTGCTTAAATCTCTCACTTGAACCTCAGCACATTTGCGTATTAGTGGTAAATCAAACTCTGAGTAAAGCCATGACAAGTGAACTTCGCTGCAGTGCCTGAATCTCAGGTGGCTCAGCTTCGCCATGCTGCCATGGCCATAACAATGCCACAGAGGATTTACAGAGGAAAACTAATTAGGTTGAGAGCCTAATTAGATTACAGGGACATAAGGTGAGCTAAGAGGGAAAGGCACATTCTTAGAAGAGCTCACACATACACTCAACTTTACATTGAAGTGCATACTCTCTCCATATGTCATGAGTTTCAGGTTAGGGAAACTGGACGCTTAAAATACATGAAGATTATTCTTGAGTAACTAAAGCTGTATCAACTCTCGATGATAAACAGTCTAGTGATATCTTGACTTGCATCATAATCATTTCATAAGCAAATACTGACAAACATGCGATTAACATTTAGACATACATCATAATATATTAATAAGCAACTCAATATACCTTGGTATAAATAATCGAATCAATAGCTTGGCAATGATCCCAGCGAGCCAGAGGAATAACATTACTCTTAATCTAACACTTACTGGTCCTCAATGATGTCTTTACAAGATGATGCGATGATGTACCCAGCAGAGGAGGCCATGATGGCTTGAATGGACGACACTAGTCTGCGAAAAGGAGGGGGAAAAAAATAAATATCAATCCTTGCTAAATCTCTTGATCAAGTTGAGTAAACTGAGATGCGCCATTATAATCTCCTTTAATCACAAGACACATAGCTGCCATGGGGTAAAGGTTTCTTCGGACCATCTCTGATTTGACTGCAAACCCTATATACGAAATACAGGTGCATGCAAAAAGGTTTAACTTAAGTTTTTAACTTGTCAAATTACGCATTTAATTAATTTTCTTAATGCAAATAAGCACATCAGACATATAGATCTGCAGATTGTGGTGTACAATTTTTAGATTTCTTTATTTGCTCTGCTAAACATATGTCAAAACATATAAACTGCCTCACAACTTTTGCGCAAGCTACAATTTATGCTTTATATTTTCCCAAAATGTCAATTTCAGCAAATAAACAGTAACACGCATTAAAGTTGACTTATCAGGCCAAAACATTCCATTTGAATAGGGCACCCAAACCTTTGAGCATGATGGTAGTAAAAAATGTATTGAATACACACATTTATAAAAGTCAACTTTGTTTTAAATCAAATCATGATGAAATTAAAGCTTGCTATATTGTCAATAGCACTAGGAGATTTATCCGCTGTTCATCTTGTGTTAATATTACAGAAGCATTTGGTATCCAGCAAACGTTGGTGTTGGGAATCAGCACGTGCTCAGCAATGCATATAAGTTTGTTTACACTAGTAAGCAATCATATCCACGAGCAAGGACATGTTCAGGAGGCTGGGAATGTGCTTCCTGCCAGAGTAAAAAGGACTTACCACATAAATTATGCAAGACTGGCAGATTCTGCACCCTGGGATTACACTAACAATAATAAAGCCCTACTGTTCAGTTCTGAATGCTCGATGTCTAATACATTTAATCCGTTTTCTCCTTCTGCCAAACTTAGCGTCATCAGTTTGTCAGTTCATTTCAGAGCCAAACTGCAGTTTGCTTGCAGGTAGTAGCCAGCTACTCAGGACAAACGGCCAAATTCTAGTTTACGTTAACCTGAGGTACATGTCCTATAAACAGAGCTTTTACATTAGCACAGGTGGAAACGTACCTGGCAGAGACGATGACGGCGTCGCCCTCGCTCCATTTCAGACCAGGTGCATGTTTTAGGCATTGCTTGGACAGCAGGAAAAGGCCTGGGAAGAATACGGAGCCGGCTGCTAGGAAGCTAAGCATGGTCCCTGCACTGCTTCTCTGCTTCTCTGTCTATCTCTGAAAGGGAAAAATGACAGGCTTTAAAGCATGCAGAGAGGGGTATTAGGACAACCGACAGTAGCTAACAAAACTAATTAACATGTAAATGGCCGACGCTACTCTGTTCTTCCTACATAAATCAGCAATTCCTCTGCTTTAAAAGAAGGGAAAAAAGCATGAAGATCATTATCAGCTTGAAGAGGACTATTCTATCTATCTATTCTTACACATTTGCCTGGAGACATCAGCACAACACTTTGAATTACTATCCAAATGTTCAAAACTAATCAGCATGTAGCACAGTCACCCACAAGCGGCAGGATAAAGAAAGAAAGAAGAAAAACAACCCTGGGTTGAAATCAGGCTACGAAAACTTGACCTCAGCATTACATACACTGGTCATCTTCGAAAGATCAATTTTACACATGCACTTCTACCACTTATGCACAGTAAAGTGTCAAACTTTCACTCCTGAATCAAACAGTCTGATGTATATGAACAACCATTTAGTATTAGTATTATTTAATATTCTTTGCCCTGCTTATTAGTTACAGCCTTTTAGCATGAGTACAGTGTAACAAATGTACAATTACGTATATTATTTAACAATCACTGTATTCTTTTCTATTATCAAATGTAACATAACAACCAACAAATTGCAAAGAAAGTACTTCTATGGTACATATCAACAGTGCTTTGTAAGTGTTTTGTTTGTGCTTTGTGCTCAGCTCATCTGTTTATGATGCTAGAACTTTCTATGATATTTCCATGCCTTTTTATTTTGTATTCGTTTGAATGTGTTGCGTTGCTTTGCACAAGTCATTAAAAACCACGCAACAAACTAGAAAAGACATTTTATGCTTTTGATATTCAGATATTTACTGTATCACTGCTACGGCTGAACCATTTGGGGAAAATATCTTGTTGCGATTTTTCAGACTAATATTCTGGCTGCAAAAGGATCAAGCCTATTTTTTCCACAAGAGGACCAGGATCCACTTTTTCTGTTTTTGACACTTGAATGTAGTGTGCTAGACTGCCAGTAAGTTGTGGTTGTGATGTCACAACACATGGAGGTTAGGTTGGACGTGACTGGTCTAACTTATCTAGAGGTGTTCACTAACTGTGTTATCAGGTTAAACTGTGTTATTAGGTTAAATGTCCCTGCTTAAACCTTCCCTGCTGAAAAAGTCAGTTGAGGCCAGCATGGAATTCATACTGGTAAATGCTGGTTAGTTATAATACTAGTCGTTTGTTGTGTTTTGAACAAGTTTTTCAGTCGGGTTAAGACAACATTCTTGATAACGTAGGCTGTAAAGTGAAAAACTGCACCTCTATAAACTTGCAAACTGCACTCTCTTAAATTATGGTTTTAATATATACATGTTGATCATTCAAGGGTTATTACTAAGGGTAAATAAAAGTGATTGTAATTTTTTTAATTACTGGTCCGGGACTCCTGTCTAATCCACGTTTAGCATAAAAGGGGGTGGGTGTTACCAAAATAGGGTCGGAAAAGATTAGCAAGCTGGAGATTTAGGAAGATTACTGCGGAGAGTGGGAGGCGGCGAGACGGACAGAGGAAGAGAGAGAGAAAGAAATGGGATGGGGTGGGGTGGGATGGGGTGGGGGTGGCGTGTGTTGGGGGTGGAGGGCTGATGGCATTCAGTGGTACAGTAGCCAGAAAAGGGTGGGTATTGTTGAGAGAGGAGGGGGACAGGAACTGTATTGTTCCCTCGCTACAGCAGGACCATAGATGGAGGTCTCTAGATTCTGCAGGCAACAGGACCACAACAGGTCAACAAAACACAGAGAAACACATGCAAACAAGCTGATCCACATCTTCTGAGCTGCACAGATTAAAAAAAAAAAACACGCGGCACACTCAAGTTGGAAACGTCCTGAAGGGATGTGCGCTAACAGGATGAGAGTTAATGGAGCAAAACGCGCACACAGCCATCGACTCGTACTGCCTGTGTCTCTCTGTGGGACTGCTTCATTCTGTACACACTGCTGATCCGACAGGACGGACAGCTTCAGCTAGAGGTTACAGACGAGACAGTCGAGGAGGCATGGCCAGCGTGGGCTTCTCATTCGAACTATCCGTCCAACCTTAAAAGGCTGCAGCAGGTCCAGACTGGAGCCTGCACGTCTTTCATGTAAACGCAGATCCATTTAAGGTGGACCATAACATACGAGTAAGAAGCTGGCAAATATGAAGCACACGTAAACCTCGTGGCAATATTTAAACGCACACCATCAAGAAATAAGGTTGCACCCCTCAACAGTTCTCTATTATGCAACCAGACTGTTAGCTAAGCTAAATCAAGTACTCATTACTCACTGAATCACTGGCTAACAAACAGACGGGGATGAAAATGATGTGATAACAGCGGACATTATGAGTAAAATCACACACGCTGGCCTTCGCCTTTTGAGCTAAGCTTATCAGTATCAGGCATGATGCTATGTTTCTAGCCTGCTAACGGGCTAGCTGGATCCTTCCCATTGTGTCCCTGGCACTACATCAGCCCAGCAGCAGCGCATGGATCTGTACTAGACTGCTAACAGGTTGCAGATCGCACACAATATACGCTGACTAACACGCCTCCGAGCATCTCAGGACTAAGGCTGCTTCTTCTATCTCCCCTTGAAAACAATCCAAAGTAAATAAAACGAGTAACTAAAGATGAACCAGGTCCATGACAAACTGAGGCCTCGAAACGCTCATTCAGCGGGGTTAATTAATACACAGTTCAGTCCATCTGCTAATAAACCTCATTTTCCTTCTTCCCATCATCAGGTTAGAATAAAAACTGAAGTGGGCAGACGGAGGCAGGGCGGTGTTGCAGAGCAGGAGAAACGCATGCCAAAGGCAGAGAGGCGGACATTTACATGGGAGCGGAGCGGCGTCCTTTCAGGCCCTTGAGTCCCTGTCACAGCCGTGCGGAGAGCGGATGGCGAGGTCCGGGAGGCATCCGAAACACCGTCCACATGTTGTTTTCGCCCCGATATATATCAGGTGGAGTCCAGAGGGCCTGGCCGAAGGACAGACAAACAGAAAGCACCTCGAGTTACAAAGCTAGCTAGGAGTGAGCGGCGCTGAGACAACGTGACTCTCTCTCTCTCTCTCTTTCTCACTGTCAGGATCCAGCAGAGCAAAGCTTTGGCGAACTACCGCCTCCACAGGCTCTCCCAAAACAAACAAAGCCAGCTAGCTAACCCGGCTAGCCTTTGACAGCATTCAGCGACCACCACGGCTTATTTGCCACTTCAACTAAGCCATTTCAGCATTAACAACACGCCGATGTCCCCTTCCCATCACCCGGACAGTGTTTCCTACGGATTTAGGGGTTAGTTCGTGTTAACTAACGAATTTATGAATTACCCGTTCCACCTTAAACCGGCACAGCAGTTACATTCTGTAGCCTCATCAGACACCAGAGTGATGGCTATCTAACTGCGGCAACACTTAAGGTGGAACGGAAAATGAGCATTAGCTAACGAGCCAGAAACGTTGGTTAGGCTAGCTAACGTATCCCACGAGCACCAGGAGGAAGCAAAACATCCAAGCAGACAACTTCAGGCAGGTTAGTTTGAAAATAGCCTGAGCTAACCTGAGCAAGGGGATTAACTAGCTAGCTAATTACTGAAGTAGAGTTAGACGCTTTAAGCAGGTAGGATAACGGGTCCAGTTTGAAGCTAATACATAGTTATAACAGAGTAACTAACGTACTTCTTTCTCTCTCGGCCGAAATGCCAAAAGTCAGTGAGCTCCGAAACTGGAGAGGCGAGATTATGTTAATGCAAGGCGTGTGTACCTGAGCACACACATTTAACAGTAAAATAAGAGTCAAATAAACGAGGTTCTTGTGGACAAGGAGAGCAGAAAGGCGAGTAACTTATTAGTCCTGGTTATATAAACTAAACCTAAACTGCACTTTACGGTGGGCTTTGATGCTAAATAATCAGAAGCGGCGGAACAAACCATCTCGCTACCATGAGTCAAAATGTTCTCAGCTAAAATGACTGGGACGCTAAACGGTAGCCGGTAGACAGCTGAATGAAATTAGTGTAACAGCCAGAGCAGCCATGCTGGGAACAGCTACTGGATTTAGGTGTGTTAGAATGAAAGCTGTACACAGTAAATATATTCTACTTGATATAAAACTTTATTTAAAACAAGCTTACCTTACACCGAATCACACCTCGGCACACATATCTGACGCATTCACTCTTTTCGGTCTGTGTGCCAAAATATGTTGACGAGCTTAATTTCACTTTTAAATCTGCGCCGCGATTACTGACAGGCGAGCAGCGATTGGCTGAGAGGTGCGAAGGTTGCCGCCTTGCTTTTCTCCCATTGGCTTATTTTTTGATTGACATCATTCGCGTCCAATGGAAAGTCAAATCAAAGTGACCTGATAGTACAAGCATTTGTTAACTATTTACTGCTTGTATTTGGCATTTTAGATGCGGTTTAAATATACTGCATATAATAATGACTGAGGAGTTTTTAAAAAAGTATATACGATTGTATTAACTATAGTACCACTACACGCATCATTGCATGTAAATTACGTTACAACTACGTATATGTATTTTACATACATGCCACACATTTGTGCAATTACATACAGAAATAAAACAATGTGCATTAATGATCGTATTTAACTGTGTACAAGTAACCCATGTGTAATTACATACATCTAGCCCTTATCTGCAAATATTAAACCTTATTTGTAGGGGCTACTGATTCTTGTTTCAGTAACCTTCAATTATTAAATCCAGTTATTATCTAAATAACGTTGCTTACGTTTGTTTGTGCAAGATGAGTGTTACTGTATGTTTACTGCTTTAAAATGTGTATGTACACTCACCTGACACTTGATTAGATCTAGACTCATTGTTCATTTTATTAGCTCTAGAAGTGGTGTGTGTCTCAACATTAATGGTGCCTTCAAAGACACCATAGCATAGCAAACTCTGAACCTTACGCTGGGTGATTCTTTCATTCTGTGGTCCAGATAACATGATCTCATTATTCCCACACACATATTCACTGTGCAACAGTCCATCTGAGCTGAGCTTGAACCCAAAGACGTTAGTGCCATTTCTGGACACTGTTGAGATATGGCTCCGTTGTACATAGTGGTTTTGAAGAAGCCATCTGTAAGATGATGCAACCTGTCAAACTCATACTCCAAACAATAGGGGGCAACACATAACCAGAACCCTCCCATCTCCCCGCTTCAATAACAGCCTACATGAAAGGGTTCAACTTCATCCCTTTACTTGCCGAGAGCTTCTCCAGTAGGGGAAAGCAACGGCAATGTTTTGCCTCTATTTACTGTATATCACTTTATTTGTTTACTGGTGAATGTGGTTTCTTGCCAAGAGTCATCGTCTGTGGTCGGGTGCCCAGAGCTTTAGCCATCATTATGTTTACTTTTCTTTTAATTGGCTACCTGTCCTTAAATGATCTAACCAGAAGCAACACCTGCAAAAATGCTCTACAAGAGGCTAGAATACACCGTCAGGACCTTTCATGATTCGAATTGGAGCTACAGTGACTCAGTATTGCCACTTGAGGTAGAAAGTGGTATTACAAGAGGACGAGCCAGGGCTACCTGGTTAGCGTGCTAACTTCAGCAGATGTCCTTGCACTCATTAGCTGAGAAATGTTGTTTTTTCTCGGTACGAAATATTAGCATGAGGATCATGTTTAAATAACATTTCACACCATGTACTAAAGCTGCACATGAATTGGCTGATGGGTTACGCATTGGGTCATACTGTGTTATATTCTGCACCTCAACATCACGGGACTGTATTGCACGGATGGAAGGAAAGTTAATGCAGAACCATGACCTATTCAGTCTAAATTTATTGTTATTAAATATTAATTCCCATTAAAATTTAATTGCAGTGATTGCAACACGGGAGGTGGGGGGGGGGTTAGGGGGGTGTCAAGTACAAGTCAGGCCCAAATTTGTGAACTAACACGTATGAGATGTCAGCTATTACAAGCTCCTAATGTCATTCTCAGAAGAAGCAGCAGATCACTGTTTCTGACTAAGCTGATAAGCGACAGGCCTAACAGTAACAGATTCTAGTGAGGACTTATGTGTAATTATCAGGAATATGTTGATTTGTATTGACAGGAACGTAGTTGATAGGATGCTGAATGACACAGTCAACTGCAGGTCATCAATCATCAGGATTTACTTTTCTAACACAGTCACTCATCTGACAGTCGGGCAGCAGCTTCTGAAGAGATACTGAGATACCAAGACAGACTGATGACGCAAGTGTTCAATTCAGCATGAACAGATTGCCTAATCTCTCTATAGGAAAGCACTGGCCAATAGAATGGGACACACTGGAGCTTAAGGTCACCTAAGGTCACCATGTCCAATTCCAAACATCAGGATTGTGCTGTGAAATAGTGAAACACTGTTGGAGCACCATCCCACACATTTTTGATCCAGAACTACCCATCCAAGCTGACCTCACTAATGCTCTTATGGCTGATCGACATCAAATCCTCACAGCAAAATGTTACAACTAGTGTAAAGCCAGCCCAAAAGAGTAGAGTCTGTTACTGCAGCACATGAGGTATTAATACTTGATTTCAGAAGAAAAGAGGGATGAGCAACTAAACATTATGTAACACTAAACATGTTAACAACTTCAATGGTCCAAACAATGAACCTGTTCCTCAGTCCACGACAACACATCTTTAGGCTCCCTCAGGTATCAGTGGTCTGACCATAGTTATCATCAACTGGCCTTGCTCAATGAGCTCAAGCTTTTGTAACAGCAGGTTAAAGGGGGTTTAACTATGGACTCTTATCTGAAGCCACTCTCTTAAATAATCCCTTTGTCCCCCCTAAAACTCTGACAACACCTTTAAAAAGAGCCCTTTTATAAACAGAGCACTGCCACCACTAGTCAGCTGACGAGGCAGGTTGTCTCCAGTGTCTCTCTCTTTATTGACTATTTCACCCTAAGCCATCCTTTTTTTCTTAAAAATTTCAAGTATTTGTTGTGAACACAAAAGTCGAGGGCAGAAAAAAAAATCAAAAACAAAAAAAAACTAAACAAAACACAATTTTCATTTAAATGCATGACAAAAAAATAAATAAAAATGGAAAAAAAAAAAAAAATCAACAACCATCTTTTTAAAACAAATTCTCAATATTACCATAGTCATAATAGTCATTAACACAAAATATCAAGTATTCTGTTTCATCATAAAATGTCTAAGTTCTATGATCATGACTAATGCAAATCTCACCATTAATCGAAACTTCTTCACTCTGTAGTCGGCCGTTGGAACAAGAAAACCAGACCCAACGTTTCTCTTCATGTCACTACACTGCTAGATCTTCTACCAACACAACAGCAAAGTGGTCAAACAACGTAACCTTAAGAAATTAAAAAAACGTAAAATACAAAATTGGTCACGATACACTGACAAACATAGAAGATAACTCAATATTTTTTCCTATGATCAAATTAAATAACATCACAGAGTTTTTTTTTTTCTTTTTTTGTAAAATCATCGAACTCTGAAGTACTGCAACTGGAAATCCCAAAGCAAATATACACATGCGGATCCATTTGTGGGGACGTTCTTGAGGAGCAGTCCGCCAGTGCACTGTGCGATCGTGTACGTATCGTCACTTGGTGGTGGCCAACATGCACTACAGTCTCAAGCTTTTAGAGCACTTCTGAGTCTTTTCGCAAACAGCACCAGGAATTGGCCACAGCGGAGCAGCCCGGACGAGGGTCCCTGCGTGTTTTACAGTCTAGTCTGTGATATGAAACCTGAGCTCAAGACTATTAAATGTTTATAACTTAAGTGAAAAAAAACATTAAATCAAACGAACAAGCAGCATTTTTCTTCCGAAAAGCAATCTGAGACAAGACCATCAGCCACTAACCTCACGAGAAAGAAAAATTAAGAAAGAAAGAGCGCAAGAGAGTCAGCGCAAGAGAGAGCGCGCGAGCTTTGCTGGGGACATCCCTTCTTAATAAAAATAACTTTTGGCCACCACTTAGGACAGCACCAGAAAGACTTCATCTTGTGCCAACACCTTCTTAAGTTGTGGCCACATATTACTTTAGGTAAAGGGGGACTCCACTATTTCAAAACATGTAAACAAAGTCATTCAATGTGGATTGGTGTGAAAGGCTCAGTCCTAGAGAAGCGTTCACACCAGACGTCCGATGTATTTAAGCTCCCAATTACATAACTTGGCTATGAATATGCTGCCTGATACATATTTATGATAGCTTTAACCATATTCATAGTGGAGAAGTATATGGAGGGCATTGTAGGGCACTGTAGGGCAAAACAGTCCTCAGTGTTTCACCATGACCAGCACTACATATAAAACCTCATAAGACGTCTGTAGGTTAACTGGCTGTTTTGATAGAACATAAAGTGGCTACATGTGCACTGTGGACAATCACGACCCCGGGTTCCCATCACCACCACTTTGAAAAGTCAGTAAGTTTCTTACAATGCAACATGACATCAAACCACCATGACTTTGTTTACATCTCAATGACTAAATAAAGCCGAAGTTTTGTAAAACGATGGATTTCCCCTTTAAACAGGGATATCATTAGGGCTCTGTAAGAGAGCAAGACAGACTGAGAACACATGGATGGGAGGATTGTAAGGTAGTGGTTCAGTGGTGTGGCTCTGCAAACGTAGATATTAGCACAGACCCCCGTACAGTACA
Organism: Semaprochilodus insignis; assembly: GCA_034552555.1. NCBI lineage: Eukaryota > Metazoa > Chordata > Actinopteri > Characiformes > Prochilodontidae > Semaprochilodus > Semaprochilodus insignis. Next base: position 12,269,916 of record CM067477.1, on the reverse strand, counting down.
TGGTTAATAGTTGAGTTTAGTCTAAACGCACTCACAGTTAGTGCACAGTGGACCTACTGAGGTAATGAGAATGTGAACAGCACAACACTGCATGTCTCCTAAACACGCCCCACTCATAATCGCACACACATGCACGCACTCATGTCTTATCTGAAAAAACCTGAATCTTCAGGAAGACCCTCCCGCAACACACACATACACACACCCATCCAACTCAGGACTGCACTCCACCCCCCCCCCAAAAAAAAACAACAATTAACAATAACAAAACTAAAACGCCTTGAAAATCACACTGCAGTAAAGGAAACTACACACTTCCTTACATAGAGATCACTAAGGGGACACATCACCCTCTCATAAAAGAAAAAATAAAATGAAATAAAAGCACCTACTCTTAAAATGTGCTATCAGGACGCAGACATCGTTTTCCTCAATTACAGTACTCTAACTGCATCCTAAACTAACAAGTGGCAAAGTCAGGTAAAAACTGTGGCCTTGCAGTATAAAAGCAACTACAGTGCACTATAGCATAAAAGAAAATAGAAAGAGTAACGCCAAGTGGAAGCTATGCAACGCTAGAAAAATTGGTGGTTTAGACTAAAGAACCTAAAGGAAGAGCTTAAGTGAAGAGGGATGGTGAAACGAACATGAACTACTTACCCAAGAACCTCTACATGTAACACGACATAGCAAAGACTTGCACAGAGAATGAAGAAACAGTGAGAAGTTTCTGAATGGCAGTTGAAGCCCGCAAAATACTAAAACCTTCCATCCTCAGATATTGGTATAGCACAACACTGAGGGACTTTAACACAGACGTGTCATTTCATCAGAATTCTTTTTGTGTTCAATCCATGAAAAGTTTTTTTTTTTCCTTTTACAAATTCAGTATTTTCATAGTCCTCAGTATAAAAGTGTTCTCAGCAGCATATTTCAATTGTCACTTGGAAATATCGTCTTCAGGACCCGGTACTGTAGTTGTTTTTGTTAGTTTTTTTTTTTTTTGATAATGGTACGATGTTCCAAGCCTAGTCTTTCAGACCCATATCCTCCAGTCAGAACCAAATGCAACCTGTCAGTCATCTCAAGCACATGCTTCTATGGTGAACTACTCCTTCCATTTTAACCAGGTCCTTCATTTCATCTCTCTTCTTTACGTGATACTTTTGAGGAATGCCAAGCAGTGGATCTGAGGAAGAGACAGAGAGAGAATAAACAGACATAGTAAGTGTGCAAGTCAAGTAACACAATACTAAATGCAAACTGCCTACAGTAGGGAGTACTGGGCTAGTTTAGACAGTACTATGAGAGTAAACACGATCCTTATTACGAGAAGCGGTTTTCGTCTGAACTGCAAGACTTGGCTGCTATCAAGGCAGCAGATATAAGGACTACCTTCTCCACACATCCTTCTACCAACACAACAAATAAAGGCAATAGCAAAGTGCTAAGGCATACAACTTTTGTTAGTGGTTGGGGTAACCTTGGTACCTAGGTGCTCCACAATGGCTGTTTTTTGGTTTTCTTTTATTGTCCTGTAGATCAACCTAGCAATCTTCAACGTCAAAGCCCCTCTTGACATTGCTATGGCTGTTTACTGAACATTGGATAACCACTCCCATATTCTTTGACAACAGAATCAGAATCCTGAAACCAGAATGGAGAGGTCATTCCTGCTCATTGCATTTGCATAGTAGGTCATTTGTGTTCTCCCGTCTTTTGTGTAAATGCTAACCCTGATTCAACTGTTAGTGCTGTTGCTCGCAGCTATTATAAATTTATCACCAATGCACAGCCACAGATGAACTGTGCAAAATACTATGCCCCTCCCGACCACACAAAGCTCAATTTATATTCTTTTTGGCCAGTTAAAAAGTGCAGTGGGTGCCTGAATGTAACTGCTGCACCATTTATGGTGAAACAGGAAAGCCAGTGAATAGAAAGCTGACTTGAGACTTGCCCGACTGCAGATGAAGGCTTGCAAGCTGTTTTTGCTGCCGTTTTGTGTTAAATTTTTTGCATTTTGGCAATTTTTTCCATTTTGCGTTCTCCCACCTCTCCCGCCTCATGATCAACTTTTGGTACTCAATAAAGCTGCTTGTGGTTACTTGGTTAGACACATTTAAGCAACAATAAACGACTCCAGTCATGGGCATTTTGAGAGCGCTTCCCAAGCAGAAAATCACTTCCTGCCCTCCACCTGCAACTTGCAGCACAGCACTGCAGCGGCAACCCATTACTGTTTGTTGTCAGTGGAGGTGATGCACATTATGGGTGGTAATAATACAATGTAATGTCACTCCATGGTCAGTTATATTTGGCAATCTGTCAGTGATTGAAATGAGTAGTTGACAATGAATGATAGAAATACCGTTTTAAAAACTACAAATTCTGTTCTGTGGATTACATCACTGCACATCCAACAAAGCAACACTAGCACCAGGCAAAATGTTAATCTTCAGCATTTCCCTATAACAAAATGAAAGCTGATACAAAATGTTTTGAACCCAACCAGCAGACAGCACAGATCTGCTCTCTCCCTCTCCGTCAATGCTCTGTTCCGTTATGCTCTTCCTATTCCTCACCTGATAAAGGTTTTGAAGGCCGCACTCTGGGGGTTAATGCACAAAGGCACTCGTTTGCCCTGCTGGTGCTCTGTGATGAAACGATGAATAAGCTCTGACAGAAAAAGATTGAAAAGAGATTCATGGACATTAACCACAAGTACATAAAATGCGAGAGCACACTTGCTGTCTTCAGCACACCAGTGTTGATCCCTGCACATTCTTACAGTGTACACATGAATTGAGACGTTTAAAAAAAAAATATTCAATAGTTATGGTTAATTAATTAACTCATACACTTATACCTATTCTTATGCTTTCACAGAAAATCTGGCGTGATGCTGACTGTACTACTCCAGTCTGACATTTTAGCTTGAACCGGTGCTATAGGACAGGGGTTCTCAACCCTTTCAACCTCACAGCCCACCTATTTATAATAAAAAGCATTTGTCATGGCTTTGCCACAAAAGAGTCGGATGTTAGTCTTTAGTTTTGAAGGGTTTAGCGGATCATTTAAAATAGTCAAACACACCGGGCTTTTGGGTTAGCATCATCACTTCCCCCTCTGCAAATCCATATTTGATGTAGTCTGGGTTGTATTTATGTATTTTCAGAGGAACTGTATCAACATTCTTTCTTTAAGAAACTTGTCCAATCTTGGGTAGCCAATTGTCTGAGCACCTGTGTCTGCGTTGTCTCAAATGAATAATGTTTAATTTCCCTTGAGTTACTTCTGCTATATGTATTTGTTTGTGTGTTTCTATGAATGTTTTTAGTTTGAACACGACTGATCACATGATGTTTACTTACCCTAAATAATTTTCTCCTCACTTAAGACTCAAGGGGCCATTACAGGCCCACCATGGACAACTGCCTTCCCCTGAGGATGGGCCTACAGACCACTAGAGGGTGCTTCATGGACCACTGGTTGAGAAACCCTGCTATACAACACTTCCTATAGCACCAGCAGAGTTCAGGCTAAAATGGCAGACTGAGGTGGTACAGTCAGCACTGCACCAGATTTTGTTTAGAATACAATATGGGAGTCAGTAATGTTGGTTGTTCACATATTGCCAACTTGATTTGAACTTTCACTTTTTCTTTCCATGTTTTTGGCTTGCAGTGTACACGCATAACAACTATAGATATGAACAATACGATAAAAAGAAAAAGGAAGGAGACAGAAAATGGGCCAGTCACCTTTGCCCTGCCAGACAGACAGCATGCTCTCCTCGTAGCTGTGGCTGAACGGCCGCTCGGCAGGTGGTTCAAAGTCTCGAGTGTAAACTCTGCCGCTGGGAACCGAGTAACAGCACTGACACATGCAGGTGTGGTACCTCAAACGGCCTTCATCCAGGTACGGGTGAGAGAGAGCGTCGCTGCCTGAGATCCGCTTAGCCTGTGTGCACAAACACACATTATTTACATGTAACCTAAAGCTACTGAACAACATTACGATAAAAGAGGAATCATATTCTCGATATCTAAAAGCCAGCAGCTTTACCTGCGACATTTCTAACACTACACTGTAATATCTGAATGAACACAATTTGGGATTAGCATCAAACATTTTTGGGGGGGGTGGGGGGTGACAGAGGGAGGTCAGTGGGAGCAGGCAACCCTACCCACTTCTACCCAGAGTGGCAAGGTCAAATATGGTCTTTGGGCTCCTGGTCACGAATGTCTGTTTCACCACTGGTAACCAAACTCACATCCCAACAATAAGGCCAATGCTTAGGAGGCTGTGCCACTCAGGAGCCCCTAGCTCCAATATATTTTGACCAACCTGTAGTGTATGAGGTAAATAACTTTGGGCAGGTAAGCACACTCACAGTGTATTTGATTACTGCTGTTACACCTATTCCAAAAAAAAATTATGAATGATTAATTGTTACAAACAGTCAGTTCTCTTATATTGGATGCAGCAGTCTATTTGATTAATTATTTAAACATGAAATATTTTTTGTTTACAAAATCAAGTGCCAGTTTGGCACATTAATTAGCAAATAATATGCATGTGGTCCAAGTATAGTTGGTGCCACTGCCCCCAAAGCAGGAGGTTAGGGTCTTGTAGTGTGATTCACCACATTGGCGAGTACACGAACATCAAAAAGAGACCTTGGAGAAGACGTCTAACGCTATGTTCACCTACATCGGTAATCTTTTTTTATAATTGCAATTCACTTCGGCTAAGAGCGGCAACCAGTAAGTAAATGAGAAAATGTAAATAAAGTTATTTATATACTTTTTTAAAAGGACTTAAAAAAAATAAAAATAAAATAAATATATTAAAAAGCACAAAAAGTATCACAACATTTATGACAACAAAATAAATAAATAAATAAATAATAAAGATTTACAATGAATAAATGTCAGCATCACGCAAGTGCCGTTTTGTTGGACCGCACTGAAATATTTGAACTCACAAACATCACACACTAAAACATTATTTTAGTTCCAATCGGCTTTAAACTCTGGTATGACCCTATGACTCAAATAGGATGAACGCCATCAGCACAGACACTGGCGATAATGAGGGGTGCATTTGTGTACACTCACTGGATCAAAGACAAGCATGCGGCACAGAAGATGAACAGCCTCGTGGGTAGCTGCATCTGACAGCATATACAGCACAGAGAGCGAGGGCTACAAGAGAGTGACAAAGAAAAAAAGTGAATATTAGCAAACCATAAATCTATAAGCAATTATCAAAAAAGTTATCGAGCTGCTTACTGCGTTGTTCTCTGTGTATGCAAAAATATTTCAACCACCTAAACTTTCAGGAAAAACATGCAATCCATAAAAAACACCACTGAAATTATCGCAGGTCCGGGAGCAAAAACACTGAGGAATTCTCCGCACTCACAGGGCAGCTCAGTTACATATTTAACATGTGATTAGAGTCGTACCATACGCATGTTTCTTTGGAGCTGACCCAAATTTAAAATAAACAAACTACAGGAGCTTGATTTCAGTAGATCAAAGTTGGCCAAGAGTCCTGTACCAACATCATACACTGTAAATATGAAAGTTACGGTTCACATTTTCCTGCAACACCATGTAAAAGCAGGAAAGAACTTTTTCGGAAAGAACCACATTGTTTTTAGGTTTTAAATACTGAAGTTTATTTGACTATGTTATCTAAACACTGATGTGCTTTAAAGGCACATACACATCTGGCTGTAATGCACTATGCTGTAGCACATCATGTAGCATCATCAGCTCCAGAGAATTCAGGAGAAATCTTTTTTTCACGTTTTTGTCCATCAATGTTCTCTTACCCAGCATAAATCATCCAACCACTAGGAATCCTTCCCAGTGCACAGTGAAAAATTCACTTACACAGAGGCTAAAAAATACAGACATGATATTCTGCTACCTAGCAGTAATGTTAGCCATCTGGCTTCCTTCTGCCATTGCCAGCTATCCGGGCAAACACACAAAAAAAATCCTACACGTTTCTAAACAGCCTGTCACCAAAAATCTACCCAAAAGTAGCTGTTCTCCAAAGGTTCCTCCCACCCTCGAGATACATCATCACAAGTGTTCAAATCTGGAAATCTCACTTTACTGCTCCCGTAGGAGGAGAACAGGCATGTATACGATTGTTTCAATTTTATTTTGCCCAGAATGTAACACTGTAGCTGTTCTAAGATTTGATTGAGCCAATGTTTGTTTACACAAACACTTCTTAACCAAAACATACCCTCTCAATAGGCTAGTGACTAATTATAATCAATTTCAGTCCAGGGCTTGGTAAATCCAGCTCTATGTGTGATGCACAGATAGTGTGCGGCTTAGCTAACTTGGTCCCCTGCCACTTACTGTTCCCCAGACGGTGTCTTTATTTTATACTGCCAGCACCAGCACGGATAATTTCACATTGTATTGCTCAGGTTATAGCTCTGCCCACCTTAGATGCTCAGGAATCCCCAATCCAATCAAATGCAAAAGCAAATTTACAACAGCGATCGGTTACGGTGGTATATGGCTCCTGTGTGGCCTAGGTAACACCATAACATATCAGTAAAAACATCTGGCAAAGTAGATTACTGTAAGTAAGACATATTACCGGTTTGTGAGGTCCTCTTAGGATGTGTGCTCGAGCGCCCTCACACGCAGATGCCATGGCAGACAGAGGTGGAGTACCCAACAGATCAGTTATCAGATCCAACTACCGACAGAGAGCGAGATCAAAAGAGGTCAGGTTGGGGAAAAGAAAAACCATGTCAACAGACTCCTTATTATACTTTAGACTTCTGTCTGGCCAGACCCATTACCCAAATGAATTGTCCCCATTTTGCTTTTTTAAATCCTTTAGAAATGTAAAATTTTCCCAAAGGCCCCGTCGTGAAAACTACATTGAATAAAACTAGAGCACTTAACATGGAACTTGTTGCTATGGTCATTCGTTCATCTAATTTTGTCGACAAACGAAGTTAGTAAACAGGGACAAGCTGTACATACTGGTGCACAGTGACCCACTGTACTACTAGGTCTTTGCTGTAAACAGATGGGGGGGAAAATGGGTTAAAAGATCTAAAATAATAATTAGGGCAATGCATGTTAACAGCCGCAGATAGAGTTCTTTTTCACTGTTGACCAACATTCATAAATTACTGTTAAATTGCGCTCCATTGTATGGAAATTGTATGGCAGAGTCTCAAAACATACTAATGAGTGCTATCAGTATCACCAATTCACTCCTCCATCTCTCATTCTCCTAAACTCTTGCTAAAAATACATTACTCATACATTCATCTCCATAGAAGAGCACTTCTATTAAAATGGGATGCTCTGGATCAGCTGCACATGAGTCTAAGGTCACAATGCTCAGTGCTAAGCATCAGCTCGAGGGGTACAAAGCCCCCCAGCACTGGGCTGTAGAGCTATACAACTGATTTCCTGGAACATAGGAAGTGTAAAGCTTTCCCAGAAGAGTAGAGGCTGGTACTGCTGTAGAGATATACTCCCTATTAATATCCTTGATTTCAGAAGAAACGTAAGCATGAGATGAGCTGGTGTCTTGAAACGTTTGGACATGGTGTACCTACGGCATAATGCAGCTGTAAGTCATTACCTGCTGAATAGGGCTCTGAGCCTGGAAGAGGATGCGACGACCCAGCAGCTCAGCAAAGATGCAGCCCACTGACCAGATGTCTATGGCCGGGCCATAATGCCGTGAGCCCATCAGGACCTCCGGTGCCCTGTAGTACTGCGTCACCACTTCCTGGGTCATGTGACGGGAGGGGTCAGGCTCTTCTACTCGGGCCAACCCAAAATCACAAATCTGATCAAATTGGAAAAAGAAGGAAGAAAGGAAAGTGGTGAAAAAGATTGCAAAGAAAAAGCAATGACAAACTACCAGAGCGACTAATACGCCAGAGTGTACCTTAAGCAGACAGTTGCTGTTGACCAGTAGGTTCCCTGGTTTGATGTCTCTGTGCAGAATACCAGCAGAATGCAGGTATTTCAAGCCTGAAAGAGAGAACATTCAATCACATCTAACTTAGTCATAGTTCAAACAAGCTGGCTGACATATACCCCACTGTTTCAAAGGTCTGTTAGGACAACAGACCACACGAATAAAGACAAAGTACAGAAAGAAAAAAAATAACTTCCTGAAACTGACCCCCATGATCTGCATTATTTCAACCCACGTCAATGTTAAAGTTTGGAATTACCACTCATATTAGTAAAACATGTAAGATTCAAAAATCATATTTTGTTACAGCTTCAATCTTAGTGTTATACAGCCATCTTTAGATTTTATTTTTTTAACTACTGAAAGTAATTTTATAATCTCTTCTTCAAGACTGCAGGCAGAAACAGCTCCTGCATGCTATGCAACTGAAACCCAGTCCCATCCCAGGCTTGTTTCTCACTCACCCCTGAGTATCTGGTAGAGGAACACTTTGATGTGGTCAGTGGTGAGAGGCTGAGGGGACACAATGACTTTGTGCAGGTCACTCTGCATCAGCTCTGTGATCACATATCTACAGCACAACTAGAGTTAAGGACATATGCATCAAATCCAGGACATATAACAGGAATCACAGTGACAGCAGAAGTAAATATAACCCTCTTATTAAATTACGCAAGACACCCAAAAAATAAAAAGATAAAGGCTTATCCAAGGTTTCTGGTCTGGATACCTTTAGACCTATAGTTTACTAAAAGGTTAGTGATGCTTAGTGTGTAAAGGATACATCTCCTCAAAGCAGTCAATCTGTGGAGGCTGCAGAATGTCCAAAGCAGACAATACCTGCCAACACAAAGCAACACGATCAACTTCACTCACCAAAACAGTCAGTCACCAACATCTGTGCTCTGGTGATGCATTTAATAACTGAAAAGCTAAACAAATACACATCACATCCTTTTCAAATCACACCATTTTCATCACAACAAAACAATGCATGATATGCAGACACCAACACTGCAGTGTATATACAGAGACTGGTTCCAGGGTTGGGTGGAATATCATTAAGCATCATAAAAATGCTCAAAGAGCTGCACTGTGAAAATGCCCTTGCACAACACATGAAGGGCGATATAACTACAGGTGTGGGAATTCACAGGCTGTGCAACGTTAAAGGGAAATAAGTCTTTGATGAACGTATAAAGGGTATTACGACTCTGGTATGGGAATTAGTTGTCTATGTAACAAGAAGGGGAGACAAATGTCTTTGACAAACATATGACAGTGTTATGACTGTGCTGTGTAGGGACGTGATATCCATCTTTTTATCCTACCCACAATCTCTCGGCCTAAAACTCACGTTGTCGTGTTTGAAGAAGCACAGCATCCGCAGCTCCCTGAAGACGCGCTTACAGGAGACCAAGTTCTGGAAGACATTAGGCATCTTCTTCAGGGCCACCTTCCGCCCGTCCCGAGGGTCTGTCACTGACCTGGTGGAAAGATGCACATTACTGATGGTGAAAGGCCAGAAGACGAGGCACCCAAGTCAAACGTCAAATTCCCCTGACTTTCACTGACTATGGCTGAAATTTCATGACCTAAAATGAACGTGAGAAATGGGTCACTTTTGTGCTAAACAGAAAAAAGGCACAGTATTTTAAACTTATCAGTTTGTGAACTTATTAGTCTTCAGCACAAAACTGGCTAAACAAGGAGCACAATTATTACTGAAATCTACATTTTCCTGGCATGTTTGCCTTCGTTAGCAGGAACAGGAGACTGCATATCCTGAAGTGCTTGCCAGTTACTGACAAGCAGGAAGGAGACAAACACGTTCAGAAAAATTAAGTAACACTGTTGGACATTCCCACAATATGGAAAATACATAAAATTTTATTGTTGAACAGCAGTTTATTTAAAAAATGCTATAAACAAAATTCCCCTGATATGCCATAACCTGGTCCCAAAAAATGCTCAAATCCCTTTACTTTCCATGTCTGTAAAAGAGTTTGTACTATTCCATTATATTCCAGGAATTCCATGGCCTATGGGAACCCAGATTCTAGGAGAATATGCATGGAACTACTCAAAATACATCTCTGGAACAATGTCTAATTTCATCTTTATATTTCCATGTATTTTTGTGGACAATGGCTTAAATTAGTAAAAAGCTTACAAGCTTAGCAATTACAATTCTACGTGTTTAGCAGAGAATTAGAAACAGGTACACAACATGGTAACTAGCAATACATGCTCAGGGTAGAAGGACATTAATGGACAACCTAATGTTTTACATAAAATTAATCATTTAGATTAAATTTCCTATTGTAATGGATGAACATTTCAAAGATGACTACTCAGTTGATTGGATCATATCATATAAAATTAATAAAATAAATAAATAAATAAATAAATCGAAATTTGTGAAATTTCTTATCCCATTACCTTCCAGAAATTAAGATTGGAAATCTCCAAATATTTCAGAGATGAATGTGCTCAGGTTACAGGGTTAAGCGCAGGTTGAGGGATGCAACTAAACTGCCCATTTTTAATCATACTCAAGACCAAAGCCTTGAGGTGATTTGCCTATGAAAACTAGGACAATATGATTTTAAAGTTAAGGTGGTCAGAGACTGGCAAAAAGTGGTGGCTTTTCATGTTTAAAAAAAAAAAAAAAAACCCGGGACGCGTAGGGTACCTTAGAGACCAAATTACAATATCACTGTGATTGTGCAATATTCTGAGTATCGCAATAACATATCCTGTGTCATTTCAGGATTTATTACCATTTTATAGCTACATATTATGTACCTGAAGGAAACTTTGTGCTGTTATAATCACATAGGAATCCTCTGCCCTTTCCCCACACATCACAAGTTAAACAATCTTTTTCACATTGCTCAAAGCAACTGGATTCACTGTTCTAATACGAGATGATTTTTATGTGCAATTCATACAAGAAAATATCGATAATTGATCTCCGTGAATCGATACGATATTGACACGCGAACTATCGCGATAATATGCCATATCGATTTTTCCCCACCCCTAAAAACAGGCTGTCGTGCGGGACACTGTATCTACGCTGAACATGTCTTTCACCTTTACTTTCCCTGCGTCATTAGAAATGTAATAACAGAAAGAGACAATCTAATCGTAAAATCACTTTGTACTCACCACACTACGCCGAAGGCTCCATAGCCGATCGGCCTGTCGGGCTCCATTTCAGCCGGACTTGGTACCTCACTGGCCGGGTTGCTGTGAGGCTGCGGGACCGCGGCTCCTCCGCCTGTGCTCCTGCCGAGAGATGCCGGGTGTCTTGGAGCTCCTGCGGGCTGCTCGGGCCCTGTTGGGTTCTGGGTCGCGCTTAGACCACTAGAGTTAGAGCCAGTCGTGCTGTTCACACAGAAGTACTTGTGGCCTAACTCCGATCCAGGGAACAAGTTAACGTTACCACACACGGTTGGCCGAGCGGACCCATGAAATGCCATTCTATTAGAGCAAGCCAGCCGAAGAATAGGTTTGCCGATGTGCCGCTATGCTTCTTAATCCCATTAAACCGTGGAAAAAAGAATTATTTTAGCTAATAAGATTACGATGTATGCACGTTAATACTCAACCTTGCACTGAAAAGCAACCGATGATGGATAAATCCAACCTGCTGGATCAGCCTCTTGGCCACACAACTTGATTAACTTGCCTTAACCTACCTAACTCAGCTAAGAGGCTTGATGAGGTAGCTACGATTTTACTTCGACGCCGAAGGACTAAATAATCACAGACGCTTATATCCTGAAGCAAAGGAACAAAATGGTCAAACTGTTATCTAGCTAGCTATATGGTCAGACCCTGAACAGCAGCTTAGCCAAGTTAAGCTAGCTAGTCGGCTAATCACACCACCGTGCAACGATGCAGCAAAGTTTGTACAAATAACCAACTGCGGGGGAACTCACACAGTTATTAGGTATCGAAACGTACAAATGAACATTTATTTGGCTTATTTTGCGGACAATGAGAGGTCTGGGAGTCAATTCACTCCGCTCCGGTCATCTTTGTTTGCTAGCTAACGTTAGCTCAGTAGCTAGCTACGGTCTCGGCAGCTCCAACTAATAAACTAGCTCAGTAGGAAAGAAGCGAAGCCAGTCCGAAACGGTAACATAAGCTAGTTTTTTTTTTTTTTTTTTTTTTTTTGTCAGTGTACCTTCTTACACTTCGACCTGCTTTGCAGCTTTAGATTAACCCAAGAAATCCCTGATATTTCGCTGACGGAGGGAGGTCTGTCGGTCGGTCGGTCGCTCACTCGACTAAACTCGGTCGATAGCTGCAGCAGCACTCAGCTAGCCTGGGCTCCCACCAGCTGTTACCACGCTAAGTTAGGTTAGCCGGCTAGCTAATTAAATTGCTACGCGACCTAGTTATGCTGTGTGCTCCGCTCCTCCGAAGATACATTGCAAAAAGCACTGGGTCGTCGAGAAAACGGCAGACAGATCCACGAACCGTTCCGAAAAGGAAAGACTGAACGAAATAGGTCCCGACAAGCTAGCCACCTACAGATGTTTGCAAAGTTAGCTTTAGCAATCTCGCTTCAAAGCCGCTCGTCTGGTACGGCAGGCGCTACAGCAGTCCGTCATTAAAAGACCCAAAGCGGCGTTATGGCTGCGTATCGGTCGGTGCGCTCCATCGCTGTCGCAGCATTTCCCCTCAGTCCTGCTTCGCCTGTCGCCTTCTCCTTTTCTGAAATCAGCTGTTTGAAACAGTGGCAGAAGGAGGAGTTGGGGGTGTGGGGGGGGGATGGATGCGAAGTGAAAAGGAGAGAATGGGGGAGGGTAGGACCACCGTGCGTAAACAAGGCAGGAGGCGACGTTTAACCATTCACTGCCCAATTCCCATCATTAAGCCCTTTCCGTGTTTGGGATACAGTTCCACAACACTGAAGGGGAACTCCACCGGCTCAAAAGTCTATATAATTAAATATCCGTAGCGTAAAAAAAGGCCTTTCAGGGTGATCTGAAACCTTCATCTCTAGGAAAGTTGAGTCAGAACTGCTCACTGTGGTGATGATGGGAACCAACAGTCTCAGAAGTTCAATGCCTCGATGTCATGAAGGTTTACGTTATGATTAGTGACACTAAAGTTTTGGCATTAAAATGTATTTTAATCTATTTATTCGAATGCATTCAAAGCGGACGGATACATGCAAGGCGTGCTGAGGCAAATAGTCCCCAAAACTTAACCTCTTTTAGATTTACGCTTAATTTTAGCATCATCGCTGCATATAAAACTCAGGAGACGTGTAAGTTCAGTGGTTTTGGATAGTAAATAAAATGACAACATTTAGGATGTAGACATAGGGATCCCCAGTTCCTATCAACCCCACTATGAAGAAATCTGAGTCTGTAAGGCTAAGGTTCAGACTACCAGCCCAAATCTGATGTTTGGCATTTCCAGACCATGTCCAAACTGATCTGGATACACCTTCGTCATTACCACAGCAGGCTTCACAGGTTGGCGATGTCTGGACATACAAATCTGGTCTGATCGCTTGCAAACAACAGTGTGGACAGTCATCTGAAAATATCTAATTTGGGAATTCCATGTGCCTGCAGTCTGAACACAGCCCAAGTTTCTCTACAATTAATCTTTTTTACATTAAACCACTTCCAATGAATCTGTTCACATCTCAAAGCCCAGATTATATCGAAATTATTCAAAAATGAACGGAATTCCCCTTTTAAACAGTAAAGGATGGCAAAGAGCAAATGAACACACCTTTTCAAACCTCTCCATTCACTTGAGCATATAAGTGAACAGCTTATCACAGAGTTAGTTAAAGTAAGTATAATTAGATGCAAGTTCGTTTTTTTGTGTACATTGATTAATTAAATATCGTTACAGCGACAGCAACAAAGATTGGCGTTCCACAAGCTTCAACACAAACGTGGTCAAGGATAGAGCATTACACAGCTCCATAAGCAACATCGAACCTTGTTCACATCCTTGGTCAGAACCTTTAAAGTTAAATCAACATCAATGAGAATTCCTGGAAATAAAGATATTCAACAATAGTCCCTTATATCCACACACACACAAGAGAAACAATACAAGTAACTCCTTGTAGTACATTTCACTTTGAATGAACCTTTACAGGCATCAGAAATTTATGACAGGAAATGGTACAGAATTTGATTGATCCCCTATACCACAACTGCAGATCTCATTGAGAGAGGCAGCTTAAATGTGCTGGAATATGGACAAAATAAGGACCATGAAAACAAAAAAAAAATCATTATAGCACTTTTGCTTGAATACTGAAGGCCGTTAGATTAGGCAAACAGTTTTATATCTAAAGATCATAATTAGCCTCAACATTCTAAGACCCTTGTCGCTAGAGACATGTTATAATAAAATGGGACAACACTTAACAGCCTTCATTTCATTGGGAGCTCTCCATTGGGACATGACTGACGTAATGAGGTGACATTTCAATACCCAACACAGCAGTCCATTCAATCTTCATGGAACAGTCAGTTGGTCTACTGAAGTGGATCGGCCCGAAAACAGATCCTAGCAGGGCCGGTTGGAAGTCTGTGAGTTGTTGAAATGAGTGGATAATCTCTTGAATTTTGTTCTGCTCTAAAATCATCCGCCTTGTTGATAATAGTCTTGCAAGCTATGATGGAGGGGGGGAAGGGGGGAAGGAAGGAGGCAGTATTTCTCATGGAACTTTGTTTTTTTCATTTGGCATCTTCATAATAGCCTAGGTAGAATGAAAGATAAAAGAATCAGTTATGCTGCTGGGCATTACGGATAAAATTCAATGTCACACAAAATAATGCATTACGCTACTTCGATACGATAGTATTAATACACATTAATAAGGAACACAACTCCAGGATTCCAGAGTACTGATGTTTTAAAAACCTGTCACAGCTTGTTTTGTTTGTACAGTTTAATTCTGTTCTGCTTCTCTTTAATTGTTTTTTAAAATATTAATTTGTGTAATTAAATGGTTAAGATGTCATTGAGAGTGGTTTGATTTGAAATGCTCCGTTCTTGAGAAACTTGCAGAGTCAGAATTGTTTACAGCGTCAGTCTTAGGAACCAGACATCTGAGCTAAAATGATAATGAATACCTTGTCTGGCGCCTGAAACACTATTTCACTATTGGTTTGTGGTAAGTTTTTTATCTAATATGTATAGTTTAATTATGGATTTTGAAATGTCTGTTTAGCACCATCTGAAGCAACTAGAATATGATGTACACTGAGAACTGTGCTAACTAGGTTTCCAAATAAATTGAACATGAGCATGTATCTGTGAAACACACAGGCAGACGTTACCTTTCGCTATTCTCGTATTCTGCTTCCCTTGTTTCACTCCTTAGAAAGGCCTGCCCCCTGCCCACTCCCCATCCCTGCCCCAGTTGCCTGGGGCTAGCTGTGGCTCTGAGGAGCAATGCTGGAGCAGTCAGTCACCAGCAGGCCCACAGTGACTGGAGGGCTAGAGACAGGAGTGGCTGTGGCCACCGTAACGCCTGCACTGCTGCTGATGGGGCTAGGTGCAGCAGGGTCCGTCTGGTTGGCATGTGTGGCCATGTGGCCCTGGAGCTGCGTGGGGGTCTTACAGTGAACTCCACACAGTTGGCACAACAACACACCACCGGGCCCCGTGCCACGGCCCACGCTGCTCTCCTTCCACTCCTGCCCATGGTGCTTCTGAGCATGGACACGCAGGTACGTCAGTGTGGTGAAACCTGAATAACAATTGAATGAATAAATCATATTAAATAATTTACTTACAAATCCATTAATGTGGTCATTTTATTTATTCTACCGATGGTACAAACATTTTTCCCACCAAACTTCTTCCCACCCATTAACTAGGTCTGCCCCAATCACACAATACCACCAAGCTAGGAGCGTGAAGGCTAGCATGTGCTTTCCTTTAAGACACATGATGCGTCACCACATCTTTCTGAACTGCAGCTAACACAATGTACTGGACAGCTCAATACATCTAGATGAGACTGAGAACTGCTAATTATTTTACATCAGCTAACAGACACCTGCACAAGACAGTGTCATGCTGTGGGATGAGGAAGAGGGAGAGCTCTCCTAGACTCCTGGCCAAGGATGGCTGTGGCATCACTAGGTATCAAACTTGCAATCTCTAGAGACAATTATAGTTGGTATATTAATTAGAAAATAGGCTGGAAAAAGTGTTGAAAGACCACACAGTAGAAATCCAAGGCTGGAAACCAAAATGTGGAATTGAAACTTACTGCGGTTGCACAGGTGGCAGACATGGTGCTGAGATTGGTTGTGGACCCTCATGTGATCTGTGATGTAAGCAGGAGAGAGCAGTTTGCCACAAATGTGGCAGGGAACTTTGTCTTCGTGTCTGATCATATGAGCACGCAGCCGGTCCTTAGTCGCGAACGCAGACTCGCATGTCTGCAGAGGGTAAGAGAGAGTTTGTTAGCTCACGCTTAAGCATACTGTAAATAAAACCCAGATTTAGACACTCTTTCTTCCTCACTCTCAAATGTACATACATAATTATAATAAATATAACAGGCACATATAAATACAGTCTACACTATGTATGCACAGTATGCACATGATATCTTTCTGATGTCTTTGTGCAGCCCTAGTCTAGACCAGTGTTTTCTTAACCCTGGTCCTGGAGGCACACTGCCCTGCCCATTTTAGAGCTTAAAAGGAATCCACCAAAATGTGCAGGGCAGGGTGCCTCCAGGACCAGGACTGAGAAACACTGCTCTAGACAGTCCTGCAAATTAACACTACAGCAAAAGCTAAAACACATGCCCTCAGTAGCATAACACAAACAGAAGTCAATGCAGTAGCACTGCTGATCCGTATGGTCTGCACTAAGAGACTCCATCTGGCTAATACACTGCATCGAGAAGTCAGGTGTTCTGGACATTCAGTAAACAAGGCTGTGCTAAAGAACAGACAAACAGAAGGACATCAGAAAGGAATACCAAGACTACAGCAATAAGAAGAAATCAAGAGTGTTCAAATTATTTGACAAGGAAAGGGAAAAAATGGCAAACACTGTAATGAAGAGAGAGGAGGAACGGGAAAACACAGATATAGTCGGGGGAGATGCGAGGTGTTGGCATTACCGGACACTTGAAGGGCCTCTCCGTGGAGTGCACCTGCCGCACATGACTGTTAAGATGGTCAGGCCTGGAAAGGACAAAGTGGGCTTTACTCTTTACATAATGTACACAGTGAAGTACTTAAGGGCAAAATAAGCAACTGAAATTTGAAACTCAAGGGCAAAAATGCTCCCTGTATGAATCCAATTAGTGCTGTGTGATAAATCTGAGATACTCATGGAAAACAAAAACTAATTTTACCTGCCATGTATATTATTTGTTGGGTGCTTAACTTTTGTAACGGCTGTTCAAAATACATGAAAGCTAAATAAATAAAGAGTTTCTGGGTCCCATGAAAAAGGCAAAAATTCAGGAAAAGCAAAAAAATTAATGAAAAGCAGAAAAGCAACAAAGCAGTTCAATTAGAACAATGCCTATGACTACAGACATGAGCGACACCATATCTAGCTATTTTAACTTAAAGTATCTGATACTGTGAAGCCATAATAGATTCAGGTAAAAAGTTCCATATTGATTTTTGAAGTTTTAATTCCTTCCAACACTATAATGGCCGATCAGTTAAAACAGTCACACTGATCAACAATAAGGGTAAAATACAGAGCTTTTGTAACGTAACAGTAAAAAAAAATCTCCCTGGAAGTCAAACCCACAGGGTAAATATTGCCATAAAAAGTTAATTTTGATGCTGGTTGGGGGCAAAAGGAACTGAGAATGTTGGCTAGCATGTGCATCCTTAAAAACAGATTATTCTTAATTGAGGTCATGTATCAGTACGTATGTGTCTATGGTGTGAGTGTGTCTAAATGTGACTTACAAACGGAGATAAATACAGCATGGAGGTCATTTTTCCCTTGTCACATTGACCCATTTTTAGGCTCAAATTAGCAATCAGGGCATCTCTCGCCTGCTTTCAGTATAATGACAGCATTTTAAGCTCTCACTACAGGCAAAAATGAACAGTAGAGGACTGACTGCAGTCAGTCTCCCTCTAATGCTTATGTTGATGTTTGGTTCCAACGTTTATATACTGTATGTACAGTTACAGATTTGATATGAACGAATGTAAAACTGCAGTGATAGTAAGACAGGGATTCACTTGCTTTAATCTTGGAACATTATAATCAATTAGTATTAACTGATATACACATTTATTTATTATAACTGGATGCAATGTGCTTATTTGTTAGTCACAATTTGTAGACGTTTCTGAAAAACCTAAAAATCCACCTCAAAAAGCTTCATTGATCATTTCTAACAATAATGGTTATTGTGGGCCAATATCCAATTTCTATTTCCACGTGCACATCTTTTTTTATCCTGATGCATAAAAGAATGATAAAATGTAGAAGTCTGAACTACATATACCTAAATTAGCATTAATAACAAATGTAACATTTATTTATATTGGGCTTCCTTTCAATACGTTTCAATAGATTTGTGTATTCTGCTACTTTTAAAAATACTACACCAAAGTAAATAAACTGTCCTGAAATGCGAGATATCATGATGCACTAAAGAATTTCCTGAAGGTTTATAATCAGAGATTTACACCTCTCCTACACATATACATTTACATTTCATTTTAGATATCAGCTACAGAAATGAAAATGCACACACCGAGAGAATCCTTTGGCACAGTGAGGACACACGTAAGGTTTCTCCACTCCTCCCTGATGGGATCTGACATGGTAGCTCATTCGGTCCTTTCTCTTAAAGCGCTGCTGGCAGATGGGACAGGAATACGGCTTCTCGTCCGAGTGGGACAGCCGGTGGCGATTCAGGTGGTAAACATCCCGGAAAGCCTTCCCGCATGCCTCACATGCATGGTTCTTGCGGACCGGATTAGGGTTTGGGTTAGGACTGGGGTTGGGATTGGGATTGGGACTAGGAGTAGGGTGAGGGTTTGCAATCGGAATAGATATTTGGATTGAGTTGGGAATGTTGGGATTCTCTCCTGTGTTGGTGGTTGGTGCAGCCTAGAAAAGATGAGGGTAGAAAGTCAGGGTCCACTTAAAGTTCTTTGGTTTTTTTGGATAAAGAAAGAAAAATCTCATGAATGAAAACAGCCCTTTTTTGACGCAATCCAACGTCACTGCTGCTGAAAGTCCAATCTACGGTACGAGTGAGTCATCTGTTACACAAAAGCTGACACAGTGCCCTGATATTTCAGCTTATGGAGCTTTTGAAGCAGACTCACTCCTGCTGTATTGGTAGATAATAAGATGGTTATGCCAAGCCAAATACATACCACATGCGAATACGCAAACTCAAATGATGACGCCCAGGCAGGACATCGCACTGTGCATGACCTCTTGTACTCACCATGTGTGCTTACGTGACTGTGCTAAATGCTTTAACACCATTATTCCATTCACTCCCTATTCCATTTCAGTCATATATGGAAACTAAAACAAGGCTGTTTTAAATACAGCATTTTTGTTCTTTTTACTAAAACCATTATATTTACATACATCATTTACATACATATTTAGCAGTGTAGCCCATCCATTCACTTTTTTTTATAAGGAGGATTTCAGCACAAACTGCTTGCTGAATGAGATACAACACAAGGCAGCCAGTCAGAACAGAGGTCATTTACATGTGTCTTAAAGGTACAGTAACAAAGCCTGGTTAGAGGATAAAGAGAGGTTAGAAAACGGTCATTTTTTTGTAGTTTTTTGGAGTTTTTGTACATAAAAACATTTATTTTAATTTTGACTAAATACATATACATTATACATATACATTATATATATATATATATATATATCTGTGACAGCTGGAATCATGGTCGAGGGTGGTCGAGCTATAGTCTAATGTCCTCCACAGCCAAATACTTATTGATTGATTTACAAATCTAGTTCTTCATTGGCCCACAATGTACATATGGACACACCACACTAGATAAAAATGCTTGGTCTGATTGACATGCAATGTGAAACGAGCCCCTACAGGCATTTCTGTCTATAGACAATTAACCGGTTAATGATCAATAAACCTTTTACTCAAATTAACATGCTTGACTCCCAAGTACTGAAACTAAAGGCAGGCATACAGGTAGGATATGACTACAACCTATTTTACAATGACAAATTTAGGGAAAAAATTATTAACTTTTATACTTTACAATTGTATTCATGTCAAATAGAGTAAAGTTGGTATACACAGGCTTTGGTAGCAAATAGCAACTTTTTTTGCCTACTTTTTGTTAGCCTGTGTGTCTGCACCTGTATTGGAAAAGTGGTTATGATTGTGTGTGTGTCTCAAAATATCATGATGTACTGTGTATTTCAAAAATATCTTTAAGTATCACAATATGAGATTGTTATCGTATTGCTCATCTCTAAATGAGTGTCAGAATGGCAGAAAGACGAGCAAAACATGATAAAAGAGACATAAACCAACCCAACCTGCACCATCGTCCCAGTAACCACTACAGCAGCAGGAAGAGGCTGGGGCGCGCTCATGGCAACAGTCGCTGGAGTGATAGACACGGCAACCGTCTCCACCTGTTGGTGGGTGATTGCTGTTTGAGGGTGGGTCATGGGGTCTGTAGCCGTGGGTATGGTGGCAGGAATAGAGAGATGGAGAAGAGAGAGAGGGATGGTCTGTCTCTCCACCCGTGCACCTGTCTTGGCTCCGTCCTTCTCTCGAGCTGCTCTGTCTTTCATTTTCACACCCGTGTGCACGGACTGATGACGGCGCAGGTTATAACTATTCTTAAACTGCTTATTACATATGGAGCAGATATGAGCGGGCCGGGCAGGCCGAGTGACAGGTTTAACTGAAAAAGAGAGGAGAGAGGGAAAGAAGAATGAGAATTGGAGGAGAAATAACAATAATTAACTATGTTTATAATTTAGAGCAGACAAATATGGACATTGGAAGTAGGTGGGCGAAATGGCAAACACATGATATTATTGAAAATTCCCTGATATGCATCATAATGTTTAGTTTTTGTGAGGTTTAATAAATTGTATATAGAAAATAACAGAACTAGTACTGCCACATTTAATAATACTATGAAGAACTAATGTAAGCACCCACTGACAAAAGCTAAATTGGCCTTCGTGGATCTCCATGATGCAGAATAGGTGTTTTATTGGGTGTTTCTTGCTATGAACCCACGTTTTCATGTTCCGGCTGTCAGCTGTTTTTATATGCTGCTCTGCCTTAGCTAGCTGGCTAGCTGTCTTCATCGGCTTGTCTGACTGGCAAGCCTGACAGCCGAAGCTGTCAACAGGGATTGTGTTTTTTTAGATGACATCATCCTGTAACAGAGAAAATGACTGGAATTCCAAAGAGACATTTCCACCAGCTGAGAGCTTATTCCCCTGGTGTGGTTACATGACAAAAAACTATATAACTCACTAAAGGAAAAGGAGAAAACTGTAAAACATAACAGGTCCCCTTTAAGAGCATATCCACAGTATCCAAGAAAAGCACATTGTGGCATAATGTATCACACTGATGGTAAAATACCACCGAAATACCCCTTGGGTGCATGTCCACCCTCTCTGCAATTATAAAGACCTGTGATTAAAAATGCCAGTCCAAAGAACAGACTATATCTCCAAAACTGTAACTTCACAGGAAAGGACAAAAACATCCTGTACTTTCAGTGTAAGTCAATGTAAGCAAAGATTATTCAAAGCAATTTTGGAGCATTTCTGTTGGTCAAATTATCATGTAATTTTCGCATAATGTAAAGGACGGCTGCTGAGCTCGCATTATACAGAAAACTAAAACCAGCTAAATGGAGCAACATCATCATATTGGCTTACTAATGCATGTCCCATTAGCATTACCTAAACCATTTCTACCCATTAACCTCAGACAAGACGGCACAACCAGAGAGCAGAGCAGAGCAGGGAGGAGGACGGTGACCTCCCATGGCCCCTCTTTCTGCCCCCACCGCCCAGCCAGATTCCATGCCCCTCCCTCACCTGGCTCCGGCTCCTCGCTCAGCGCTGCTGTGTCCACTGTGGAGGGGGGCGGGGCTATGTGCTCGGGGGGCGGGTCCTGGGGTGGATCCGTCAGCTCCGGAAGAAGATCCGATTGGAGGGTGGCCTCAGTTTGGGATTGCGAAGGCGGAGTCTGTAAAAGGATGGTGCAAAAAAGTAGAATTTTTGGTCGGCTTTTCCTCTCTTTTGGTGGTGAAAACTCAGGAGAGAAGGACATTCCAGAGTGCTCAACATGGTCACAAGAACAATCCTCCATTTGACTCTACTTTGTTTTACTTTGTCTTACCTGAAATAGGAAATTGCTCCAGGCTGCGTCCATCTTGAGAGTCGATGACGTTTGATGACAATTAAAAATAATAAACTGAGGTACAGTACGACCAGCTCTCCCTTTAGACCCCTGACACCCACCTAAAAAATAGTTCACCTGATTTGTGCTTTTACGATGCAGACGTTACAAAGACCTGTCACACCAACAAACGACGAAGTATCAAAACGGATTTGATAAGGAAAAAAGTGCACGCTTCAGTGACGTCAATTAAGTCATTTACAACACAGAACTGCAATTAAAAACCACGATGTTTAAAAAATATCTGCTGAAAAATAAGTATATTCATAATATTAAACAGCTGTCAAAGTCTTCATTTTCGATATCGCAGCTTAAAAAGAACAGTCATATTTTTTCATGCTTTCAGACATTACACATGTAAGTTATGTATATTTATATATATGTTTGCTGGAATGGTGGTTTTATAAATTAAGACAGCTGTGTGCAGCAGTTCATGCAGAAGAAAACAATAACACAACGTTGAAAACAGAGTTGGATGATGTTTTTTTTGTAGTCAGCGGTCGCTCGGCCCGTTGGCTGAGGGAGAAACAGCCTGTGTTACTGGGAGCTTCTCCATGCGGGCCTGAGCGCGGCAGAAAGCCTCGGTGTTGCGTTAAATCTCATTCCGGCGTGGCGAGCGGTTCACCGGCCGCAGTCCATGGCTCCGCCTCGGCGTTTCAATCGAGAGGATGACATCTTTTCTTTTTTTTCCCCTCTCTCTCTCTTCCTTCCTGTAACGCTCTCCCTCCCACCCTCGCTCTTTCTTCCTTTTCTTTTTTTACTCCGTCTTCTCTGCCCCGCTGTCTCTCTCTCCCCCACCGCCGTGTCCCCCTTGTTTTAAAGGGATAGTATTTGGAGTGAACTCCCCCCTCTCCGTCCTCGTCCCCTCCTCCATCCGACGGCTCTTTTTTCCCGAGCGGTGTCGTCCTCCTCTCTCCCCCCTCCCTCCAACGAGCTTTGGCCGACGCAAAATGTCGAACTGAATCACGACGGATAAATATAAAACACCGTCCAGCCTGTTCAGAGATTAAAAAACAGCTCCCTTCGCCCCGCACACGACAGCTGGACGCTCGGGCGGAGGAAAAAAATCCGGCTGTAAAAAAATGTCGCAGGTCCTTAAAGGTAACGACTCACTCAGACGGGCCGTACACACGCACTGCTACTACACTATCTGTCCAAAAGTTTGTAGACACCTGCTCACCCAGCGTTTGAGATTTAAATGGTATTGTCCCCCTTTTAATTGCAGTAACAGCCGCTACTCTTCTGAGAAGGCTTTATTGTGGATAATGGAACATTGCTGTGAGGATTTGACTGCATTCTTTGTATTAGTGAGGTCAGGTACTGATGTTGGATTATCTGTCCTGGATTAACTCAGCCGAAGGGTGTTTGATGGAGCTCCATCACTCCAGAGAACACAGGCCCACTCCTTCACTGCCAAATTATACCCCCATAAAGGGGATTTATACCCCTCTAGATGGCACTGGGCATGGTGACCTTAAGCTCATGTGTGGCTGCTTCAGAGAGCCACCAAATGCTTTTCTATGGAATTCGTGTGTGTGTGTGAGATTGGACACTTGTGTATATTTTCCCTTAAAGTCCAAAAAGTCATTATGATTTTTTACATAACCATTTTACAAACATTCAATCTTGGAATTAAATACGCTGGTTTCCCTTTAAAACTGATATACAGTGGTGCTGGAAAGCTTGTGAACCCCTTTCTGCATGTATTTTCTAAAATATATTTCTGCACCAATATGACCAAAACCATAATCAGGACTTCATACAAGTAGCTAAATAAAACTCAATGAAACAAATCAGACAAAAACGATTCAACTTTGGTCATTTATTTATTGAAAGAAATGATCGAATATCGTATATCTGAGAGTGGATTAGCATTTAAATTGAAGATGAATTTAGAATCTGGTGTTTTCAATCAATGCATGGCCATCGGGTGTAAATGGCCGACATGTGGTATTTAAAGAACAGGGATCTATCAAAGTCGGATCTTCGTGACACGTTTGTGGAAGTGTATTACAGCACAAACTAAGAAGATTTCTGAGGACATCAGAAGACGAGTTGCTGATGCACATCAGGTTGGAAAGGTTTACAAGACCATCTCTAAAGAGTTTGGACTCTACCATCTACAGTCAGACCATTTTTACCTTCCCCAGGAGTGGTCAACCAACAACAATCACTCCAAGAGCAAGGCACGTAATAGTCTGTGGGGTTACCCAGGGTAACTTCTAAGCAGCTAAAGGCCTCTCTCTCAGTGGCTAATATTAATGTTCATCAGTCCACGTTCAGGTGAACACTGAACAACCATGGTGTGCATGACAGGATTGAAAGAGAAAGCCACTGCTCTCCAAGAAGAAGCCTGTCCGCAGTTTGCTAAAGATCAGGTGAACAAGCCAGAAGGTTAGTGGAAAAATGTTCTGTGGATAAATGAGAAGTGTTATGTCCATAAGAAGGTTAGCACTGCATTACGCTATTCCATACTGGGGAAATTCCTCCAAACCAATATGCAGGACTGATTAACAGTTACCGGAAAAGATTAGGTGCACTTATTGCTGCACATGGGGGGTCACACATGATACCGAAAGCGAAGGTTCACCTACTTTTATCACCCACAGATATGAAATACTGAATAATTTCCCCCAATAAATAAATACCAGATTTAATATTTATAACAAATTTGTTTAATTGGATTAGATGATTCACTTTTAGAAAGTGAATAATCTGATTATGGAGAATATAGGAATATTACAATTTTAAGGGTTTACAAACTTTCAAGCACCTGATTGGCTACTCTGTATTACGCAACATTTTTCTTTTAAAAAACTGCCTGGGCTGACAACATACCTTAGAAAGTTTGCATGAATGGGCCAGGCTAAACTGCTGTAGAGCTATGTACATTGCTTGATTTTCATGATAGCAAAAAGAATGAAAATGGGCTGCGTCTTTCTACAAATGTACCATCTCCAATGGGAAGCTAGTGGTATATATTGAAACCTTAGCAGTGTATATATACTGCATCAAACTCTTTCATTCCAAATAATTGAGGAAAAAAATGGTTTTTGACGATAGGGGCATTTTAAAGTAGCTAAATTCCCTAATTGCCTGGGGCATTTGGACTTTCCAACATTTTATGGTCAGTTTCCTGAACAAGGATTAAGCCTAGTCCTGGACTGCATTTTCCCCTCAATCAAGAATCTCCATTCAAAAAACAACCCACAATTTATGACCGGTCCCAACGCTAAAGTTCTGATAGTAACATGTCAGCATGGATATGTCAACTACACAATAGGCCACACATTTCAGAAGTATTTCTTTATTGCTGTGAATATGTCCACAGACAACCACAGTATGGCTACAGCGCTCCTCTAGCACTAATACATTCATAAGGTTTGGATGACACAGCGGGATTAGCAGAGGTGACAAATCCAATCAATTTATTTTCTAAATTGATAGCAGGGGTGGAAAACACTGAAGAAATTGTACTTATTTTGAAAGATTTGTACTTTAGTCAAAACTGAATAACTGTACTTCTACTCAGTGGGCCTTATTCACCAATATTTGCCTTGAATTTGTTCTTGAAAACAAGACACTAGGAAAAAGTCTACACAAGATTCATAGTGTTCTTAAAACGCAGAATTGTTCACATTTGTGCTCTTGAGCGTGTCTGGACTCTACTCTTACCTAAGAACAAATCCCAAATCAGAAAACACTGAACATCAGAATATTCGTGAAAACTATGGAAGTGGATTTTAAGCAGAAATTCGTCAGAATGGATGGTCTATGAGGCCCAATGACACTTACAGCATACTTTGCATTCTACCCTTAAAGTACTTGTTACAAGCTCAAAGGCCCCAACATTTCTGTTTTATTGTTATTCAAATTCATAGTTTTTATTAAAATAAAACAAATTTCTATTCTTGTAAATGTATAAATGTATACTGCCCGTGTACCAATAACATTTTAAAACTGTATTTGTTAAAACATTTAGTTTTTACTTTTAAACACTTTTTTAAACCTATCAACTTGGCAGAACTGAAGCTGTTCCATACAGAGGAAATTCCTCCAAACCAATATGCAGGACTGATCAGTCCTGCACTGAACAGTTACTGGAAAAGATTAGTTGCAGTTATTGCTGCACGCGGGGGTCATGCAAGATACCAAAAGCATTCTAGTATGTTCTTGGCGCCACACTTCCACTTTTGATTGAGTGAGATTTTAATACAGTACCCATTCTTTCACCCAAGTACCATTCCTATGTACTTTTTCCACCTCTGACAAACACACGATATGGCACTCGCAAATACACACCAGCATACGTATAATTCAACATTACAGAAAAGCACCAATATAAAAAGAGAGCAACAATAAAATACTACAGTTGTTAGAATATCCAATTAAAGTAAACAGAAAAACAAAGCACAATACTCAAGCGGCTTTCGTTCTGAAGCATGGAATGTGCACTTCGTTCATATAGCTGAGCAAGCTGGAGAATACCTGCATGTGTGTGCCTGCTATATTATCATTTGTCCATAGCTTTACTTAGTGGGTGGTGTGAGGAATAAACCAAAACAACACTTCCTAATATAGAGAGAGTAAGAAAAACACAACCCAAGATATTTAGATTTAAACAAAAGCAACAGCAATCTGATATAACCATCATTTTACCACTAGTAGTCTACGAATAAATAAATAATTCATCATTAACGTGGCTCTAAAGAGACCCCACACTTCTTTACTATTAAAGCAATACTCTTTTTGAAACCCTGATCTCTATTTGCCCCACCTGCATCATACCACTGATTACCACATTACCCATTCTGATGCATTTACACATAAGGAGTAAACAACAGCACAAACACATTGACTTGAAACACAGGCGGGTGGATTCAACAGCATACTTGAGCTGCTTTTTTTTTCTGATGCTTGTAATTGGAGAGAGGCATTTACAGAACCCCCCTTACAGAAGAAGCCACTGAGCAGTTGATGAATTCTCTGAATAAACATTTTGAATATATGACTATATAACTTGAAACGACTCAAGTCAAGGGTTTCTGCACTGAAATGTCTGTTGACTCCAGATGTGGCAGATAGAGAGTAAGCTGAAACTAAAGTATTTCTTTAAAACCTGTCTTTTAAGCTGCTCTTCATCCCTAATTTCATCCACCTGTTTTTCCACTCATTCCCACCCCCTTACACAGACGCCTGTAGGCCCATTAAGACACACTCCTCTCTCAGTTGGTCTTGCTCCTTTCCTTTTCGCGGTCGGCCAGGTCGATGGCGGCCATGTTGCAGGAGGCGGTGATGAGGTGGAGGACGCTGATGCCTGATTTCAGAACGCACACAATGGCACACACTCCCAACAGCCACTGTAGCCACACTAGAAACACACACACAGAGAGTTACATAAAAGAGCTTTGCTGGGTGTTTGTTGATACTGATACTGGGCTGATGAGAGGTTTGGAAGTAGTCAGGCAAGCGCATCGGCATACATGAACTGACTGTTCTATTAATAGCGTTTATTCTTATTCTAATATTAGTGTCTTCTGAGCAAACAAGCACTTATTGAGAAGCTGAATTGCTTTTTATCATTTAATGGTGAAAATGTTTTGCACAGTACTGTATATATAAGATATGGCAGTGTTCTAAGGACGCACTGCAAAAGCACCTTAACATTTTTGGACATAACATGAAAAAGAGAAACAGTTTTGTGGCAAAGACAGAGAGAGAAGGAGAGGGAGGAAAAGAGGAAGAGGGAAGTGTGGCTAGGCAGAGGGACATTAGCGACCGCAGACACTCACCCTGTGGCTCTTCGATGTAGTACAGCACATACAGCAGGCAGTAAAACAGCTCATTCCCCATACACATGAAAAAGAGCACCGGCTATGGGGGGGAAAAGACACTTGTCATGTTAATAATCACTGTAACCGTACGCAGCAATGACTTAACGTGTAATAACATACTGAAGCTTGAAACGCTATAATCCACCAGAAGGCAATTTTAGTGAATATTTCAGGTTTACTGGGAATAATTCAATAATAACTAATATAGTGTAAATATATGCGCATATGTTTAATATGTATAAATATAGGAAATATTGGAAATACTTAATCTGTTTCAAATTTTTATCACCATTTTTTCAAATTGAAGTTGAAACATATGAATCCATATAGAAGCTGGTTAATGCCTCTTTAGTTTGTGACAATGCATTGAACACTGATCTCTATGAGACTAAAATATAAACTGCTTGCTGGCTTTTCCAACTGTTGTTCAATACCAGCAGGGTTTGTTTAGCTGATTTGCAATAATGTGTTACATTGAGGACTAACCAGGTCCATCTTGGTGATTCAGTTAAAACTGATTACGGAGATGCAGCACTGCCTGAGACGAAGCACAAAACATGTAGGTTGAATGTCTTTGAGAGCAAGTAAGATGCTTTGCTCCACACGGATGGTGGCACTAGACTACTGTCCATTCTGGAAAAGTTAAAGCAGCATGAAGAGCTTCATCACTTCGTTCAGGAGATGAAATTCTGAGTGCTTACACATGTAACTAAACAGCTATAAGACAAATGTTTGTAACTCAGTTTGATCTGCTTTCAGAGATTCTGGTCCTTTTAGCACTTTGTGGAAAAGGTCTATTTGCACAGCTGCTCTGTCATCTTGATTGCTGCCATGCCAAAGATGACCGTGATCGGTCAAGACAGTACATGCTGCAAGCAAAAGGGCGAATAAAATAATGTTGCATTTTCACTGTATGAAAAGTCAGGTTTGGTGGGCCAAATGCCTTCAATTACACACATGCTCGAATGAATTTATTGTTGTTCTGCAATCATTATTCGTGTTTGGTGTACAAAGACCTTTAATGTGAAGATCATCTTAACTGGTAGAGTGTTTAGTATGATGCCTGCTCTACCATTTAAGAATCACCTTTATCCCTAAATGTTTTCAGGGGAAATAAAGCTCTGAAAGAGTGAGAAAATTTGAATTTCAGAGAAAGGCAAGGAGTCCGTATTTTTGGAGGGGAGTATTTAAATTTGACCATTACCCTGGAGGTGTAATAGATCCTGAGAATAGGGTTGCCAGACAGGTCGATGGTTTTGTGACTGGTCGCTCCCTTCATCATTGAGCTGAGACAGAAATAGGCAAGAAAAAGTAAGTAAACTTTCACATAAAACAGTTTTTCACATGACAAATGATATAATAAACTACTTTTTACCAAAAACCGATCAGACAAAGTGGCAAATTCAAATGGCTCCTTCTAAACAACACTAGTGTGGAAAGAGAGCTCACAGGGTTAGCCATTTTCCCTTTACCCTAAATGCAGATCATCAGCCACATGCCTGAGGTCTAAAACGTCTTTCTTTGGTTTTACACTAGCGCTACAAGTAGCTGACAAGGGAAATTACAGCCACCAGTTAGGACCATACAAACATGCCTTAAACCACATTGAGAAATCTCAAACTGACTTGCGAATGGAACTAAATGATATACTGAAAGCACTTAATTACATGGTATAGCTAAAAACAGTAATAGCACTTTAACTCCATGTGAATGTGCACTTGAAAAAATATCAACCTCCATGTGTAGGTCACACAAAATAATAGTATTTCTGGGATACAAGCAGCTCCATTAGACAAATGACCACAGCACACTGCATGACATTGAAAGAAAGAAGATAAAAAAAGGTGGCTGACTCACCTGTGCAGGTGCAGCCAGTGGCTGGCCACATCCAGGCTCATACTCAGCTGGAAGAGGAAAGTGTAGGACGGGTAGAGCAGAGCCAGATTCACCAACAGACACATGGTGGCACAGCGGTCAGTTAACATGTCCAGCATAGCACCAAATTTAGTGCCTGAATGGAGGAGAAGAGAGCAAGATAGAAACGTAGAGAGAGAGAATTCTCCAACAGCAGAAATCAGCATATATCCCGAGAAAGTAAACGGGAGAAATAAGTACCTTGATTAAGGGCTCGAGCTGCGTGTCCATCAAAGGCATCCAACAGGGCACTCAACAGGTAACAGAACACCGCTGGTGCTGGACAGCACGGCATCAAATAGAAGGACAACAAAGCCAGGACAATTCGGGCATAACCTGGAGAGAGAAGGAAAGAGTTCAGCAAGCTACTTTAGCTTCTACTTTATTTCTATCAGAAATTCAAAATGCATCTGATATTTACGTTCAAATTAATCTTTTATTAGTAAGATTTCATTTCTCACATGGCTTTTAAAGGGAAGGACTGAAGGTCATCCAGATGTTCATGTTGAAATTCTACTGGTAGCATCTTTAAACAGATTCTATTACTAATGGAAACTGCTACATGTAGAGATGCAGTTCTACATGTCAGAATAGAAAAAGCCACACAAGACCTCAATTTCTATTGTTCCTGTAACCTTTATCGTCCCTCCTAATAGCACTGCAATCCAACACTTCCGTCTGGGTGCAGCTATTCTGTTGATAATGAGTGTATAGAAGTAATTCAATTACTCATTAATCTTTATATTTCATGAATACTGTTTTCCTTGTTTGTCCCACAGAAGTCTGGAAAAAAGGAAAGTGTATATGTCCAAGCCCTGATTGTAAAGCAAAGTGTTTGTGATGGTACTGATCTGCACTCAGGACAGTCCCTCCAGATTGACCTAACCCTAACCCTAACCCTAACTAAAAGAATAATTTTGCCCAAAAACTAAACATATGATGCAGCTATTGTTTACAGGGTGCAATATTCAGTGTTTTAATTATTCTACTGATAAATACATTACATGTGCAAGTAGGACATATGAGGGCTTTCCCCTGAATTCAGGGGTGCCTAAACGTCTCATCCTGGAGGTCCAACGTGACACATTTGTGGTGAATCAAGGACCAAAAAACAAACCAACCTATAAATAAACATAGGCAGGTCTCTAATCAGGGCTTTAATGTATTTAATATCTGACTGTATTACGTACACTACACTTCATTGGGGAAATTTGGGTTTAATAGGTTATATGTCATATAAACAGAACTCTTCTCTTTAGGTGAAGCTGTTGGGGGTCAGCTAGGTTACATGACCCAAACAGACATCCTCACGGGCCAGCTTTGGGCAGCCCTGCCCCGAGTCATACAACTAGCAACATCTGTTCCCCTGTTAGAATGAAGATGTTGGAAAGAGATTAACAGTGGAAGCTGGACTTTGACAGGTCAGACTTTATGTTTACACTATTCACATCATAGTTTACCAGCTCAAATTGAGTTCCTGATATCAAAATGTGTGGGGTAAAATAAAAAGGAAGAGAAATGGAAGAGCAGGGATCACTAACGACTGGAAAACGCACTTTATTAAGAAGTACACATGAGCCTCCTGCACAGTGAGCACTGCCTGCTGTTTCTGCCTCTGGAGTAACTGAACCTGCCAGGCTAGACACAGCAGTCTCCTCTCCTCGGCCCTGATCAGGAGCTCTCCTCCCGCAACTTCAGGTACTAAATCACTTATTGAACAGACCTGATCTACAAACCAAAGCTAAAGCTAATTACTCATTCAGACCCGCCACTGCTCACTCTGCTCGCTCAAGCTACGAGCTACGAACCGACTTACCGATCAAGTTCGGCACGAACAGAAAGATGTTTTCTTCGGCCATCTTAACGGCCGGGGGTCTCTAATCAGGACGGAGTGATCACTGAGAGGTAGTCCCGAGTCGCTGCTTCTCGTTCAGCTTTCTGCAGATTGAGGATTGTCAGGAAGCAGAAAGTGGAGGCGAGGTGTGACGTCACCCTTCCGGTCGCGCAGTTAACCCATTGATGGCCAACAGACAGTTTCCATTCCACAAATCTACCTTCAGACCTTTTACATTCGTTTATCGTATTGAATTCCGTCTTTACGATTAACAATACAAGAGTATGTCATAAAAGGGGAACTCAAAAATTCAGTAAAACACGTGTAAGAGTCATTCAGAGTGGGTCTGATGGGGAATGACGGCTCACTGTAGGAAATATCACGGACGCTGATTTCTTTACAGTGTTGGTGATGGGAACCAGAGGTCGTGACGTCCATATCACATAGCTAACCATTTTATTTAGCATTTAAACCCACCAGTGATCCTAGCACCGAGTTTTATATGCCATGATGATGATGATGATGATGGTGGTGGTGGTAGTAAAATAGTGGTATATCTGCATTAAAGTAAGTTTCTTTGGGGACTATTTTGCCTTACAAAGCACTACACGTACCCCTCCGCCATGACGGGATCGAAATCAATGAAAATACTTTCTTAGCCAAAACTACCAGACATCAGGCAGCATATTCATAACCATTTCATGTAATAACTTTCTGTGATGGACCTTTTAAAGACATTAGACTCTCCAGACGTCTGGTTCACATCACCGATACTGTGACTAATTCTGACTCGGCACATTTCTCTAGAACTGAGAATTTCTCTCCAAACGACTCTTATTGGTTCTCCCTGCTGAAAAATTAGCTTAGTCCAGAGAGCATGCAGATGTGGGCCACATCTGGCAAAACTATGGCACTGCCTGCCCACTGTCAGCACAGGCAATCTGCAGTGAACCAAAGCTGGCCCACATATTAAATAACATGTATTTGCCCCACCTGTCCCGAAACAGATCTGGTCCACTTCTGGCACAGATACAGCAGTGCTACCTACAAGCAAACTGCATGTTAGCTAAAAGTGGGCCCCATGTACAAAAAATCATGTGGCCCACCGGCCCCAAACCAGATTTGGCCAATTTCTGGCACAGAGTTGCCTACTTTTGGCCCTAATCTGGCACGTATGTGACCTTGCAACCAGGAGCAGTCCACCCAAGTGTCATTAATCCATGTGGCTAGCAGACCAGATGAAAATTGGTAAAGTGGGCCAGATTTTGCCAGAATGACTTGGCTAGAATAATTTTGCTATCTGGGCAGCATGGAATTCATGCTGGTCCATGCTGGTTTATACGGGTTAGTTCTGATTTATCTTGACCCGTGTTGGTCATTTGTTGTGTTTTGAAGTTGTTTTTCAGCAGGGTTGTTTACATCTCAACCATTTCATTATGTAGAACTGCTTTTGAAAAAATTGGTTTCTTTTAAAAATGAATCAAATCAAAAGGGAAGCGTTAAACGTTCTTCCACAATCACAATCATCCATGACTTGCACCTTTCAGAACAAGACCTATAGCTTCTTTTTGTCATGAAGAATTCAGTCCTCGGACGTGAAAGAGTTCAAGAAAAGCAAATCCTTCCCTTTCAATCTGCACCGTCTCCGTCGTCCACAGGACCATGAAGAATCTAATTTAATATCAGATAAACGCTGGCTTTTGTAGAAGCAAAAAATAAAAATAAAGAATTGTTTTATGAATCTGTATAAAGGATAAGCAAGTAGCTTTTTTATTGCCTCATTAAAAATAATTCAGTTAACTTTGAAAACTTTAAAGGAGCTATATGTAAGATTTACGGTTTAAAACATTCCAACATAAACTCTAATCACAGTTTTATCAACTATGCTGCAGAGATAACCAGCTGGGCCCGGTCCGTCCTGTCTCGTTATACTACCTTGTACCTTAAATTCCTGACAAGGGCCCCACATACAGCAGTAAAGAAAATAAGCGATAGAAACAAACCAAGAGTTAACACTGGCACTACTTTCCACCACTGGAGACACTCTCGGTGAGTAAAAGGATGAGGTTTAATGCTCATCTCACATTTCTTCTAGACAGGTTAGGAGTGAAGAGGGAGGAGGAACTTTATTTTCTTGTGTTATGCTGCCCCCTATTGTTTTAGGTACAAACTCGATCTTACAAATTGCTCCTTTAATATGCAGTTATGAAGAGAAACGGAAAACCGATACAGTTGATTTTATAGGTGCAAATACCATAAGAAATAAAGTAAAGCCACAGACTGTTCAACCTTTTGCCGCTCTTTAGAAAATGCTGGCTAAAAACATCATAATGAACTGAAAGGAAAATACAACCCCAACTGTCAATGTAAACTAAACGTGTACTGAAACACTTAAAAACTGCTGTTTTTATGTTTGCCACAAATAGGAATGGCAGGGTTCGCTGTATTAGGCCTCTGGACCAGGCCTACAATTAAGATAAGATGTTAATTGACTGGAAGAACACGTAGCCAGTTAATGTGTCTTGTGGCCAGAATGCAGTCAGTAATATGGTCTCTGTCTTCATGGCAACCCTGTCCCGTATGTTGCTGCTTCAACATGACCTCGGTGACTCTTTGCGAGGATTGCAGA
Source organism: Semaprochilodus insignis (assembly GCA_034552555.1). Lineage (NCBI taxonomy): Eukaryota > Metazoa > Chordata > Actinopteri > Characiformes > Prochilodontidae > Semaprochilodus > Semaprochilodus insignis. Next base: position 12,235,264 of record CM067477.1, on the reverse strand, counting down.
TTAAATGTGGTGAAACGTGGGCTACAGCAGGGGCCCATGGAATACAAGGCAGACGGACACAGTGTAACTATACACAACATGTACCACACAGTTTAAAAGATGCACAAAAAATTTGGACTGAAAGACTCGACTGATGATTTTTTATCCTTTTTAATTTCTTGTTAATGGTTTCTGTACAAGTTCTATAACCCATCTCGAGTTGGCCTGCTCTTGTTAAACCTGAACATAGTTTGGCCTAATGTATAGCACTTTCTCTGAACAGCCTCTTCTTCCTGTCCAACACTCTTTTACATAAACACATGCCTCGAGGGCACACTTCCCCATGCGTTCACGCACACCCAGTCCTCGGCCTGAACCGCCCCCGTTACTCCAACAGAGCAGAACGGGGATGGAGGTACCACACTTCCTTCTGACCAGTCCGATTTTTTAGTCCCAGCCTTAGAAACACCCCCTCCAGAACAGACGGCTATAAGAATCCAGCACGTTTTGCTGTAAACACATGGAGTAAAGTGGGCCAAAGCTACAGTGGCCGAGGTTTAGAGTGGTTCTCCTCCTCTGTCTGCACAAGGTAAACAAACTCCGATGTAATGTAGGAGATCAAAACAAACTGGATACAGAGAGGAATGGGAGCTAAAGACAGGAGTGACCATAAAAAAGAGGGGGGGAGGAAAAAAAAAAAAAAAAAGGAGAAGTCAAGCAGACACAGGAGTGTGAGGTACTGCAAGTCTCCTTAGTGTGTGTGTGTGTGTGTGTGTGTGTGAGTGTGAGTGTGAGAGAGAGAGAGAGAGAGAGAGAGATGAAAACATACAAATAAAAACAGGTGTAAATAAAAGAACGCAAGAAAGCCACAGAAGGAACAGAGAAAAAGTAAGAACATAAGGACAGAATGAAAAAAGAAAAATCGAGAAAAAGAAATATAGAAAGCATCAAGAAAAAAGGAAAAAGGGGAGAAGAAAAAGGAAGGTAAAAATCAAAATAATATAGAATGTAGGCATGCAAAAACAGAACAACAGAGTGAGAGAAAAAGAAAGAACAAGAGAGAGAGAGAGAGAGAGACAGAGAGTAAGCAAGTGAGCGCTGGTGTTTGTGAAGAGCTGGCAGTGTGGAGGTTTGGAGACAGTTTCAGTTCACGGTGAGAATCTGTATGTTATAAAGGACTGCAGTATTGCCACCGCTGCGGTTACTGAGACAGTATGGTTGTCTGTGTAAACAACTCAAATTGATTTTAGTCCGTCTAGAAATGAAAAAAGGAAGTTGGAAAAAAAACAAAAAACAAAACAAAAACCCAAACACACCTAGGCAGGAAATGATATGACAAAACATGCTGGATCAGAGGGGGCGTTTTAGACGACGTACAATTACCTAGAAATTTTCTATACAGCTAAAATTCTCTTAAAATGTCCTGTACAAGTTTAATACTGGCTCTAAAATACTACAATCTCAAGAATGCACTGCTTAAACAGACTCCTAACCCTGAGACGTAACAAGGAATGCTGGGATAGGTAGTCTTTTCTCTTTTTTTCCCTTTCCCCCTCCCTAAAAATGAGACTTCTCAAGTTCTCCATCACAGTAAAATCACTTGCATTCTCCACCTAGTGGTCAGCATTGGCAAAAAAAGGACAAAGAAAGTAACAGTTTAAAGAAAAAACTAATGCAGTAATAAAAAAAAAGAATGACAGAATTAGTTTAGAATTAATTAGAACATAAATTACAACTGCAGTAGTTGAAGTAATGATAACAGTATTTTTTTTTTCCATTTCTTACTTTCCAATTACTATATGTTCCCATAGCAAAATTATCATTATCCTATACAAGAGTTGAGTTAGTGCTTTTATGTACACACGCATTATATAAGTACAATATAGATCAAAAGTGTTTAACAGTGAACAATCTTAAACCTAACTGTCAAACGTTTTGACAGGTATAATACACATATATACTCACTCATATATAAATGTGCTGTGTGTACGGCTTTGTATACAAATGGCCTCTGTACATTAGGGCGTGGTGCACTGAACTGTAACTAGCTCTCTTATGGACATGTACATTACATATACATATGCCTTTGTAGAGAGAGACAAGGAGATGTAATAGTAACATACTGCCCTTTGAACGGCTTTTCCCACAAATCAGGTAGGAAGAAGACACCAGTTCTATGACCCATCATCCTTTTAACAAAACCACACGAGAAAAAAGGGTCATTGACAATTGCTGCTCAGCCAGAACTAACAACAACAACAACTTGGCATCGTGTCCACGTAAGGACACTGGGCGGAGTTGCTTTAGGTCACTCGAGCCTCTGGATGGCAGTGTGCAAAGCAAGTGTGGCATACATTTAAAAAAAGAAAAAGAGAGGGAGAAAAAAATAATTAAAAATACAACGAAACCTCCTTGTCCCTACTACAAATGTGCATTCTGATGACCATTTTTGATTAGTGTGGTTTTAGTATTATATACATAACTACATGGTATTTATTTTAAGCACCCTCTTTTGTGTCTCAGTTTAGTTTAATATCTTTAATCCAATTTTAAAACGACGTGCTACTAACTCGGATGCAGCTTACTATTGCCTCTCTCTCTTTTAGTAGTAAAGCTCACGTTGGCAGTTCAATTATCATTTCCTGGGCCTTAAAGTCCCAATCAGGAACAACTGAAACAGCGTCATGCCAGCACAAGAAATGGTTCTGGAGTGTTTCGATAGCGTAGTGTTCTTTTCCTAGGTTTGAAAGTGTCTATTGTTGCAGTACCGAAAACTGGCATGGCTATTGCAGTGATTTCTGATTGAAGCCTTAACTGCTGATGGGGGCTAGGAGTGTTTCACTTTGTGCCGATATCCTTGTAAAGTCAGTCTGGCAAGCTAACATCTCCTCTTTCTATGGATCTCCACGGTTTCACTAACGTAGTGTTGGTTATAAGGGTGTGCTAGCACTTCACGGCAAGCAATTCAAGGATTGCTCTTTCTAGAGGTAGCCTGTTGAATTTTCTGCCTTACAGATAGATGTGTTCTTTCTACCAGGAATACAAAAAAAAGCCCCCAACAGAACCACTGAATGACCATCCTGCCCTACAGTATTGGCACCGTTCACTTTCTCGTTCTACCTTCAAATGTCAAGCACATACCTTTCTTCTTTCATTAGGTGACATCTCTGTCATTAGCTCCGCCTCCCCCCACCCCCACCCGCTCCCTTGGTAACCCTGAGATCAATCTACCTTATGAGTAAAGGCGATGACTGCTGCTCACTGTCTGAATACTGATCAGAGAAAAAGCCACAGCCTGGGCTTTGGCTAATCCCTCCTGATTTGCTATTAAAGGGGTGGATTGAAGATCTTTCAAGCCCACGCTAAATACCAGCCAACAAAGGCTCCAAAACATCAAAGAGCCCAACCCAACCCCAGGACCTCCCCTGCATATTTCTGCCAAAGGTGTCTTCATCCTTGGTGACTTTAGGAGTAGGAGAGGTGGGATCCATTGGAGATGTGAGAGGTAACGGAGGTGCTACGGCTCAGACCTCCGTCTCCACCTGGCCCTCCTGGCCCTCCTCCCGACGCTGTTCTCCTCAGGGGTCCGGGGCTGTTCCTCAAGGCCATCAGACTGGGTCCCCTCACCACAAGGCCCTCACCCCTCCCTCCGTACCCACCCTGAGATGAGGAAGAGGAGGAGGATGAGGGGGGAGAGGAGGAGGACAAAGAAATAGGCGGAGGTGGTGGAGGAGGAGGAAGCAGAGCAAGAGACTGGGAGGAAGTGTGGGCAGAGAGATGGTGGTGTGAGTGCCCGTGGGAGTAGGAGGATGAAGAGGAAGAGTGGTGACCCCCTCCACCTCCTCCTCCTCCTCCCCCGCCGCCCCCCCACTCTCTTTCTCGCTCCCGCTCTCGTTCGCGGCTCTCGCGGTACAGGTGCGGTGTGCTCTGATGGTGATACTGCTGCGGAATGTAATGGAGACGGTGGTGGGATGAAGAGGATGAAGAGGAGGACGAAGAAGCTGACGAAAGAGAACTAGGCAGGCCACGTGATCCCAGTATGTCGAAATCTCGATCGCAGTCCCTCTCCCGTTCCCTCTCCCGAACTGAGATGGACTCGACTCGGGCGAACCCGGCCGTGCTGTTCTGGCTTCTCCAAGAGGGGGGTGCTGCCGAGTTCTGGATGCCATGGCTCCAGTGGCTGCCTGAGCGGGGCACGGGCCTAGAGGGCCAACCACCGGGCCCTGAGGAGGGCGGGTTGGGGTAGCCCTGGCTGTAGGCCTCGGCTGGGATGCCGGTGAGGGCCATGTTGCTGAAACCCAACCGCATGCTCTCAGAGTCGAAAGCCTCAATCTCTCTGGCCTGCCGCTCCAGCAGCGTTCGGATGCGCTCTGAACGCTCGTTCTGTAGAGAGAGCATCTCTTCCTCGATCTAGAAAAGAAAAAAAAAAAAAATATGTACAAATTATAGAAAAATATTTTGTCCGTCTCTTCTTTGTAATAAGCAAAACATCCTTAAAGGTCACTGGTCTTGCAACAATTGTAACAATGTAAAATTCAATTATGTTATGATTCTTTAGGAAATTATTTAATATTCCTTTAAAATCAAATTCCCCAATTTGACTGTTTCGGTATGATTAAGAGATTTATTAGCCACAGACTTCATACACTTTGCTGAATGATATTAGAACTGAATCTAACAGATCAATGCTTTTGAAATACCTCCGTCATATCAAAGTAATTTTAAACCTCTTTAATTTGGCTAGGGAGCTAGCAGCATACAATGCTTGCACATCTCACCCTCTGTTCAAGTAGCGCTCTCCGGATAGATACTCTTTGTTCCAGGTCTTTGACCTCCCTCTCGTGCTGTGTATCGGTGTGCATTTTGATCTTGCTCTGGTACGCATTCAGCAGCTCCAGCTCCTGTTGTAGCTGCATCCGCAGCACCTGGTACTCCGCCTCTTGCGTCTCATCCAATCGCAGCTGCGGAGGAAAGCAAAGGGACAGGATGTCAGTAGAGAATCAGTCAGCTGCAAGGCTGAGGTGGCTTTAGAGGGTTTGAGACATGTAGGTACCTGGTGTGATCCATATTCTAAAGCTTGGTGTCCAATGGCTATATAAACGCAAATATCCAAGTATCCATTCATTACATCGGAATTTGGTCCTCTATTTAGTATCCGGAAGGTTTGTCTTTTTTCCATGAACACAGGCACTGTTGGTATGTGAGCCCCATAGCCGAATGGACATACTGCATATACTGTATGAACTGCAGTTATGAGCATGCTTAAAATAATGGTCAATTATGGGATGTAAATATTATTGTTTTAAGAATGAGTATTCAAGTATTCATGTTTGAAAGCACCACCTACCAAAGAGTATTCAAAGCCTTTAAAATGCTGCTTGGGCCAGCCTTAATAAATCATTTGTAACAACAGCTGCATTAAATACAGCTAATTTACTTCAGGTCTAGGTAATGTTTAGTAAAAGTACTAAATGTTATGTGGTGCAGGCATCTGAAGCACCATCTTGTCTTGCCCAAATGCTCTGTGAATAGGCTGTTACTTACTGTGTATGTGTTTCATGTAGTGTGTGCGTTAGAAGGCGGTCTCTCCTTGCCTTACTCACAGCCTGTGTGGACAGCATGTCATTAATGGAGTGGTCGTACTGCTCAGCCAGGATGGCCAATTTGCGGGTCTGCTCCTCTTTCAACCTCTTCAGCACAGCCTTGTGGTCCGACTTGGGCGTCGTCTCCAGCAGGTGGTTCCGCAGCGCCTTGTACTGCCTTGTCTGGATCTTACATGTGTCCTGGAACTGGCGCTTGATCTGTAGCTCTTTTGTCTGAGAGGGTGCAAGTGATTGATAGATAAATAAATACATACATACATACATACATACATACATAAATATTCCTACACTAATACCCAACCACACCGTCTGGTTAGATGAGACCAAAAGGACAGAAATTCTCTCGCTCACAGTTACACGCGCCCGGTGAACCCATTTTGTGTGCATCGATTTCCCCTCACCTTGAGGCTCTTGGGCTGCTGACGGACCTCCATGTTGTGCTTCTGCCTCAGCTCCTGCTCCCGCCGCTTGTTGTAGTCCATTTGGTTGGCAAGCTCGCTCTGATGCTGTGTACGGATAAGGTCGGCACGCGTGCGCTGCACCAGGCCCAGCTGCCGGAACTCCAGCTCCTGTGTGGACTCGTGATGCCGCAGCAGCATGGCACACTCCAGATCCTTTTGAGTTTGACGCTTATTCAGCTCCTACAGATAGATTAATGCAAGTATAAGCAGACTGCAAACATAGTATACATCATTTAACTCAGCTCTGCAAAGGTCACAAAATGCGGTGTACATATAATAGGTTTAGTCGGGGGTGCCAAGAGATGCCGGATCTTTTAATATAGCATTCACACATATTACATGTTATATGTTTTGCATTCTGTATTGAGAATAAGATAATTTACTCCAAGACTCACTGATCTCACAGTAAAAGACGATTAAGCCAGAGCAAAGGTCCAGTAGTTTATTCCTGACAATAACTGGACCAGTACCTCGGGGTACATGCACAGGTGTGATGTGCGTGCTTACCTCTCTGAGCAGATCTTGCTCTAGGTTGTGTCGTGCTAGCAGCATCTTTCTCTTATACTGTCGGCACTGCAACTCGTAATACTGCCTCTGGCGCCTTAGTAAGCCAGCCTCTTCCTCTGCCTGGATCTGCTGGAGACACTCCTTCTGCCTCACCAGCCACTCCTGCTTCTCCCGCTTAGGAGTGGACTGGTTCTCATTCAGCTCCTGCACAAAAAACAAAGTGGGGGTTTTAAAGTGAATTGCACAACAAAAGTATTATAGTTTTAAAATCTGAAATGATTTTTTTTTTAATTTACTATTTCCTTGTGGTTTTTGATTTTAGTTTTAATTGATTTGTATTTGTTTATTCTAACTTTATTTTTAAGCTTTAGTTTTTATTATTTGTCTTATATTAAGAGTGTGCCCGTTGCAATAAATGGCTAACAAGCCCCCTTTTTCCACTACTAGTTTTTATTTTAGTGATGATTTACCTTGCTGTACATACGTAATAGCAGCAGTGTTTTTTGTCTGTTCAGGATGATGGTCAATGCATCTTTAAATCTTATTGTTAAACAACCAAATTTAAATTAGGGATTTATACCTATATTAACATACTGAACATTGAACAAATTAATGTGTACCAGGCTTGCACAATTCTCACTTGGATGGGAAGCACAATTTTCTGGATTAAAGTTCAGATCATAGTTTTCTTACAGTTCTTACATAGGAATTCTGTGAAGATACTGTATATTTAAGTATCTTATATAAACATATTTAAGTTTTTACTTGCAACATATAGTAACTCGGAGATTAATATAAACTACTCTAACAAATATACTGTCACTGTCTGAACAAAACCTTGTATCCCCAAAATGGTAAACTGACAGGATAAAAAAAAAGTTACAACTTGTGATGTACATTAATGAGATTTAAATTAGTTAAGCAATGTTGTATCCTTCTTTGGACTGTCTACTCATCAACATGAAGGGAAAGCTGGAACCTTTTAATTATTTTAAAAAAAAATTTACTTTAAATAAATTACGTATAACCAAAATAAAACCCAAAAGTCTTATTTGTAAAACAGATTAAAAAGAAACCAGCTGCTTGACCTGTCTGACACACAAATCCCCCATAGACCGCAGATAATCTTACCCAAGAAAGTATACCCAGAATTACTCAAATGGTACTTAATGGTAGGGTAAATTTTCAATGCCGAGATGATGAGATGGGTGTTGGTGGATCAGTGTTAAGGATGCACTCATGACAAAAAAAAAATTCTGTTCATCATCAATTCATGTTAATTAAAAATAGGTCTCTATCTGGGCATTAGGCTAATATTTGTTTGTCTACTGTGTCACCAAACAAAAAATATTACCTGCACAAATTAGTCTCAAGCTCAAGCTTATTTTATACCAGAAGTCATGTGGACCAGTTATGTCCAGCAATGCCCTCGAAAGGTGATTAAAAAACTGAGATTTTAGTTTCTTTGCACATTTCAGTGCAGGCAAAAGAAGATAACATTTCTTAAAATATAAATAATGTACAAGAATATTTCTGATATAATCAACAGAACGTATTCACATGCCTTCATAAACATGTACATGCGTTTGCATACCTCTTTAAGCTGCTCCTTGCGCTGTCTGTACTGCCGTTTCTGTGACTCCAGCAGGCTGGTAAGCTCTTTCTTCTGCTGGCCGAGGATGTGCTGCTGGAATTTCTTCTCCTCAGCCAGTGCCGCTTTAGTCTGGTGATCAATGCAATAATTTGAGATCTACACACACTCAGCAGTCACAAACACCACGGTCTTACTTAAAAATATGCTGCAGCTCTGATCATCACCTCCCCATATTTCATACTAGCAGTACACCTGTGCTCTTACTCGAGCACTTTCTCACTTGCGTTACTCTTTGTTTCCTTGCTGCTTTCCCCCGTTTTTATCCTCTCTGCGCAACACATCCAGACTGTTTCTCCATACACCTTTACACTACCCACCTCTTTCTCCAGGATTGCCTGATGTTTCTTGGACAATTTATCCGCCTCGCTGCTGAAATTGTTCCTTTGGCTCTCCAGCTCTTTGTCTAGTCGCAACTGGTGCTCATCCATCTCGGTCTTCAGCTTATTCTCCAGCGCCAGAAGCTGCTTCTGGTGTTGCCGCCGCATGCGTTTGTAGCCAGTCATCTGCTCCCGAAGTGCTGAACCCTGCTCGTGTTCTTGGATTTGCCGTGTCACCTGCAACATGGAAAAGACACAGGGGCATCCAATTCAGTCAAGAGCACCAAAACAACTGACAAGAAATAATGGTGGACTGGTTCACAATTTGGTTACAGTACAATTATCTGGTAAGGACACTGTTATTGGTGGCTGTAATTTCAGTAGAACACACTGACACTTACAGCATCTACTGACTATTAAACTAAATACAATACACTAGAGGAAATGTAGCATTTAATGTTAAACTGACACTTTCCATCCATCAACTTTCTGCCAATTTTGAAAAAGCGCAAAGAAAATCCTGAAACTCACAAATCACAAAGAGAGATTTTACACTAGAATGACATGGAAAATTAATATACCACTAAGGTTGAAATGCATGATGGAAAAGGTTCATTCAAATTAAGACGTAAAAATACATGATTCTGTTCTGCCTGATCTTATTCCTTGGCATACAGCGTAAACACAATGGTGAACTGCTGTTCTGCTCACATAAAGGTTTCACCCACCACCCTACACTCTGCAGACACAGGTCAGCACGTATAACACAGTGGCAATTCTCTTCAGTGGACACGGGTGGCCAGTGACTGGAAACGACTGGCCCTACAAATGGTCTGACCATGGAACACAGCTTTTCAAAGGCTGCTTTTGACATTCTAGACTGTCTAATCCAAATTCGTGTTTGAATGAATGGAGAGTTTGCGCTCCCAGGTGAAAGGTGGAACAAGTTAGTTTCTGAATTTCCCGATCCACCTTAAATGGTCTGGCATTTACATTCTGGCGCCATTTAAGGTGGATCAAGAAATTCAAATAAGATTTCCGCACTCAGTCCTGCCAGGTGTCTCTGAGCTGCATGTTTATAAAAAGAAGGCAAACAGCTGTAGATTAACTATACTTAAAGCAGAAATCCAGTCAAATCTTGCTCGTTTCGATACAGTCCCTAATTTTGGTAGCCTACATCATCGTTGCATAACAAGTGGATGGAAAAATGGCTTAATTTTCACTTTTTTCTGCTGAAATTTCATAAATGCACATCAAATCTGCCAAATGTCTGGATGGAAAGCCAGCATCTCGGTGTCTTGGAATATTGAGAGTATATGTTCACAAAGTAAAACCTAGGTCCTGTTCCGTTTGCTCACCAATGAAGCTGTGCGGATGGTGGCAAAGTGATCACGGTTGCGGTAATGTGCTCTTCTGCGAGCTCCTGAGGATGCCTGCTGTTGCTGTTGCTGCTGCTGCTGCTGCTGCTGGGAGTCCATCTCTGGTTGGTATGGGTCATCGTAGATATTATCAGGACCCTGCAGACACACACATATACAGTCATGTATAGATACAGTCAGGTATAATAACTGACATGACCAAGGATATCCATTACTTCAGACCCATATGATTCACAATATATGCAGTTCAGTTGTAATAAACTCGTTTCTCTTACAGATCACATTACAGAACCTCCCTATAAACACTAATCCATCTTAAACAGGGTTAACACAGGGCATGTCTGCTTACAGAGGGCCGATGTATGATGGAACTGTTGGAGGTGACTGTGTGCTCTCCTTCCCCCATCATGGCCATTTCAGCACTGTCGTCTGAGCCATCAGCTAGGCTGTTGACTGAGGAGCTCTGGGAGCTGGCACTGATGGACATGGAGGGCACGGACTGAGAGCTTTCCATGCTGTTCACTGTGCCAGTTCTCAACAGATACTGCTCCACATCCTACACACGTGCGCACACACAAATTTCAGAGAGAAAGATCATTAATTCATACAAAAACATAATCTGACCAAAACAACTAAAGAAAACACAGCAGAGCAACATTGGGGCTTGTGTGTTAAATTATTGAAGAAAAAAGAAGGAACAGAAACTGAAGAAAAACAAGAAGAAAGTGGTAAACAGTGAAGAAAAAACACCAGAGAGAGAGAGAGAGAGAAACAATATGAAAAACAGATGTACACAGTTGCTCGAGCACTTTTTTAACTGTACAAGATGCCAGTACAGTAATACTAAAACCACTAGCTGGGTACTTGTGTGACCAACAATTCAATGCAAATACACTTTTAACAAGACTATACAATGTCATGCTGTGCCACTCCACAACACAAGTGCCTTGACGTGAGTGTTTTGCCAAGAACACATTAAGGACATAGTTGAGATGCGATGGAACTTTACTGATAACATATCTAGTTGATGGTAGATAGGTACAGAAACTGAAATATAATTCTTTAACAAACTAACATGTTGACATCATCCAGTGAGGAGAACAAACCTTGAGTAAAAGCATGCAGTGTTGTATTGGTTAGATGTAATTATTCAGTTCCGCATCTGAAGGTGCAGCCTGAGTTACTCTTTCTACATGAACACAACCAACTTCCCCCAGCAATTTTGAACACCACAAGACATGTTTTCAAACGTGCTCCTCTGCTTGTACACCAGAGCTTATTCCTAAAAGAGTAAGCCTCTAGATCACTGTTCTTCAACTTTGTGTTCCTTATACTGAATTGAATTTCCTCCCTCTTCCCTGTGGTTAACTAGCTAGCTGTTTATTAACACTTGCTGATACTTAAACATCAAAATTAGTCTGAATGCACATCCCTAGAAGTAAGGTGTCAGTGTGAAAGTCGTACTTCCTCTTCCTCGCCTCCGTCTTGTGTGGGCCCGTTGTGCGTCTCCTGGAAGAGAATTTTCTTCATCTTCCTGTATTGCAGGTTGTCCAGCTCCCTCACTGCATCTTTAGTGCGTGCAATCAGATCCATCACCACAGACAGGGGACGCTCTCTACACAGGAACCGATGCTGCAGGCAGATAGCCAGCCAAGAAGAGGTCATTCCACATTCCAGACTTGCATATACAAGCACATCAACAGGTTTCAGCCAGATCACTATCTATTAAACCAGGTTTACAATCAGCATGTTACATTCAGCATGTTTTTGAGTGTTTACAGAAAAGAGAAGTTGAATAAAAAGTGAAAAGTGTTTAGTGTTTTAGTAAATTCTTGTGATAAATCTGATATACATGATTATATATATTCTGTAATGGCCATTGAAAAAAACCTGTTCCTGTTTTAGGTTTCTGATTCTATTTTCAGCGCTTATGACATCCAAGACATTTAATTACAGTGTATGTCATTTCCTGGGTGAGTCAGACTGTTTTGAAAAAGCATTTTAGAGTATATAATTGATATGAAACATTCTTTGCCTAAATACACTTTCTGTCTGGTAATTGCTTATATTACTGTGTAAGGCCTCCTTGTTGTAATTTTAAAAAGAACAAATAAAAAAAAAAGAAGGTCAAAATCAAAACAAGCTATGATGTATTCATATATATTTTAGTATAGACTACCGATATTAAGGGAGCACAGGCTCTTTAACTTTAATGCTATCTGTCCATCACTACTTTGCATGGCTATGTGCACAAGCTGACTCCTACACAAGCTGACTGTTGTCCATTAATATAGGATATACATACAGCATATTGTCCTGATCTCTGAAAAATAATGGAGGAATACTGATTTATATTATATGAGTGAGTGTGTATATACTGGGAAAGTTCAGGCTTACATTGAGCAGCACATCAGAGGTAGGCCTGTCCTGAGGAATCTTCTGTAGACAGGAGTCCACAAAGTTGCGGAAATAATCTGACCTAAAAATATAAAGGGAAAGTGGTGAGCAATATGAAGTGTGAGATTATGGCTCATGTTCATAAGGCATTACGAGTGCTTTGGCACAGAACAGCATGAGAGGCAATAATACCTGATGCTAGATCACATGCCTTCAAAAAAAAAAGTTTTATTGGCTTGACTGACATGCATAGACCAAGCATAGCAACCAAAGCATCCAAGTTTCATTTGGCTTTTGTTCTATTTTTTATGACACAGCTACAGTACCAGGCAAAACTTCTGACACACCCAACATTTGTTTTTCGTTATCTACAGGCTGTGTACACAGTTCCTACTGACACATATCCTGATATACCACATATACTCTTCAGGTATCACAATATTATATTTTTGCCATATTGCACATGTGTAATAGATAGTGTTGCACAGAACAACCTTATCATTTTCTCCACAGTTTAAAAGGTCTAGTTATTCTTTCAATTTAGTGAATATTCATGATGGACAGACCAATAGAATTTGTCCAAAACTACTTAGAAAAAAAATCTCTTTCATATCAGCCTCCATTGCAAGTTAAGAAAGCTGTTTTATCCTCCTGTAAAGTTGCCATTTTTTAGTTGTTTTTTTTTTTTTTTAAGGCGACTGTATAATTCTATGTCCATGAAATGTCTTCACTTTTATTCTAAAGCAAAGAATTAAGCTAAAAATAAAGAAACCTACTATAAGTAGCCCTCTCTAAACTTTAGATTGGTACTGTAAAGTATACTTTAAGTGACGTAAATGATAAGACATTTAAAAACAGGGAGCAACAGAAACATTTTCTTGGAATTTCAATTTTGATAATCTATCAATCATTAAAGGACACTTTTTAAGTATAACATTTAAAATCGTAAATACTGCACAGTAGGCACGTAAAAAATAATTGACAGCAACTACACCGGCACAAATGACCTTAAAAGATAACACCTAATTCTAGTCAGGCTGCAGGAAGTTTAAGAATGTTTTTTATACTGGCTTTTACTCTGTGGGTGCAAGTCCCAAATACTAATATGTAAAAGCAAATTAACATCAGCTCATCCTGCAACTCATGCAATCACTAACTAATGTGAGAGATCGTTAACACAGAAAAATGAAAGCAAACGGGTATGTGTAAAGATGCTTACCAGTGATTTGATGCCAGGACGGGGCTTTCGTTCTGAGCAATGTGATATAAGGCACTCATAGCATTCATATTAAACAAGGGCGGTTTCCGCTCCGCTAGAGGAAAACATGAGAGAAGGAATACAATGAATTAAATACAAAAGGCAAAGTGGTGATAATGAATTACAAAGGCAAAGGGAAACAAAAGTGTCAAGAAGCAAGTGAACTAAACAAGAGGAAGGGAGAAAGACAGAGAGAAATAGAGGGAATGAGAGAGAGAGATGTTAGCTTGTAACCAAAGCAGCTTATAAACTAAACCCCAAATCCCTCTCCTAACAGGCCTCAAAGACACAACCAAATCCTACACTCAACCACACTGGCCTAAATGTCTACAGTGACCTACAATCACAGTAGGTGTCAGGGGTTGAAAGTCAGCTGTTGGTCATCAAGGTAGCACTCACCTAACTCTATGCAGGTGATTCCCAGAGACCAGACATCCACCTTCCCATCATACTGACCCTCATCCATTGCCAGAATAACTTCCGGGGCCATCCTGCACATCAGAGGGCAAAGAACAAACTTCAGGCACAAAGTCAAGGCTGGGGTGCAGAATGTGGCTGGTCAAGTGCACCTGGTTAGCCATAGTGGGCAAAATGTAAATCCTGCCTGGTGCAAAAAAGACATGTTTCTAAACGACCTCATTTTTATTGGTGAAACTTCCTTTGTCCTAAAGACATTTGAGACTTTGTTACTTCGTTTTATTATACAATTTCATTTTCCAGTGATGGCTTATTTTGGGGTTCAGAGTAGGACAGCTTGACTAGTGTCATAACCAGCGAGCAGAAGATGGTGTCATCAGCCAAACAGCTTTAATTTAACTAGAGGTCTCAAGGGATGAGCTGTAACGTACATCAACCGTAAAAGCATCAAACACACTTGCATGTCAAAAGATTTCTCTCACAGATACCATACCAGCCTGCTATTACAGTGTAGGAGAGAGAGCAGCAATTATTTGTAGGTGCTATAGCCTCAAACAGGGTGTGAACCAAAACCCTTTTTTACTCATTCATACTAAACCTATTTGTTAAGTCCTGAAACACAACAGGAATGACTAAAGTTCAAATTAAACATCTATTTGTTTCACTCTCAATCTTGTTGCAGCCAAATGGTTCATACCATATGCTCTGATGGCATACGTTTTAGCTGGCATATTCATTTGTGTGTTAAATAAAAATAAAAATAAATATCACACCCCACACCCCAAAAACCACAAACAAACCTTGCGAGTTTCACATCATGTTTTTACTCACCAGTAGGGTGTGCCCACAAAAGAGTTTGCAGGGGCAACGATGGAGGCAGAGCCAAAATCTCCCAGTTTCACCTGACCAGGCTCAGTCAGCAAAATATTACCTGCCTTCACATCCCTGAGTGAGGGAGAGAGGGAAAGGAAAAAAAAATTAGTTGACATTCTGGACAGTTTTGTATTTTGGCATTTATAGTGTCCTATATAGCGTTAGATAAAATCTGAATGACTTTTCATATTATACTTTCATATTCCATAAAGATATCCCTCAATCAACGAGATGTGCACAGTGGTAAACAGCCTCTCTAAGACTTTTCTGTAGATAGACTTTCTTGTATATATTCTTTCCTCATTGTAATAAGTGAGACATATGTATCTATAGCAGAAGATATTATTTATAGGTTATAGTTAATAGTTAATCACTTTTGCCAAGCTGGTAGTTACTTATGTTCATACCGTACAACCCTTTTTGTACTGTATCATCAATATGCTGTTTTGTTTAACTGCTATTGGCAGCTAAATTTCCTTCGGGATCAAGAAAGTATCTCTAAAGTATCTCTAAAGTATCTCTAAAGTATCTCTAAAGTATCTCTAAAGTATCTCTCTCTCTCTCTCTCTCCTAACATGCCTGTAACCTGCTCATTTCTCTCAGTTTTGCATGCATTTGCCTGCTAATTCTAGTTTAAAACTAAGCGGCACAACCAGAAGGCAAAACACTTAAGCAACATGTTTTGTTTTTAATTGGTCGCAAAATCATGGCAGGAGTGTATTTGCTTGTACATGCTTCTGGTGGCAAACTATTGGTAGCAGCACAAAGCAGACTTGTGCAACAGCCACTCATTTATATTTCACAGAGCAGTGTTAAGATGAAACGTAGCTAGTCCAATCACAGTGGACGCAGTAGAACTAAAGATACTACAAGTTTGAATGTTCCACTGTAAGACAGTCACACAATGGAAACCTCTCTGTTACCTACTGATTACACGCCTTACTTTATCACTGCTCCATTAAAATTTGGATTAAAAGGTCTGGATTAGACTGGGACCTCGCTGTACCTATGACCATATTTAAAGTCTGGAAAAGTCTGATCATTTTAGAACATATTCACATATTTTGAATAATCCAGATGCAACAAAACTTTTTTTACCGGCAGTAATGTTCTCCATGTTTGAGAACACCAAAAGCTCTGGCAATCTGTAAAAGCTCACCTGTGGATCATGTTGTGAGAGTGAAGGTAGGCCAGACCCTGCAGTGCACCATGGGTAATAGCAGCGATTTCCATTTCCTGAAGAGGTTTCTTATGCACTGCAGGTGTAAAACACAGACAGAGGAATTCTAAATAACAACAAGCACTTCATTAACAACTACTTTGTATGGGATAAAGCCAGATGGCACAGGGTACTTAACCATTTTAGAGGGATGGGAAAAGAAGACAACAAAAAAGACAACAAGAAAAATGGGGGACATCGTAACTCACCCTCTAAAAGATCAGAGGCAGAACCCAAACAATACTCCATTACCAGCTATGAGAGAGAGAGGGAGACCAAGAGAACAAGAAATTGGACCATTAAATACACCTCAAAACTGAATTACACACAATGATAAACACACACACGTGCACACTTACCCATGCTGTGTGCTCTCTCAGATAGCAGCCTTTGTACTCGATGATGTTGGGGTGCCGGAGCTTCTGAAGGAACTTCACCTCTTTAATGATGTCTTGCCATTTCTGCAAAGTGACAGCAGAAAAGAGGGTGAGTAATGGGAAAGAAGCCTTTATTACAGGACAAGGAGAGAAGGTGTTCCGATTATCTTGCTGATAAAACCACCCAAAAAAATCATGCTCATACTTGCTTAATGCTGCAGTTAATGGTGTGTTGAGATGTGGCATAAATATAACTCCTTCCTGCTCCACATACACCCATCGGCCACTTCATTAGGTATAACTCCTTGCACATAGACTCACTGTCGATTTTATCACCTCTGCTTCCCAAAATGAGTGTACAAGGACATTTACCAAAGAAAGTGGCCGTGGGTGTATGAAGTAAAGATTATGTATTTGAGCCTTTGAGACAAGAGTAACCATTATTTTGCTATACTACTAAAAAAAAAAAATAATAAAAACATGCTCCAATACAGCTAATAACAACATTATTGCTATGATATCACAATTATGTAACTGCATAAAACATTTCATGAATGAATAACAGTTACAATACAAGTTTTATTCTGCATCGGGAGGTGCACGCCTGAAAGTCTTAATTTGATATCTAACAATGACAAACACGGCACAAAATATAATAAACTGGCCCAAATCATTTTCATCCATTCCTCTGTAATTTGTTTCACTATTTGGCATTAGGCAGCTAGATATTTAAGCACAAACTGCAATAAATTAAACCAGCTAAGGCCTTGGACAATAAAGTTACTGTTAATCACCGGATCTTATTCTCTTGAATACAAATGAAATTATAGCTGGTTTAGTTGACCGCAGATGAAATCTTTACAGCAGGTATAAAACCCGACAGCTCAAACAGCAGATCTGCTGACTGTAACAAACCGGCAAGTTCCAACTGCTGTTTATGTCAGGGAAGAGTAGTCACCACCTCTGCAGGAACTGCACTACCACCACCCAGCAACCATATATATTTACTTTTACAAGACATTATTTCTAATATTGTACAACAGACATTTTGGTAATGCTTACCTTAATATAAGTAATATCTAATAAATAAATAATATTAGGGACACGTCTGTATTAGAGGTGTGGGTTGGTCTGGAATTCATGTGAGAACTCAGAGAGGCAGATAACTGAACCCGCTATGAGTTGTAATCAATAATGCTGCAACATTAACATGAGGTCACGTGTAGTAGAGTCTGCGGCTGTAAAATAAACGGTGAGTAACTGACAGCTAAGCCCTCAACACAGTAGCTGCAAACAAATATCTCGCTACAACCATCTGAAAAATACGACACATTGGAAAGACTGCCGTTTTGATGAATGCATGTCTAGCGCAGAAACACTAATTAAAGTTGTATCTGTTCTGTCAAACGGACCACTAAAATACTTCAGATATTGCTGTTTTATTAGCTTCAGATATTGCTGTAGATATTAGCATAGCTTGTAGCAGTTGTTTACCTCATTGGACTGTTTGCCACTGTAGGACATCTTTTTGATGGCCACCACCTCGTTGGAACGAACATCTCGTGCCTACAAGAAGCAGACGTTAAATAAAGCTCAGGCTGCAGATACAAACTGTCACTCACAACAAGCCTGCACAAAATACTATACTGCAACTTGACAATCCCATTCTACTGCAATAAAAATTACTGAAGTGAGATAAACAGAAAATTTTCTCTCATTTGAGAACACAGATGCCACAGATGCCCCAGTTTTTCCTCTGGGGACAAAATTTACAGCTGAAAAGGGTAATAAAAATATATTGCAATATATAGTATCAGACAACTGAGAAATATTTTTAAAATCTCTGTGATACTGTATCGCGACCCAAGTATCATGATAATATGGTATTGCGGGTTCTTTGGTGATTCAATGCCTTAATATGCTGCAAGCAACCTAACCTAACTCGGTGAGTCTGCATGAGTGGGTCTGTGGGTGATCTGATGAATCAAGGGAGTCACATGAACCAACAAAGGAAAAGATGTTTTGTCCAAGTAATGCAGGCCAATTGTGAACCATGTTACTTCAAATGTGCAAAACTGTCAGAGAGAGAGAGAGAGAATCAGACAGAGAGAGAGAGAGAATCAGAGAGAGAGAGAGAGAGAGAGAGAGAGAGAGAATCAGAGAGAGAGAGAATCAGAGAGAGAGAGAATCAGAGAGAATCAGAGAGAATCAGAGAGAGAGAGAGAGAGAGAGAGAGAGAGAGAGAGAGAGAGAGACAGAGAGAGAGAGAGAGAGACAGAGAGAGAATCCTCCTTTTCAGCTCTTACAAAGTACACAGCCCCAAAGCTTCCATGGCCAATCTCTCTGAGGTCAGCGAAGAGTTTCTCAGGGTCATCTTTGTAGAAGAGATCTGCTACCTCAGGGTCCTTCAGACTCCCTGCACGCACACTTGCAGGCATGGCCAGCTCCTGGAAGAGCAAGTGAGAGAGTTGATTACTGTTACCGCAACTGGTGTCTTAATTTACAAGGCTCTGAAACTTCAGGTCAATTAGAGAAAAACGTGATCTACTATAAAAACATTATAATGGAAAAGACTTTAGGCTGTGAGAAACACTAAACAACTGCACATTTCATTAAAAGGAGAACATAATTAGTCTGGTTTAACTGAATCTGGAGCAGCATGTGCAATGCCAAACACAAACCATTATGCCAAGAGTTTTATGGCAGTTTGTAAACGTGGACCTACTGGGGCATTGCGTCTGTGTCAAAATATTGTTTATGTGTTGTGTGTGTTGTGAAAAAGTACATTCATATGATACTTTTACCATATTCCCCGACTTCATATTAGGGCATTTTAATTGCTCTGCTAACAGCAAAATATCACGAAATTCTACTTTATTATATTATTTTTGCACCACAGTCTATTTTATGGTGTCCATTAGGACTTCAAAAAGCTCCTGAACAGTCAAAACCAGCTCCAACCTTTCCCCTAGGCTATGTTTCTCATGCTCGCTTAAGTTGTGTAAGCATGTTGTGTGCTAAAGAAATATTTCAAATAGTTTGAATGGCCTTGGTCAAGTAAAAGGCAGTCAACTCTCGCCTAAAGCAAGAGAATGGAACAGTCACACGGCCTACACAAGAACAAGTGCCTCATTCAAACCAAGTTATGATGTCCTATTCTAGTGGCATACCTACATCACCCTCATCAACCCATGTCAAGTTTAATTAAAACATAAATATAGACAAAATGTCTGAAATATTTGCATAAATCCTCCTAGTTGGCAGACAGCAGTATAGGTCTCCCCCATTCAAACTGCAGTTATAAATAAATGTTTCTGTGTAGAACGCTTAATTGATCACTGGCTTTCTGAATACAGGTCCCTCAATCACTGCTGAATCACTGTTGAGTTCACTCACGTTTACAGACACATTACAGATAAAAAGAGCAGGAAATCTGTCATGTAAAAGTTAACATTTAACTGCAGCTGGATTTAGCATATAAAACAAAGTTCTGATACAAGAAAAATGTAGGTCATGGTCCCTGTCACAATATAAAAAGTTAACAATAATAAACACACAATGCTCTGAACTTGACCATGTAATTTTTAAATTAGTGTAGGCTCACTGTCGCCACTTTTTTAAATTGCAATATGCCATATTGTTCACAGTTGTGTTGAGATGGAGAATTTTAACTTAATAATGAAGGTTCTGTAAAACGACAGTCAATTACTCTACATTCAGTGTTTGAAGTCCCAAAAAAAGCTTTTAAAAAAAGAGCTTAAATTTATGCCACAATCACAATATTAGAAAAAAAAAAAAAACACAAAAAGAAGTCATCCCCAAATCATTCAGCCTAGCCAATCAAAGTGCAAGTAACAAAATCCCAATAGTGTTAACACACAATACATATGAGATGGTGCATGTACAAGTGTGGTTTAGAGTCTATGGCCAAGGCGAGTCACTTAAATCAGAAGTTTAATTTTATCAAGCATATGCTTGTTCATATCATCAGCATATTAGCAATACAGATCTGAACCTCAATATACTGTTTCAAACTATTTTTTTATTGTACTAAAATTGCTACACCCATCCTATTTGCTGACTGTTTTTTCCAGAATAGTCTATAAAGTTTCAGGATGGTAAAGACCTAGCTGTAGAAAAGAGGCCACTGAACGACAGGAACTTTACCGAGATTCAAACATTTGGTGCATACTTGAAGGAACTGAGTCACTGGTAAATTCTGCTGAATCAGGTGTATCAGACCAGGCAGGACACTACACCGTGTGGGGTTGTGGCCTTCTAAAACTGGCTTACGGCGCTTAGAATGACATGTTACCAGGCTCGTCCACATCCTTGTCCACATTTAGCAGGTCTTTTCTGAAAACCACAAATATTCTCTAGGTAATTATATGCTAAAAATGCCAGCCATGAACATGACCCTCTAAATAATAACTCCTGCTGTCTGCATGCATGACATTAGAGTCAAGCGCTCTGCTCAAAAAGCTACTTTCCTGGCAAGCGAGGAAAAAGAGTGGGTAAAAATAACAAGTCACAATCCACAAGACCTTCTGGTTAACTTCATGTGATCTGTGCACGGATATGCAGGCAATGTTTTATCTGAGAAAACAGTAAACAAGGAGGGCGGGGCTCTAAAAAACTGCTTTAAAAAAAAAAGAATCAATCACCATGGCAATATCATATTAGCATTGGCCTATTTAGAGCCAAAATGAAGACACATTAACTAGCCGATGTTCCGGGTGAGAGGATAAACTTGTGTTTGTGCACAGAATGCGCTTGAGGCAATTTACAGAGAGGCTAGAACGTGTTTTCCCACAGTGGATCTACTCTGCCTGGTTGATCTTGGATTGTTCATATTCTGGCTTAACACTATGAAATCCAAAGCAACAATATCTGTATTTATGAAGGTTTCCCGTCAGTCAGATTGTAGTAATATCATAATAATAATATGCAATATACTATAATAATATTATAGTAACATGTGGGATACTCTTGAAAAGGATAAACACATAAATAATATCATAAACAAAACAATATCATACTATTAATACAGTATTACCACAGCTTTATAGTTTACTATTATATACTATATGTAATCTATATATTTATAGACCAAATATGAATAAGGACCACTAAAATACACCGCTGGCTCTTAATCCCATCTTCCACCTTCTCAAAAATGACTATGTTACAAGAATATTTAATAATTAAAAATATATTTATATATATATAAAAAGATATAAAAAACATGTTTCATGTGGGGGTGACACTGTTTGTCATGTAACTAATAAATGTTCAGTATCTTTTTCACACATGGGTCATATCCACATTTGTGTACAGGAACGCAGAGTTTGTGTGTTATTTAAGCAAAATTTCATCACATAGGGACAAAAGCCATGTCAGAAATGGTGGGCAAACCATATAAAAGCTCTGCAGGGTGGGAACAGGCCGACGTGACCAACATAGCCTCCTACATCAATGTTTCACTCAAAACTTTCAGAAACTGATGGGTGGACTCGAGCTGTGGGGGAGGGTGGGGTTTCGGGGGTGCAGCAGCAGTACTAAATACTCCATATTTTTCCCCCTCAACAACCCAGAAACTAAACAAGCCCTGGTTAACAGACTTGAAACTGAGTTTTAGATCTATCTTTCAGCAATACTCGTTTCTAAAAACACTTCTTATACACATTTTAGAGGGAAACCAAGCAAGTGAT
>CM067477.1:12183108-12198648 GCA_034552555.1 Semaprochilodus insignis | reverse complement strand
TATGTATATATATATATATATATATATATATATATATATATATATATATATATATATATATATATATATATATACATACACACACACACACATATATATTATACATATATTATACATATATATTTTTCAATTAACATTATCTATAGTTTCATTATATATATATATATATGTGTGTGTGTGTGTGTGTGCGTTTGTCACAGACATTTTAGAATTTAAAATGTAAACTAAATACATTTTATGGATTTAGTACATTTTCATCTCAAGGTGCTCCACAGAAAGTATAATAAATAATAATAATAAAAAAACCCATCCAAATACAACACATAGTACAGATAAAGAATAAAAACTGAGTGAATAAAAAGAAGTAAACTAAAAAATCAAGTCTGAAAAGACAAATCTATCCTAAAAAGAGGGAAAGATTTAGTCTCTCAGAAACTCAGGATGCTCATTCCATAATCATGGATAATAATCTGAAACTAATCAAAATGAAACCTATATAATCGAATAATTAATTGAGCTCATTGTACAGCCTTAGAGATCATTACCCAATGTGAAGCAGTATTATTTGAGAATTAAGAATATTCTTTAAAAATTGTATTTGATGAAATCTTTTCTTAAGATAACAAAGCACTTAAACAAATCCCATTTATAAACTGCACAAATCTTATTAGTAAATTAAAACCAACTTCACTGACTGATAATCAATGTTCCTTCCAGTAGTGTGGTAATGACGTCACATCCTGGTGAAACTGTTAGACTGTTTTGTTAAGTCTTGACTGAACCAGCAACATTCTTCCTCTTTCTGACCAGTATCTTAACACCGTTTACACTGAGATACAGGAGTACTTAATTAGTGGAGCATTGTTTGCCTGCCCCATACGGGTTCATGAAGAATTTCCAGTTAGACGGGTTTTGCATTTTCTATATGTTAAATTCCTTTAATGTCACTGTTTTACAGTGTAAATATGTTTATGTTCTCTCTCTCTCTCTCTCTCTCTCTCTCAGGCTCTCTCTCCCAGTCTGGTAAGTAACTGACTTTAATCACGTGTATAGGGAAGTAGGGAGAACGAGGAAAATGTTAAATATGAGGAAACAAGATGATGCTCTGCATGTCATTCATTTTAGAACTATGTATATTCCCAAAAACACAGGAGGAACAGAGAGAGGTGTAGATTCGACATTGGGCCTCATTTACCAACCATTCTGAAGAGGACATTTGTTCTTATAGGCCACTTGTAAACAGTCTTCTCACAAATTGTAACAGTGTTTTCTGATTTGGGATTTGTTATTAGGTAAGAACAGAATCTACATACACTCAAGAGTTCAAAGGTGCAGACAGTTCTGCGGCTTAGGAACATGTTATGAATCCGATGTAGATGTTATTTAGAAAATTCCTAAAGAACTTCATTTAGGAAAATGGAAGATACTGGTAAATAAGGCCCAATGACTTTGATATTCTTTTGTTTTTATTCTCCCTCTATTGTGCCTCTTTGAGGGAATTCTTTTTTAGAGGGAATTCTTTTTTTTAATTTAGAATTTTTTATTTTAATTTTGAATGAACTAAATTTTGTTTCTGAGCTACATAAATGTGATCTCAGGCTGCATCCACCTTAGCCATTTTTTCACAAATTTGAGCTTATGTACAAATCAATATGGCAATGTAAAAATGGGCAGATGCCTGAAAGCAGCAATTAGATTTTTGAAGTTTAAAAAAATGAAAGACAAATTTAGATTCTTCAGACAAACTGCAGCGTAAATAAAGGGTAGAGATGTGAGCCTGTCACAGAATGTCAAGAAATTGTAATTTTGGCATATTTCATTTCATTTACATTTAAAGCTTTTAGCAGATGCTCTTATCCAGAGCGACTTACAGAAGTGCTCAGTGTT
This sequence comes from Semaprochilodus insignis, assembly GCA_034552555.1. Taxonomy (NCBI): domain Eukaryota; kingdom Metazoa; phylum Chordata; class Actinopteri; order Characiformes; family Prochilodontidae; genus Semaprochilodus; species Semaprochilodus insignis. The sequence goes on along the minus strand of CM067477.1, from coordinate 12,196,761 downwards.
CATTCAGAGAACGTATCCCTGTAGCTAGTACAAATAGGTTAGAGTCTAAAACTCCCCCTGACCTCAGACCCCCAAACAAGGGCCAGTGCTGATATCTAGAAAGAAGAATACGGAGTTAAATTAGAGCTAATACAGAGCTAAGAACAACAGCCTTGATAGAAACAGCTAAAGAACAACTACTTCAGTCAACCCATGATTGCAAACCATGTTACATTAAAAGTAACCCAACTTGATATTTAAGAAATATAAAGTAGTAAGAGATAACTGATAAACTGCCTCACAGTCTCATAAAAAGCCAAATAAGTGAATCCAAAACATCTGACAGCACTAGCATAGCATGCTATATGCTTTAATGGGGTAAATATACAATTTGGAGAGAAAACCCAGTCTGGCATAATGATGAGGAATATTATTACAACAGCAGAAATACAATGAGCCTGAAGATAGGGTGGGCTTTTCTTCGAGTGAAGCCAAAAGATGCCAGATTGAAAGTGAAGCCAAAACAGCATTACTGTGTCCACTCCATACACTGGCACATTTGCTCCTTATCTGGCACATGCATTTCAGTGACCTCTCTCTTTTCTGTTAGTGTGTGGTCAAGCTATCTACAATGACAAGATCGTAGGTGGGGAAACTGCCAATACAGGGGCATGGCCTTGGCAGGTCAGCCTCCAGACCAATGGATTCCATTTCTGTGGTGGAAGCCTGATCAGTAACAATTGGATCTTGTCAGCTGCTCACTGTTTCCAAAGGTATGGTGGCACTTAGCAATTTCATTTATGAGTTTTATAGCAAACTCCTTTATGTCTGCTTAATTCTACTTCTGGGTTTTTATGTGTAATGTTGATACTGGTAAAATGTAGTGATGGATCTTGGGAGACTTGTTGTTGTTTGTTTTGCCCTGCAGCAGCCTGCATGTACCCCTCCACTAAATTGATCTTTTAAAATGATGTTGTAGACCAAAACTTTCTCAAAAAGTTAGTTAGTTATTACCATTTCATGCAATCACTTTCCATTGTGTAGCTTCTAGTGGTGTTAAATACTTCAGACATCCGGCCCCTATCACCACCACTGCAAACAATCCTGATTTGTCAAATTTCTCCAGAACAGAAAAGTTCTAGTCTTAGGTTACATGGTGGCAGAAAACCAGTGTATATGTCTATCTAAGCATGACTTCCAGCCTCCTCAGCTGTTGTTAAAGCAGGAATAGTCAAGTAAGGGCTGGAGACAGGGGGCTCACAAAGTCACTTCAATAAAGAACAACAACAGAAAAAAGTGTGCTTATGTGTTGTTTCTGCACCAAAGTACAGTAGCATTGGAGCTTGTCTGGAGAGCTCGTGCAGTCCATCTAAGATGAATCCACTCTTTGAACTCGTTCAAGTGTCCCGCCAAATCACACCAAGGGCCCACCGTTCGCACTAGCTTGTGGAACACAGCTGTTGTGATGACACATCGTACAATGGATAGCAAAATGATGTGGGTGTGGTTCTATAAAATCCATACATTGGTACAGAAGCTCTACATTATCCAGAGGTTCTTTAAGGTTCTACACACTCGCACATCTCATTTGCAAAAATGGTTGCATTGAAAGATTCTTAAGGGAGCCAGAACTGGTTCTTCTAACATAACTTCTAACATAGAACCCTTTTTTAGCACAACTGCTTTCTAATATCTGTGTTTGTTCTGATCTCTCCTTTTTCAGTTCTAGCACCAGTAGTCCATCTGCTCTCACGGTCTATCTGGGAATGTCAAGCCTACAGGGGAGTAACCCAAACATGGCAGTAGGTTATGTCAGTCAAATCTTCATTCACCCCAGCTATATCTCCTCAGGACATGACAATGACATTGCGCTTCTTCAACTTTCATCTTCGGTCACTTACACCGCCTACATCCAACCAGTGTGTCTGGCAGCAGCTGGAAGCTCTCTGGACAATGGTGCTCTTGTCTGGGTCACAGGATGGGGAGACATTAGCTCTAGTGGTAAGTAATTTGGTGACCAGTGGACAACACTATTGCTGTCATAACAAACACACAAAATGGAAAAGGACAAAATGTGCTCTGTAACGATAATGCAACTAGATTCTGTTTCAAGTCATTTTGGATCATTTCTGCTGGTCCATTCATCATGAAATGTTCACACAATGTACATGACTGCTGTGTTATAGACCAACAGTGTGTGAACAATAGCTTTGAACTAATGAACAACAGGACATTTATTTACGTTATAGACAGTGCTACGCTGTTGGAATGTTATATTAAGGCCTAAATTGGATGCTAACAGTTGTCCTTGGATCTCCACAGTGAGCCTGCCATACCCTATGAACCTACAGGAGCTGCAGGTGCCGATTGTCAGCAACAGTAACTGTGCAAATTCATACGGAAGCACCATTACAAGCAACATGTTATGTGCTGGCGTACCTGAAGGGGGGAAGGACTCATGCCAGGTAGGAAGCCAACCAGCTATATTATTATTTCCTGTCATAGCACGTAGTGCATCAATGCCATAAACCCAACCTTATATTGTTTACATATGAAAACTAAGATGCAACCAAAAAAACTGTTTTAGAGTTCACTGTTGTTTGCAATGTTCTCAAAACAAGCGCATCTACATATAGCCATTTATTTAGCCTACAGCAGTTTAGCCCTGCCCATTTCCTATGACCTTAAGAAGAGTGTTTCAGCCCAGATTGGGTCAACACAGGGCAGCCAAACAGAACACAAGCAATTATAGTGAGTGAATGTTTCTGAATGAGGTATGGTACTGTGTAGAGTAGTACGGAGGTCATTTACATATAGCGCAGCAACAAAAACTCATTTAATTCTAATGGATAGAGAGTTTGGAAATTGGCAATGTAAAAATGACTTAAAACTGTTTTTGGTGCATGCAGGGTGACTCTGGAGGTCCATTGGTCATCAAGCAGGGCTCTGGCTGGACTCAGGCTGGTATTGTAAGCTTTGGGTACAGCTGCGCCCAACCCAATTACCCTGGTGTGTACACCAGAGTGTCTCAGTACCAAGACTGGATCAGTTCCTACATCAGCAGCAACAGCCAACCTGGATATGTAAGAGTCACCGCCAGCAGTGGCTCCAAGCTCTTTTCTCGATCTCTGTCCCTTTCTTTATGTACCATCCCCTTCCTCTTCTCCCTCTACATCCTCTGTTGAAACCAGTCAAGTAACAAAAACAAGAACAACCAAACTGAAAAACTGTGTACGTTTCACTGAAGGACCTATCATGTCATGGTAGAGAATAATTATTGCACTTTATTATTGCAGTTTTAGGTTTTTTAAAGGATTTCTACTTGACATGTTTTAACTTGGATCTAACTTTTGTCCACTTTGTTTCTAATCTGTATTTAATTAAGTTGAAAATGAATGCAAATAAAAAACATTCTAACCCGAAACGCAATGTTCCCCAGCGTAACATGCTCATTTTAACTGGTTAGCCATTTGCACAATCAGTTATGTTTCCCACCAAGGTGAAGCTACAATAAATCCTCCAGGTACGTTACTTATAAAGACGTCAATTACAGTCTAGCCTCTGAAAGACTTCTACACTGAGTCATGTTCTGAAGTCCAATAGGCGGAGGCATTTATGGACCTTTTCTTTCGGCCTTTACGATTTCATGTGGAAACGTTTTTTTTGTTTAATCATTGATCTCAGTCAAGTTATATTACTGCTTTCTGGAGTATAAACAAAGTGGTTAAACACTGAAAAATACGTAATGTTAGTTAACTGCTTAGTGGGTAACTTGCCCAGAGCACAAAATGCAGCAAGGTCATAGTCATCCAGAAAAGTATTACTAAAGTATTACTAGAATTTTAATATTACATTTAGTTAGGCGGGAACTAGTGAAATGTGGCTTTCCGAAGCTCTTAACATGATACACACAAAGGCAACAAAACTTCAGTTGAGTGTTTTCAGGAAAACTGAAGGCCACACTAACCCAACAAACACCAACAACACTAACCCAACAAACACCAACAAACCCAAATATTGTTGGGTTTTCGCATGTTCTCCTGCATTTGCTCTGCTTTATTTCACCAATTGTTCTGAAACACATGCCACTATTAGAAGGTTGGTGTAAATGAAAATATAGAATACGTTTTAGTAATGTATATAGTATGTCATATTTCATTTTTACATTATCATTTTCCAACTCATCTTCACCCCTTCAGGCCAGAACACACCAACCCAACTAATGGTAATACGTTAATGTGTTTGAGACAGTTTACAAAAAAAAAAGAACAAATGAATCAGTGTATAAAACAGAGAACATTCTAGAGTTCTACATTCTGTAAGACCAATAATCTCATTGACCTCAATACACAGATACAATGTACCAACCAATAATCGGCCACAGGCAGGTACTGTACACCAACCAAATATTTGGGTTTGCTGGTGTTTTTGGGTTGGTTAGATTTGAGGAAAACTCACCAGCACAACCAGACGCAGCACCTATTGTCAATAGCAGAAACAGGTGATGTGGCGTGTTTCAATGGAAGTGGCACATTTGTAGCGCGGGTGATGTGGGTTCTTGGGGTGGATCACCGAAGGCCCCACGACACTATATCACAATACATACTTCATGTTAAGATATTATTGCTGTTAGCAATAAGCTGAGAATTGTGAAAATCACATGTTGCAATATACTGTCATTTATTAACCTTCTAACTGGAAATTATGACTCCAACACAATACTTATATACAGGGGATGTAAAAGGTTTACACACCCCTGTAAAAATGCCAGGTTTCTGTCATATAAAAAAATCAGACCAAGATGAATCCTTTCAGATTTATTTCCACCTTCACTGTGACCCGTGATCTGTACAGTCCCACTGAAAAACAAACTGAAATCATTTAGAAGGGGAAATAAACGTAACAAAACTAAGTGTGAAGACCCTCTTATATAATTGGGCATAATCACATTTAAACTCGTTAAATAGTAGTCAGTACACAGCTGCCATCATTTCATTTAAAGTGACTATGATTAACCCCATATAAAGTTCAGCTGTTCTAGTAGGATTTTCCTGACATTTTCTCAGTTGCATCTTACAGCAAAACTCATGGTCCATAAATCCACTTACAACACATCTAAGGGATCTGATTGTTGATATCAGTCAGAAGAAGGGTAGAAAACATTTCAAAGGCAATAGATGGAATACCATGGAACACAGTGAAGACTCAAGGCTGCAATTACCAAGAACTGAACGTCTCTCAAAAACTGATGAAAACACAGGAAGAAAACTGGTCCGGGAGGGTGCAAAGAGGCCTACAGCAACATTATAGGAAATGCCGGAATTTCTGGGAGGTACTGGTTGTGTAGTGCATGTGACAACAATCTCCTGTATTTTTCATATTTCTGGGCTTTGAGGTAGGGTGGCAAGACAGAAGCCTTTCCTAACACAGAAAAACGTCCAAGCCCAGCTATGTTTTGCCTAAACCTACATCAAGTCTGCCAAAAGTATGTAGTAAAATGTGTTATGGTCTGATGAGAACAAGGTTGAACTGTGACTGAATGCTGTCATAAAGTCAAAGGGTACTTCAACAAAAGTATTTGTTTAAGGGTGCGCATATTTATGCACCCACAATATTCCAGTTTTGTTTTTTCATTCACCCCTCTAAATGATTTCAGTTTGTTTTTCAATGGAACTCTACAGATTATGGGTCACACTGAAGGTGGAAATAAATCTGAAATGATTCATCTTGGTCTGATTTTTTTACATGCAAAAACCTGGCATTTTAACAGGGGCGTGAAGGCTTCTTATATCCACTGTAGTCCTGTAGTCACAGTTAAAGCAATCCTTTACTCAAATCAACTGGTTTTATTATTTTATTATTGTGTAGTGCATGTGACAACAATCTCCCGTATTTTTCATATTTCTGGGCTGTGAGGTAGGGTGGCAAGACAGAAGCCTTTCCTAACACAGAAAAACGTCCAAGCCCGGCTATGTTTCGCCAAAACCTACATCAAGTCTGCCAAAAGTATGTAGCAAAATGTGTTATGGGCTGATGAGACCAAGGTTGAACTTTTTGGCCATAATTCCAAAAGGTATGTTTGGTCCAAAGCCAACACTGCGCATCACCAAAAGAAACCCATACCTGCAGTGAAGCATGATGGAGGCTGCATTATGCTTCGGGCCTGTTTTTCTGCGGCTGGAACTGGAGCTTTAGTCAAGGTGGAGGGAACTATGAACAGTTCCAAATATCAGTCAAATTTGACCCAAAACCTTCAGGCCTCTGCTAAAAAGCTGTCCATGAAGAGGAATCCAAAGCATACATATAGATCATCAAAGGAATGGCTTTGCCAGAACGTCATCAAAGTTTTGGAATGGCTCAGCCAGAGCCCAGACCTGAAGCCCATTGAAATTCAGTGGGTAGACCTGAAAAGGGCTGTACATAGGAGATGCTCTCGCAATCTGACAGATTTGGAGCGCTTTTACGAGGAAGAGTGGGCAAAGATTGCCAAGTCAAGATGTGCCATGCTGATAGACTCCTACATAAAAAGACTGAATGCTGTCAAAGTCAAAGGGTACTTCAACAATATGATTTAAGGGTGCGCATATTTATGCAACCACAATATTTCATTGTTTTGTTTTTTATTCACCCCTCTAAATGATTTCAGTTTGTTTTTTCAATAAACTGTAGAGATTATGGGTCACAATGAAGGTGGAAATAAATATGAAAAGATTCATCTTGGTCTGATTTTTTTTTACAAGCAAAAACCTGGCATTTTAACAGGGGCGTGAAGGCTTCTTATATCCACTGTAGTCCTGTAGTCATAGTTAAAGCAATCCTTTACTTAAAGTAACTGGTTTTATTATTTTACAACCAAGTTTAATGTGTATGTGCACTTTATATAATTAAATATCAAAGAATCATCATCCATAAATCAATACAATATGACCACACAAAATGCCACCCCAATGTAGCCCACACATGGGATTTCATAAAGCAGTTTCCATTTCATTTCTCAGTTAATCAGCTAAAGCCAAACATGTCTGTCCGAAGAGGTAAAGGACATTTCTACTGGGCAAATCTCACTTTTGCTATCCAGCTAAATGAAAATAAAAACTGTAGATGACATACCCTTCTCTCACACAGCAGAGCTATCCCTATTTTGTCTCAGATTTCCTTTCCATGGATGTGTTATTAACGTTGGATGTAACGCTCAGGTTAGCTTCCAGTTTCATTTTTTCTTAATAAGACCCATGTACTTAGTCAAGTTCATGCCATGTAAACATATGCTAAAATGCAAAGTGGTTTTGGGGGGGAAACAAATAGTTTTGTGTGAATTCTTTTTATTATAAACGAGCACAATTACTTTGAGAACCAGAACATGTATAAATTTGATTCCAAAATTATAAACAGGAATATAAAACGTACAAATGCTAATCCTTTATTATCTCATTAGAGTTGCATAGAAGAACATAAATATGTAAAATAAGTACAACACATATCTCAACAAGCACATCTAAAAATGAACTGGACCAAAACGCAGAGACAGAAACAGAACGTCAGCCTGAAAAACCTGAACAGGTTAAGCAATATTTTGTACAAATGTGCAAGTCCCATGTCACCTAATCGCTCTCTGCATCATCGCTGATGATTCCCCGCAGGTTGCCCCAGTCTGTTGTTCTCTTGCGCCCCCTGTCGGCATGGCCATCTTCACTGTCTGAGTCAGAGTTTACAGTCCGCTTGTAGGCAGATGCAGGAGGAGAGCTGTCCCGAAGAGGCCACAGCGATGAAGCTTTGCGCTTGGGACGCCCTGAAGAACACGGACAGGACAAGAAAAAAATCTGTCATTTCAGATAAACACATAAGTTAAAGAAACAAACCTAAACAAGGTTATACAGAGTGGTTTAATAAGACATTCTAGAGAAACTGAATTGTGCATAGTGGTGGTGATAGGAACCAGATGTCTGAAGCATTTACTGCCTCTTAAGGCTTATTCACACTGATTACAAATGAGCCCTTTTCCTCTAAATCAGCATGAGAATCACCGCCTCTTGCAAGAGCTGAAACTGCAGGTGTTTCTGTAGGTCAGTGGAGGAATTCAGATCTGCTTCTGCTTGTTGCTTTTCCCAGTTCCTGTAATGTTACTCACCATCATTCATACCTCCTAACTCACCTTTGTTTGGGCTGCAACCATAACAATGCAGAAATGAGAAATTAGAATTTTTACACAGCGTCGCAGTCCATTAGTTTCAGATGCCATTCATATAAATTTTATTTTCCAACCGTAAAAATTGAACTCTGTGCAAATACACCTTTAAAGCTCCCTCACAGAAAGTTATTAGTTATTATTAGACAAAATGGATTCAGATATATGGCCTGGTACCTGAGACATGTTTTATGAAGTTTGTGAGAAGATTTTCGCCTACAAAGTTTTCCCCGTTCATGGCGGATATTGTAAACGGAGGGCAGTGCAAGGTAAAATACACAGGACGAAACTTATTTCTTAAATATTTAACATTTTGTTGACCATTATCACCATTACATAAACAATGAATGACTGTAGGTCATTAAAATAAAATATATATATATATATTGTATTCTAGAAACTGCAACCCCAGGTTCCCATCACCACCACTGTGAAGAAATCAAGAGTGGATACGTTCCTCTAGAAGAGAGCATTTCACATTAATCCACTGTTAAGGAGCTTGTTTACATTTCAATGGCTGAAGAATGCAGGACGTCAGAAAAACATGGGTGGAAATTACTGGGCAGAGGTTTGCAGAGGCCAGATTTTATGTCCCCCTCCCCTACACATAACATTCAACACAAGCAATCACTGTGCATTAATATGTACAGCAGTATGTTCTCTGTACAGGACGTATACGCCTTTCACCCAAACATCTGCATACATCTGTACATTAAAATCAGGTGCGTTTTAGAGATTTGGATTTAAAGGCCAACTTTCTGCAAAAACAAGAATGTCCAATGGAGAAACGCTACGCTCAAACAAAGCGGAGAAACGCCACGCTCAAACAAAGCGGAGAAACGCCACGCTCAAACAAAGCGGAGAAACGCCACGCTCAAACAAANAAACAAAGCGGAGAAACTCCACGTTTAAACAAAGCGGAGAAACTCCACGTTTAAACAAAGCGGAGAAACTCCACGTTTAAACAAAGCGGAGAAACTCCATGTTTAAACAAAGCGGAGAAACTCCACGTTTAAACAAAGCGGAGAAACGCCACGCTCAAATAAAGCAGAGAAGCTCCACATTTAAACAAAGACTAGAGTCAATGTAGTAAAGTAAGCAAGTATGGCTGTTCAGTCTAGAATATGACATATGGGCAGTACCCTGAGTGGTGATAATGTTGCTAGTATCCAGCTCTGCCAGTTCCTGAGCTTCCTCTCTCTTTAGTCGGGCCTTCTTACACTTCTCTATGGTGGGCTGACCTGAAGAATAAGATTAAGCTCGTAAGTGTTACATACACATAAACAAAGTAACACTTAACATGTGGTCTGAAATACCACTCAGGACACTGGACTCAATTCATCTCTCTCCATCTCTCATTCACACACGTACACATAGCTGACCTTCCACTCCCAGCTCTTCCAGTTCTTTCTTCAGCACAGCCACCTTTGCCTTGACTGAGCGGCAGCCCTCTAGCAGCTTCTTGTAGTTCCGCCGTACACCGCAGAGGGCGATGTAGCGCTTCAGCCTAGACACAGCTTTGTTCTCCTCATCCTGGAGAACAATCAGTGCAGAGCAATTAACACAACCTTTTTAACACCCAACACAGCAAAACTAGTACAATTTCCACCACACAGCAACAACAACGCTCAGACTGATTAGTTGAAGACACATGGATGTACGGTTTGAGATTGCATGATCCTTGTCTTTTAGGCACAAGCCGATTTACAGGTACTCAATACAGGCAGCACAAAGAATAATAGAATAGATATTTATTACTTTATTAGAATATAATATTTTAGATGTATATAGATGACAGCTCCAAATTTGATCCCTGCAAGCTGGGACAGGGCAATGCAAGACTGGAAAGTTTGTGGAATGATAAAAAATACCTGTTTTGAAATTTTCTTCAGGTATTAAGTAAAAGGTGATGCTAACATGATGAGCCATGAAAGGAGCATTTACAAGAAAGATATTAGTTATAAATAAGCCAGATCTTATTTTCATTTGTGCTGTGTCATGTTCCCTTCATGACATCATTGTTCAGTTTATCTGCACATGCTCTACAGGACACAAATAGTCCACCATTCTGAGTAATTTCAGGTAGTCCTAGATTGGTGGACCATTAGTAGACTAAGTGCTTCAACGCATACTTACACCATACTATCACCTTCTTACCAACATTACCTCACTACAGACATTACAAACTTGATTGGCTTGATTTCACTCGGACAGCTGGATCAAACCATTTACTCCATTACACCATGCAATGAGGAGGTGTTTGCTTATAAGAGTGAATGGGGGGCAATAAAGCACATTTAAGGTAAAAGTACCCTACGGCTGAATGTCAGCTTGACCAGACAAATGATTGGTAGTGCTGTTGTACCAATATCACTTGCTCTGGGCAATCGAGCAATCATTAATGTAGCGCCCTGAAACCCACAGGAATTACACAGGTATGATTAAAAAATGCTGTTATCATAAATCACAAGGAGAATGCTTTTCAACTAATCAGAATCAGACTAATCAGTGATTAGAACCAGTTCTCACAATAAACAGAATTATTCCCATGTGGCAGACCTACTTTGTTGGGGCAAAGAGGCTAGTTTCGAACAGAATGGGAGGTGGTTGGGCCTGAGAGCTTCCTTCATCTCACCTTTCCTCCTTTGGTCTTGCTCTCACCCGCTTCCTTCTTTGTCTTCGACGCACTTTTTTTCTTTTCTTCCTGTTTTGGCTGCTTCTTCCTGTCTTCTTCATCGCTGTCTAGTGAAGGTAAGGATGAGGAATCCGAGTCTTCTGCGACATCCTTCACTTTCTCTTCTTTCTCTGCCGTGAATGACAAGATGACATTATGATCAACAATATGACAACATTGTTACTGGGATATACACTGCCTGGCCAAAAAAAAAAAAAAAAGTCACACACTAATATTTTATTAGATCATGGCACACATTCGCTGTGGCGTCATTTCCACAAGCTTCTGCAATGTCAAAACATTTATTTCTGTCCAGAGTTGCATTAATTTTCCCCAAGATCTTGTACTGATGATGGGAGATTTGGACACAGCGCAAAGTCTTCTCCAGCACATCCCAAAGATTCTCAATGGGGTTCAGGTCTGCACTTTGTGGTGGCCAATCCATGTGTGAAAATGATGTCTCATGCTCCCTGAACCGCTCTTTCACAATTTGATCCCCATGAATCCTGGCATCACTCTGGAACAGGGTAAATCTGGACTCATCCGACCACATGGCCTTCTTCCATTGCTCCAGAGTCCAAACTTTTGCTCCCTAGCAAACTGAAGCCGTTTTTGCCGGTTAGCCTCACTGACGAGTGGTTTTCTTAAGGCTACACAGCTGTTTAGTCCCAATCGCTCGAGTTCCCTTTGCATTGTGTGTGTGGAAATGCTCTTACTTTCAGTATTAAACATGTCCCTGAGCTCTACTGTTCTGAGTTCTACTGAGTTCTAAGATTTGATTTCACCAAACGTTTAAGCGATCGCCGATTATTCAAGATTTTTTCCCCAACCACATTCCTTCCTCAAAGATGTTTATTGTCCTGCCACTTTTTAATAATGCGTTGGACAGTTCTTAACCCGATTTTAGTAGTTTCAGCATCTCCTTAGGTGTTTTCTCTGCTTGTTGCATGCCAATAATTTGACCCTTCTGAAACAGATTAACATCTTTTCCACGACCACAGGATGTGTCTTTCCACATGGTTGTTTAACAAATGAGAAGCTACTCACTGCATCAGTTAGGGTTAAATAACTTGTTGCCAGCCGAAACATAATCACCCATACAGTAATTATCCAAGTGGAGGCTCTTACCTATTTGCTTAGTTAAATCCAGGTGATGACCTTTTTTTTGGTCAGGTGGTATATTATGTCAAATTGCATCATGTTTCATTAGGCAACATGTGAATATCGTCAACACTTGAACACAGGTATCGTGACTTACTGTGTTTTTTTAGAGATGTGAGTTGGAACAGACAAAAAGATAACCAGGAGTGGAAATGTTGCAATCACAGCACCATCAAAAAACAATGAGTACAATTATTCACTTCAACATTTCACCTACGGTACTGCACTAAATCCAATCATACAGGAATAATTAGGCTTTCTTAGTACTGAAAATGGGGTTTTGATATAGCAGTCATGCGGTTAACAACAGGAGAACCCTTTTTGGTGATACACAGAACCCTGGGTACCATATAGCCCACCCAGCCTGATACAACGCAACATCTTTCAGTCTGAAAGACACCAGGCTTACCTTTCTCTTTAGAGATATTAGTAGTGCCATTCTTTTTGTTTGTTCCTTCATCACTTTCTTCATCATCACTCTTGCTCTCACTGTCGGAGTCGCTCTGTTGGTTCTTTTCAGTCTGTTTCATCTCTTTCCTTTCCTCATCATCTTCCTCATCCTCAGAAGAACTCCCAAACACTTCTTTCTGAACTCTTCTCACAGCTTCACTCTCTTGAGACTTCAGCTCCTGTTTAGACTCCTTTCTTTCGCTCTTCTGAGAAGCTGCTTTGCCTTTCTTTTTCTCTGCCTCATGCTTGTTGTCATCCTTCTTCTTTCCTTTATTTTTGATATGTTTGGTGTTTGTTTCCTCCTCACTATCTGAGCTCACACTCAGTTTTTTCTTTTGGCCTGTAGCCTTTGCTTTCACCATCTTTTCTTCTTTGTCTTCTGAATCGTCAGAGCTGCCACTCTCCTCTTCCTCACTCTCCATCGCTTTACCTCTCTTCTTTGCTTTACTTCTCTTCTCCTCCCCCTCACTTTCTGAGTCTGTGTTTGCTTTCCTGTTCATCCTTGCTTTTGGCTGTTCTCTTGCTTTCTTTGTTTCCACTTTTTCCATCTCTTCTTCATCACTTTCTTTGTCCGAGTCCTCATCACTTCCGTGCCCTTTATTGGCTGCTTTCTCTATTCCAGAATCCGGGGAATCTAATGGAGAAAAAAATGATATTACAAGTTACATACGTGTCTTAAAAATCAAAACAGATATTTGTGTGACATACTTCGATAGTCAGAACAACGCTTGCCTTTGCTTAGTACAATGTGTGTCAAAAACTTTGTAGATAGCTGCTCATTCAACACTTGAAATTACCTGAAATTAGTGGGTCAGGTACTAGTCACTTCAGTGAGTTTGGATGATTAGTTCTGGATCACCTCAACTCTAACTAAACTAAAAGTACAGCATAGGGCTCCATCATTCATGTAGGTGCAGGGCTTCACAGCTCGATGCTGGAGAACTCCATACTCTCTCTTAGTGATCCACGACTGCAGGGTTTTTGGAGTCGTTGCAGGGTTCTTGATTCCCGTCACTGGAATCGATGCAATAGACCCGTAGACTCCCCTTAATTTTAACCAAGTTAGCCCCAGACCCAATGACAGTGATACAGCATATATACAGTGATGAGATAAAAAAAAAAATCAGCTTGCGTCACATGGAGAATAAGAGGAAACCTGGAGTGATGTAATGGAAAGAATCGTAGGGGGGGGGGGGGGGGGGAG
>CM067477.1:12154822-12169222 GCA_034552555.1 Semaprochilodus insignis | reverse complement strand
TATATATACACACACACACACACACTATACTATAGATATATATATATATATATATATATATACACAAATATGTGTATATATAAATATACACAAATATTTAATTAAGATCAGTTACACAATGTAAAAGCGAGCAACATTGAGATAGTAGAGTTTATCCATGTATGTTACTGTTATTATTGTAAATTAATTTGAAATGTCTTCTGAATATACTTTGCTTGAACCCTGCTACATAACATTGACATTATAAAGGCACATACGTGTCATACCAGATATTATGTAAGGTATCATATAATGGTCGTATGTATTACTAGTCTAGTATTACTATTGCAGATACATAACTGAATACATTTAGCACAGTCTATTCAGTATTTAGCCAGAATTTATTTACTGTTTCAAAGTGCCCACTCTGTAGCTGTACTTGTGTGGGGAATTCATCTAACTGTGCGGGACACCAGCTCTCCAGTTCTGAAACCGATGAGCCATATTATAAGGCATCAAACAAACCACAGGCCAGTCTTCACCATCCAACAGAGACTTTTATTTATTCTTAAATCTTAGCAAATAAATAATGCCTTCATGACAGTATAATATGCCGATTAATAAACAATATGAACAATTGAGTAATACTTCAATGCAACGGAGCCCTGCACGGCCAGACTCCGGATATGGCACAGTCGAAGAGACGAAACTCACTGCATAATATTAACAACGAACCATGATTCAATTGAAAAATAACATTATAAAAAGCATCTCAATCTCGATACTGCATCACAGCAAGCAGCTGAATTCTTTTTTTTTTCTTCACAGTACATATATGTATATATTTTTTGTCAACATAGTGCATATGCAACAACATCAACTCTGATAAACAATGACAGTAAGTATAATTGTTGATGAATCCTAAGCTGAAGCAGTAAAATATACAATCATTGCGTGCCCTAAGCGTGAAGACATTCCACCCCCTTTTTTAAATCCATAGTCATTCAACATTAAGCAGAAAGAGATTCTTAAGAAACAGCAAAGAACATTATGAAACGCTGGCATTTTCGGTATTTATTACATCGTCAATGTAAGAAAGACCATGAAACCCGTGAAACATGAAGTGACGTCACATTATGGGATGTTGTATTTTGGCACTGGATCAGATTTTTATACATAAGCCATAATATTCAATCAAAATATTTACATTCAATATATTCTGTGTGTGTATGTGTGTGTGTATATAGACAAAGATCAGTAGAAGGATCTTATATATGTGTGCATGTTATATGTTCTTGTGTGTGTTTGTGTACGTGTCTATGCGCATGTGTGTGTGTGTGTGCTCCTGTCTCTTGTAAAATTCACATCCTATATGCCAAAAATTGACTCTCCCCCTCTCTCTTTCTCTTTATATCTCTCTCTCTTCTCTCTCTTTCTCTCTAATTTGCTCTCTCACTCTCAAATCCTTTTCTCTTTCCATTTTGTCTCTCCCTTGGTCTTCTTCTTTTAAGTCCCTAAGGCACCAAACCAAATGTTAGAAAGCATGTCTGATAGTGAGAAACCATAAGCTCCACAACCATATGGATACTGCTTGCTCTCCGATTCTCTCTTGTCTCTTCTCATACACACACAAACGCATACACACACACATGCATGCACACAAACACACACACTCCCACACACATACACTGTTAACTTTGTCAGCAAAGAGCAAGAAAGAGACTGAAAGTAGGGTGAAAAAGAAACCGAAAGGTATATGTGTCAAGAGGATTGAAAGTGTCTTGTGGAGAGAGAATTAGTACCATCCCTTCATTTTGCTTCTTTCATTCCATCCTCGGTTTTGAAGTCATCACATGACCACAGCTTCAGATGGACACCTCATACTCCCTTGTGTCCTGTAGCGAAACGAAATGACAATAATGAGACTTCTTGATCATCTGAGATAGAAAATCAATGGCTCACGTTTCCCAGCAAGACAAAAACTGAACCCAACATCAGCATCTGACTCTGTTAGTTTATAGTGCATTGTTTACTAGTGTGTCACTGTATATGCCCAAACAAGGATGCTGGGTCTAACCTACTTATATCTCGGGGGAATCTCCCCTAGCTCATCCTGCCATGCACATTTTTTCATGTCATAGGTCACTTGGTCCTCTGAATTATGAAGTGTCAAATAGTTGAAATGCTAACATTGCTACAGTTTGGAGGCCGGTAATCAAATGTTTTGCTGGTTTTCTGAGCGAAATTAAGTACACATCCTCTACTGAGGACATATTACTATACAAGCACAATTACTGTTTATTTGATGAGAAGAACATACAGGAATGCTGTATTTAAGTTTGTTCCCCATAAATTGTCATAAAAAATAGAGCTACTACTAAAGCTACAGAAATTCAAGTTATTGTTGTAGAAGTAGTTTTCAGAGTTATTGCTAAGCTGTGCATGATTAAGCAGTTTTGCGAATCAGAAGTCAATGTGTTCTCTATACGTGATTAAGTGTTCTGTACAACTCATGTTGCTCTGTTTTTCAAGCTTCTGGGCCTTGTGACATACTGATACACAAGCTCACCTCCCTGTCTCCAGATAACCATATTCTCTTGTTTTCACCCGCACATTGGTGACCTTACATCTCCCAAACTTGGAAGTAGCTTCCTGCTGCTACCAAGCAATGGGGCTGGGATTCACACACACAAGTAGCTATCTAGGTGGTATATATATCTCGTTCAGGAGGGACACGGGGGCGCTCCTATATTCTATCTTCTTTGCATGTTGTAAACCTTCTTCTCCTTAAATAAATCCTTTTCCATTATTTCTCAACGGGCAGTCCAGACTAAGTTTGTCAAATTTCCACGACACACTTTTATATACATACTCATAATCAAAAAAAATAACTGCACCCAGAAGGAAGAGTCAGAGTCAGTGCACTGCTATTGGGAAGGAAGATAAAGGTTACCAGGAACAATAAATGATGATAAATTTAGACTGATATGGGCAATATTTACTGAGCTACACATACAGAAGTAGTGTCTCTCAGTAGAAGAAGTAGTGTCTCTCAGCCGACATGTTTGCTAATAGAACATGCCAGATGTCTGGACGTGGAGTTGTACGTTCCTAATGGTGTTCTGTGATAATCCATCCCATGCTGCTTGAATATTCTCACACAGTTCCTGCAGATTTCGCAGTAGGGCTGGAGGTGGAGTGACACCAGGCCTTCTGGACATGATGCGTGACAATAAACCGTTCACGGTGCCTCCACACACGGATTTGTTGGTCGTCTCCACCAAGACAAAAGTGGGACTCGTCACTGAAGATGACCCGCTGCCATTCTGAGTCACTCCATGACAGTCTGGCATGACACCATTGCAGTCTTTGGTGATGTTGACGTGGTGTTAAGGGCAGTTGTCGTAACGGTCTGTGTGCACATAGTCCTGCGTTGTGCAGCTGTCAGTCAATAGTACTGGCACTAACATTTTTTTTTATGTCCAAAATCGTGGCTGCTGAGTCAGTCAGGTACAGCAATGCATGAAACTTGAATCATTCGCATGCCTTATGATGTCAAAACTACCCACTAAGTTTCATTCCTTCTGGGTGCAGCTATTTGTGCAGCTATTCTTTTGATGATGAGTGTAGAACAGGTGAGGTTGCCAGTTTCAAACTAAATGAAAGCACACTATGATATTAAAATGATAAATGGTATTTGCATAATATCATCCCATAGACAAAAACAGCTTGGACTCAGGGCTCACCCGAATGTTAATGCAAAGCGACGCATCCTTAGGCATTTATTGGTTGGTGTGTGCAAATAACAAAGTTCATTGAATGTTCTTATGTCTCAATAAGCCAGAAACTCTGGGATCATAAATTCCAGTGGGGTTTTATCAGAGGAGGCCTTGCTCACTCAAACCGGTTTACACTTCATTAGCTTAGCAAAGGCTTTTGCTCTTTGGACTATGAATCAGTTCAAGTGCACTTTCCATCATATAACATTAGAAGTTTATTAGCAGTATTGTCTTTCTTTTCAGTGAGTGTTTTAGTGATGCTCATATAGTTAAAGGTTTCATGTTCATCACAATGTAGTTTTCGATATGTTTTGGAATATCCTATATGCAAAATTCAATATTCATTCTCCATGTTATTAGAGCTATCTTTTAAGATCCAGCTTGCTAACTCATTGTAAATAGGTGGGGCATGTAGCATATCAGTTGCCATGTGCAATTTGTTCTAGTCATCATGTAGTTCTTCATCAGTGGTGTGTTTCTGATTGGTGCCCACTACTGTCACCCCTGGAATGACACTGATGTCAGCGAAAGCCTCAGGAAATTACACTATATTTGCATTACACCCTCATGTACCGTACCATATAAGCAATATATGATCAACAAAGCTCTTGTGGTCAGAAACTGACCAGTGATGAATGGAGTGGAGAGCTTCTGACAAATTGTGCATGATAACAGATGACCTACAGTCTGAATTGTGCACCTGTGTAGTGGACCTATATGATTGTTATATATGGTTTTTGTCACGCCTGCTAGCTCTCCTCTCATCCCCGATCTCCCGGACTCCGTTTCCCATAACCCACCCGAGGACGCCACTTTCACATGTCCGCCATCGCCCAATCCCGTTCCGCTTTTCAGATCTAAGTTGCCAGAATATTGATTTCACCTGTAGCTAATTAAGTCTGTTTGTACAAATACTCCTCTCTCCCACTGACAAATTGCGAAGTATCGCCTCTTTGTGCGTACTAAGCGTTTTCTCCCTGTTATTGGTCTCATTAGCTTCCCTGGTTTGACTCTATTTTGACTTTCTGGTTTACTCTTCTGTCTTTTCCCTTTGGATACTGTTGCTGGTCTGGTTGTTTTGCCTGGTTCTGACTTCTGCTCGTTTCCTTACTCTGACTCAGTCCTTGCCCTCTTGGTTATGTCAGCTTTGATCTTGTTGTTGCTGTGTTGTGCTACCAGCCTGTTTAATAAACATAGCTTTGCTTTTAGCTCAGCACACGTCACAGTCTGTCTGTCCATCATCACAGTTTTACAGTATAATAGCTATACATATATACAGTGTCTTACCCCTGCTTCATACAGAGGGTTGTTAAAGTCAGACTCCACTGTGATAGGACTGTAGGAGTGTGTGTGTGAGAGAGACTTCCAAAACAACGGCTTCCACTGCAACCTACACACACTGAGAGAGAGATAGAGAGAGAGAGAGAGAGAGAAAAGATAGAGAGAGTAAGAGAGAGAGATGAGACAAAATAAGTTATGCTGAGAATCACAGATCTCTATCTGTTTGAAACTTCAAAGACAGCATTCTCCCAACCGGGGGTAGACAGATAACACACTGCACCAAGCCCATGAATCTTGTGGCCAAAAGTACGAATTTGTGCACATAATTACAGCAACAATGTTTACTGTATAAAATTGTACGCATACGTTTTAGCACCCTGGTCAAGTGACATTTTTGACGTGCTTTCATTTTCTGAGTGGTATTAAATGAACACGTCCTTTACAGAGAACATAGTTCTGTACATATTACTGCACGGTTACCCTTTAATATCTGGGAAAACAATAAAACATAAATGTGGCCTGTGCAAAAGTTATGGCGGATTTTACATGTTATGTACATTTATGTTTCCCAATATGTAAAACTCAGCAATTAAATAGAAATTGTGCACTAAAATAATAAGCAGTAATAAGCAATCCATTTAAATTTGAGTGTGTTGTCTGTACAGGATGTATTCACTTAGAAAATCAACAAAACGTAATTTAACCAGGGGTGCCCAAACATTTCCATATGACTGTCTGCACTGTAATGCTCTGGAAAACTAAATATCCATTGAAATTTACATTGCTGTCACATTAGTTATGGTTGATTATGATTACTTAAAAGTTGACAAATTACATCAAAATCCAATCTGATGCAATTATGTCTGTGTCCATTCAAACAAGGGCTGTATCTCATGTGAGTGGGGTGTGGAGTAAAGGTTTTGTGCTTAATGGTAAGCATTTGGGTTCTGTGGCTGCCATCCGCTGCTCCCAACTTACTTAGTGTAGTACATGTAGATTCCCCCAATCAGGAGGATGACCAGAATAATTGGCAGGATGATGGCCAACGCAATATTCTCACTCAACATCTGGTGGGAGGCCTCTAATGACTGGGAGACTGAACAGAAAAGAAACAGTAACATCCATGAACACATCTGCATCAGCTGAGCAGTATACTGTCACTGTCCTATACGAACCTCATGACTCATTTATTGACTTTTATTGTTTTTAAAAGGTGGCAGGTGCTTATACCAAATACCAAACATACTCTAAATAAAATATCCTGACATTAACATGCATTAAAGTTTTTCTCCCATAAAAGTACCATGTTGGGAAGGTTTTATTATGATGACCACATATATACATGATGGTACTTGTGTTACCTTCTAGTTTGTGGTCTTCCAGTAGTTCCTCATAGGCCACTGTAAAGGGTGTAAAAGAGCACAGAATAGTGCATGACATCATCACAATGCGACTTCTATTTGTGTGTTTGTGTGTGTTGTGATATTCCACTGAGTATACAATAGTGTTTTAGTCAAAATGAAGCTTCTGTTTAGTTCGTGCCAGGCTCAAACCTTTGCAGAAAGGTGGTGGGCTGTTCCACTGAGATGGGTGTCCTGGGACACAGTTGATGATGACCTCTCCAATCAGCTCATAGCCTTCATAACAGAAGAAGCGCAGAGTCTCCCCCGCTTGGTAACTGTGTTTATACAGAGTCTGGTAACCGTTGTCTGGCACACCAGGATTAGGGCATGGATCATACTTCACTGTGTATAGAGAGAGAGGGAGAGAGACGAAGTCAAGAAGGTGATGAAAAAAGGGAAAGAAAGAATGGAGAAAAAACAGAAGAGAAAGAGAGAGGAAGAGAGAGAAATATGTCTCCTGTCTAAATAAGCAATGTACCATATATATTATATATGTCAGTATCTACATGGAATAATAATATGTCCCAAGCATATTATATGCAGTAGTGTGCGTAAGTTAGAGACCACCCATCATTCATTTAGCTTCTAGTGAAAACAGACAAAACAGATTAAGTAACAGAATCATATAATTAAACAGAAGCTTCAACTAATAAATATGATATCATGTTTCTCGGTATTTAATGTGTCCATTCGTTGCCCTTATTACAGCTTCTGATCTTTTCCAGAGACATGCTTTCAGTTTCTCAGAAATCTTCAGTATTAGAAGCTGGCTGAACTTTCCCTTTCTCACAGTATGATCCCAAATTTGTTCAATGATGTTGAGGTGTGGACTATGGCGTGGCCAGTCCATTGTTTTTTGACCAAAAGCATTTTCTTTGTTTGATTTGCAAATGTTCTTCTTTTTTGTGCTTTTTGTCCTTTTTTCAGTTACAGCTTCTTGACAGCTACAAAACATTTCAGACCCATAGTGTTTGGTTGTCTTCTCACAGTGGAAGGATGGACAAACTACACACCTGTGGATATTTTCGGATCTAAAGCAAGAGTGGAGCTTGATTTTCTCCTCTCGCTCTAAGATGAAAGCTTTGAGTTCTCTTTATCTGTCTGTTTTGGTGATCTACCAGGTCTTGCAAGGTTGTTTAAAGTGCAACCCCATTTTTTGAAACTTATTTTCGTTTAATTTTCACTTTTTCTCAGGTAGGTGGATTATCCTATCTTTAACCTCCTCAGAAATCTAATAAATTAAATTGAAATTAAATGAAATGATTTTTGCACTAAATAGTTCTAGATATTATTGCTGTCCTAAGAAAAACGCTGTATCTCCAGAATAGCACCTTTACAGGAGATGACTAAAACGTTCTTAACATGGTCAATGAATTCTTACACAGTGTAACAGACTGTAAAGTCTGTGTGTTGATAAAATTGATAAACTCGACATAAATGGAGATACGCATGTTTAGATATTTAGGGATCTACATGTACACACCCTGACGTTAACGGCTTCCTGTTTTTTTAAAAAACAATTTTGCTGAAATTGAACACAGACACATCTGTAGCGTCCACTCACAGACACATTTAGGGCTGCGGTCACTCCACTTGGGCATGCCGGTGTCTCTGCCATGGCAGGAGATTTGGCTGGGGCCCTCCAGCTGGTAGCCCTGGTTGCAGGTGAAACGCACCACTGTCCCAACGGCAAAGCCCAACTCTGGATGGACTGAGCGTGCCCCATTTACCACCTCCCCTGGGTCAGGACACTGCTGGACTGCAGGAGGGTCAAAGCCAGGAGGGAAAAACACATTCATACTGTATTGACACAATCTCAGAAGTGTGAGTCCTCCTGAAAAACCGACTACAGTTTTTTGTCTGCCAATCTACTGTAACTGGTCTCCTGGCCATTCCTGACCCTTCTGAGGGCAAATAGGATTTTGTCCTCTAAAGCGTGAAACGCTCTCCTTCAATTCTGCTCTTTCAAAGCTTTCTATCTTTATTTTTCACTCTCCTTTATACTTTAACTCTCGTTCTCATTCCTGAGGTGAGAGTTAAGCTAGCTAGTAAGAAGTTAATAAATGAGACTTTCTAATCAATTTGTAGAAGCCAGTGTCCATCCCACTAGGGACCCTGCATAACTATTCTACGTACTGTAGATTTTGCATCCCTGTCTCCTTGTTTCTGTATGTTTATACAATATTGATACTGACTGGTTATCTCTGGGACTTTTACGTCTTTTGGGACCACATGACCTATTAGCCTTTCAGAGACGGGCTGGTAATTTCCAGGAAATTAAAAAGACATCTGTGTAATTCATTTCTATGGCTCTATGCTGGGGCTCTTTAAAGAGTGTAAAACTGCAACATTCAAGGCAAGACATATGTTAATGTCTTCCATAAACTATACGTATGAGAATAGACTGTACAAGCTTCAAATGTCTGTGTTTAATCTAGATTGGTCCAATAAGGTTGATGCGCACCAGTGTCAGTTTAGCATTCAGTGCATACTATAATAATATTAATAATAATAATTATTATTATTATAATTATTGTTATTATTATTATTATTATTATTAGATTTCTTTCTATTTCTAAGTTGTGCATTATTGATCAACAACACAAAAGTGTAAGGTTAATGTGGCTCACTTTTCACGCAGGTAGGCGGCCCGTTGCTCCAAGAAAGATCCCACTGACACGTGATTATGTCAGAGCCAACAATGTCATATCCGGGCTGACACTGATAGGTCAGCACACTGCCCCTCACAAGCGATGGGTGGGAGGAGCTACTCCAGCCAAATTCAATTGGTGGGAGGGTCGGACATGTGTCATTAGGCTCCACCTCTGGAGAAGATAAAACTGAATTATGCCATAATCAGGTACTAGAGGTAAAATAGAAGGAAAACATGGTAAAATACTTCACAAGCAAATAATACTAATAGTAAAGATGGCAATGATCTGATACTCTGGGACAAGTAGAAAATTACGAATCATTAGAGAAATATCATCGAATTACATGTAGTGCAAAAGTAAAGTAGGTCATGTGATAACAACAGTAGCCACTACATCAACAACTGAAAGTAGTGTTATACTAGCAATAAACACATGTATGTTGTAAGAGTTTATCTGGATAGGAAACTAGTATGATTTGGCTTTGTATTTCTTCCATTTGAGCATCATACTTTTAAATGAGCATCTTAAGCCCATTTTTACGTAGTATTTATTTGAGCATGGATCTTTTAGACAAGCTTCATTTATAGATCTTAACTATTTCAGTATTGCACAGCAGGTTTACTGAAAAAATCAGTCAGATTTGTTTTGTTATTAGTCGATACTCAGGGTTTCAGTTTTGGAATTAAATAATTAAATTCAGTTTAATGATATTGTTCCATTTCTAGTTAACAAGTTTTACCTCGGTAGTGAATGAGGAAACCTTGGCTGAGGGCAAAGCTGGAATCTTCAGGATCACTCTGAAACTGAATTGTGACCTCTGAGCCTCCGGACACAACCCGGAACCTCTCCCGTGACCCCAGGTACTGGCCAATCACATGGGACATGAGGTCATGCCCATCAAATATGGTCAGGATGTCATTATGACGGATGTTCAGACTATGGAACAAAAAATAAAAAATAGAGACAAAAAAGTAGTTGTTAATAAACATTAGTGTTTAATGATATCAGATTTAATATGTGTGACTATAACTTAAAATGAAATACAACTAAACAGACTATGCATTCATTCATTAAGTCATTCCAAACAGAAACAGTAAATATGCTCCTTTAAGAGGTAACACAAGAGGGCACTTAAAACCTGCTACATAACAATGACATAACTGTGCCATAACCATGTTCAACAGATGTTACGTCTTTTCAGACGGATAACAATGTCATATTATCAATACCATCAATTGTTAGGACATATGTCATAAGGTCAAGAGAGGTACCTACAGAATACATATACAAAGAATTAGCAGGTGAAATAAGCTGCCATGAGATCAAACATTATGGCATCTGTGATGACACTGTTATATTACTGAACAAAATCTGTTATGACAGCTCATGACAGCATGTGGCATCTGCCACAACAATGTAGGGCTATGGCTATAGTAAGGTTCAGTTTAAGTGACCCAAAAAGCTATTAATACCACACTTTAATTAGATAGCAAAACAAAATATGACTTTGACATTTGGCACTGCTCCTAACACTGCTAGCTAAATTTGATGGGTAGTTTTAGCGGATAACTTCAGTTTGTTCAGGAATGACCCTGCTCTCAAAATGGTCTTTGTGTTGTTTATGCATTGTGTGAAGTAGGTCACATTTCTGAGATATATGGACCTCACTATAGCTCTGATCCTGGTTATGGTCCTGCCATGAAAATGTATAATAATAATCCTTCTCCTATGAAGATTAACAATATAAGTTGTTTGTTTATTCAGTATCGCTACATCTGGAAGTTGGCACTCTAATGTAGGCTAGCAGCTGATGTATTATCTATGTAATATTGAGTTACCTTAGCTGGTGATGAGGTGTATGTGTACAACTTTGTAGGCAGTGACATAAGGGAGTCAATAAAGATGTCAGGGGGTTTGGGGTCACTGTGCCTCCACACTATAAGACCCACTATTATTACCCTGCCTTCACTTCTGGTAGTTAAGCCACTGTCTCACATGCTGTTAGCACCCACTCACATTTGCACGTCCAGCTCAATGCGCTTGTCCTCCGTTACGTGGATCTGCCACACACAGTCCTGACCCTTAGAGTAGCTCTGTGGCCAGTCAGGAGATAGCACTGTTCCGACCGCATCAGTCAGCTCTCCTCCGCACAAGGCTGAATGCGGAACAAGGGAAGAGTGAAAAAACAAAATACGTTCAGAACAAGGGATGAGATGAAGTGACAGGTTGGAACAAGGGGAGGGAGTCACTTTTAATGTCACAGGACAGAACTTTATTTACTTGAGCCCAAGCACAGAGGCGTATGTGGTTGGTGTGGTGCAACGGATAACACCACCTGCCAGTGAACTACCATGCCATGCGGGAGACTGGGGTTTGATTCCCAGTATGGGTGAGTATGCTGTGCAACACCAATAAGAGTCCATGGGTAAGACTCCTAACACTATATTGCCCTACCTGTAATATAGTTAACCTTGTACGTCACTCTGGATAAGAGTGTCAGCTAAATCCTGTAAATGTAAAGAACCTTATATGGACATCAGATTAAATAAATGGAAGCATTCTGATAATTGATAAATCATTAGTTCTTCTTGGAGATGAAAACGGAGCTAGTAAAGTGGAGTTTTTAGCTTTAATTTTGAAGGCGGACAATAAGGCTTTACCTCTGCACACAGGCTCGCTCTCGTTCCAGTGGGGGTCACTAGGATCCACACACTCCATGACTCCTGATCCTTGCTCCATAACAAAGCCGGGAGAGCAGGAGAAGGTCACGGTCGTGCCAAGAGGGAAGGTCATGTCACTGCTGCTGAAATTTCCATGAGGAACGTAGGGTTCGTAACAGTGCTCTCCATCGAAAGCTGAACAGAGAGAGTAGAGTTCGCATTAGCAGTTGTTGCATTAATAACTAGTTTACAGCCACAATGCCATCTCTCTCTGCACCACAGCAGTTGTGCTTTCAGTATCATCTATTCACTGCTACTATGATTTACTTAAGATACATTTTGTGGGATATAACTCATCTAAAAACACGCGTAGCCTTTAGCGCAAGGTCACTGTGTGTATTATGTAATACGCTGCTTAAACCTTTAGCACCCCCTTAAAATGCTCCCCTACATCCTTGGACAAGGCGCACACACAACACACTCTGTCTCTCACGCACTTATCTTCTAAACCGTTTAATCCTACTGGGTCACAGGGCTCATAGGAGACTATCCAAGCACTCAAAGGGCAGGGGGCAAATTAGCATCTCCAATTCACCTGGCTGCATGTCTTTAGAGTGTGGGAAGAAACCCACGCAAACATGAGGGGAATGTGCAAGCTCCACACAGAAAGGACCCTGGACACCCTGCCCGGGAATCTAACCCAGGCCTTTCTTGCTGTGAGGGAGCCGCGCTATCCCACTGTGCCACCCAGGACAGAAAGCTATACTGCCGAAGGTATAGTTCTGATTATTTAGTTCAGGTGTTTAAGCCAGCAGGTATATAAAATCAAGCACATAGCCATGCGATTTCCATTGCAGACAACGATACATACTGGAGAGCTCAGTGACTAATCACACTGTTATAAGACGCCATCTTTGCCTCAAGTTTGTGAAACTTCTGACCTGCTATATCTGCTCCTGTCAGTTGTAAGTCCCATTTACAGTGAAAGAGAAACATATACGAGTGACAACAGCTCTGAGTTTTCTTAAGTTTCAGTGGCTGAGCAGCTGCACACAAGCCCAGTATCACTAGGTGCAACGCCAAGTGTCGGCTGGAGTGCTGTAAAGCATGCCGTCACTGGACTATGGAACATTTGAAAAGGCTGAAAGATGTAAAGAGTTCAGTAAAGCTTTAGGTAGTACAAAGGATAGACAAAGCTTAAAACGAACTCTGTCTCTGTCTCTGTCTCTCTCTTTCTCACCCTCGTAACGGAGCGCCAGCAGCAGAGGGATGGAGGAAGAGTCTGCTGTTAGCTCCAGATAGAGAGACGATCCCTCGCTCACAATCCCGCGCTCTGGAACGTCATCTAGATCCGAGTCGAAGAGGGTGGGGGAGTTAGAGTTATTCCCACCACGGACAATCAGCCTGTGAGAGAGAGAGAGAGAGAAAGAGAACGACAGATAGGTAGAAGTGTTCATTATAGCAATGTATTCTGTCGGAAGTTAATAGAAAAAAGTCCATAATAACAAAATAAAAATAACCTAAATAACCAGGGATGCAGGTTAAAGAAGGAGACCAGACGTCCCTGTTTTCTAAGGACAGTCTCTGCTTTGGTGGCATGTCCCATGGCTGGAGCTGTCCGCCTTTTAAACAGTGACTTAAAAACATAAACTGGAAAGTCCTGGCAGCAGAGCGTTCAGGCAGACATCTCATGTTGTGCTTGTTTTGACCAGCAGAGGGGGCTACTGCTGCTATATACTGACCACTTCTACCAGGTAACATAATACTGCTTCATAATACTCCACCAGATACTAACAAGGGTCAAGTCAGTTCACAGCATCACCACAAACATATTTTTAAAAGAGGGGAAAGACAGGGTTGGCAATACGGGACCTAAATCATACTACCAGGTTATAGGTAGATTTTATAGGCATACAGTCCACTTAAATATAACTACCATTTTTTCAGCCTTTCATACATGAGACATAGCATATGCTCATAACAGCCATCTCTGTCACTCCAGAACTGGAGCTAGTCCAGGGGTGTGTTTAGGGTCTGGCTACAGGGCTGTAGACACAGGTCTTTTTTTCTGCAGCCCTTGTGTCTCTTTTTACTGCCAACAAAATTAAAAAGAAGATTAATTATGGGTTCATTTAACCACTGAATCATTTGTGGTAAACATATCTCTGCCATATATCTGGCTAAGCCACTACACTTAGTAACTTTGGTGACTCATTTTACTTTCTGAAATTTGGTCACTTTAAAGCTTAAAACATAATTACAGATCATATACTATATACAATTTAATAAATTCTGTTTAATTTAAAAGTATAAAAGGTCATAAAAAATATTTCTGACTGTTTTTAAGCCCAAAAACCATTTAAACATCATAAGTGGAGTTAAAATAAAAACAAAATGTTTTTACTTGTCATCGTCTTCATCCAGAGCCACTCTTTCAAAGTGGAGGTGGAGTCTGTGGCCCTCTTTGGCCTCCAGCAGCCAATGGCAGCTCAAGTTGCTGCCACTGCTGAGGTTACTGGTGGAGGGGACGGTGGGAGAGAGGATGCGGCCCACAGTAGCGTTTCTGATCCAACCTCCACAGGACACGGCTTCAGACAACAGATGTGTACACACACACACACACACACACACACACACACACACA
>CM067477.1:12076824-12140489 GCA_034552555.1 Semaprochilodus insignis | reverse complement strand
CATTACACTTACTGAGTTACTGTACACAAACACACTACTTACAGCACACTAACGCATTACACTTACTGAGTTACTGTACATGAACACAGTACTTACAGTACACTAACACATTACACTTTACACTAGAGGCATTTAACTCCTCAGATGTCTGGTTCCCATCATCACCACTGTGAACAGTTCTGGCTCAGCGAGCTTCTGTCTAGAAGTTCACACCAAAAACAGTGGAGGGAAAAACAGAGGGCAAGTTTAGATTTAAGAAAGGGTACTTCAGAGGGCTGAACCCTTCAAAGCAGGGAAATGTGAGGTACAGTGGTCAAATGGACAGTCCTAGAGAAACTTGTTGACTGGTGATGTGGTTTAACAATATATTCCTTAAATGTTTAAAGCCAAATTATTCCTTCTCTGGTTCCTTCACAGTGGTGGTGATAGGAACCTGAGTTTCTGAAGTCTACAATGCAAATACAACCATTTCCTGTCTACCAGTGAACCTACACATGTCCTTATATGTAGTTTGTATATGTAATAATCTTGATGGTAACAGCGGGGAAAAAGTTTTCTTTTCGGGACTATTTTTGCCTGCAACACCCTTTAATGAGATTCAGACGCTGCATTTACATTTTAGCACTTCAGGTTTTGACAGCTGGGGAAGTGAAATGTGCAGCTCTAAATTTATCCCTTAAGGATTCAGGAACATTCAGCAAATCTGGTTTCTTTGATTTCTGTAAAGACAAGGTTTCCACACGTAGCACCCAAAAAGGATTCTCTGGTTGATACAAGCCTGACATCTTAACAATAGAACCCTTTCTGGTGTTATACTGAACCATATACAAAAAGGTTCTATATAGAACAATATGTAATGCATTCTCCATCCATCTGAAGAACCACACCAAGAACCATTTAAGCATTTAAGTGTTGTATGTAGGACCACTGTCTATATGAAAGAACCTTCATAGAACCATCTTGTGACGGTATCTAGCTTATTTTAAAAATCCTAAAATGGTCTTTCACTGGCTGTAATACACAGTTCTGATAAAAAACAACAAAAACTGATTTAGAACGTTTACATTGTGTGAGTCTTTTAAAAGGTTCTTTACACAGAATAATCACCCAAAGGTTCTTTTGAAAAGCAGGAGTGCTCCTCCTTCAGGAACCCCTTTTGGCACTGTTATTGATAAAAGAGTTATCACCACTTGTTTTCTTCGAAACAACACACTTCCTTCATTTTTCCGACTCTTGTGCTCTGCATTTCTCTGTGTTCTTTTGTCTCTCCATCCATTCTTCCATCCATCCTCCCTCTACTCCATATGGCCTCTTTTCACCTGTCAGATTTTGATGTGCATTGATTAAAAACTTCAAAGTTATCATAAACTGACAAACACTCTCTCTCTCTGTCTTTCTCTCTCTTCTCTCTCTCTCTCTGTCCCTCTCTGTCCCTTCTGCTGTCATCAGAGGAGCACACAGGCTTTAAGGTGCTAATGCTGTACAGTCTGTTCCAAACTGGTTCACCCAGTTAAAAATCTAGTCAAGGCCACATACCGGTGATAAAAGGGAACAGAGAAGAAGAGGACACTCTGAGAGACACAGGGCCTGTGTGGAAACTGAACTGAACCAAATCTTGGTGAAAGTTGTAGATGATTTCACAACATGCTTCTTAATATTACCACAATCAAATCATAATCAAAAAGAGCTGATGTGAAATTTAGACAGTTACCGGTTTACTACTTGCACCTCGCTCAAGGCTATTTGAGAAGAGCAGCTGACCTCTAATAGAAACCACATTTTAACTTTCTACTTCTCCAGAGGTTTGTAAGTTTGACTGGGGCAAAAATGTGGACTGTCTGAGGGGGAGGAGCCACTGCTGTTTAAGAACCACAGCTATATAGTACCAAAAGAGTTCTTTTATTGTTGTGGAACCTTTTTTGTAACTATTGAAAACCCCTTCGGCTAGGAGTATACACCTACACTCGTCTACTTCTTTTCCTAAAACACTTATTACATAGATGCACCATGTAGGTCTAGAGTTACTAACTAAAACACATCTGTTGCTGTACAATTTATCAGCCTCCCTCTACCCTGATGGGACCACAGGACCACTTCTGAGCAGATATTATTGGTATAGTGGGCTATTCTCAGCAGTGACACTGACATTGTAGTGATGGGCTAGTACTTATCATTGAGAGATCTCCAGGTGCAGCAGAGTTGCTGGGGGAGTTGTCCACCAGTTGTGCATGGAAAAAGATCCATAGCCTTGTTCTATAGTCTTTTACTGTACGCCTGTAGCGCACCAACATGTAGATGTGTTTAATAAAGTATCCAGTAAGAGCAGACTCCAATTACTTTCCACTTTCCTCTTTCCTTTCAGCATCTCAGGATCTCAGCAGGATGTCCTGGTCACTGGATCTGCTCCCTCTGCCCCCCTGTGTGGAGCTGGGTGGGCCTCCCCTGAGTGGTCTTCTGTGGACCTTGCTGCTGCTATTTCTCTGGTACTGCTACCGCGTGGGATCTGACCCACCGTCTTGCCGGAGTCATGTAGGAGCACTGAAGTCCAGCTCCACTCTCTCCGTCCTGTCCCGCTCCACCACGGACACGGGAAACTCCGCCCCCAAAGCTGCCCCAGCCATCGCAATGGAGACAGGCGAGGAAGAGGGAGCAGAGAGCTACCTCACCCCAGTGTTAAGCCACGCCCCTTTCCCCACCCAGGCCGCTGCAGGAAGCAGGAAACTGTACACAGCGCTGCAGGAGTATGCCAAGCGCTACAGCTGGGCTGGCATGGGCCGCATTCACAAAGGTCTACGCAACCAGGTCTGAAACACATACACCTGGCCAGGCCAGGAAAATGTATTAGGAATGGTTTAAAGGTTTTAAGTGGAGAGCTAATGTAGGAAATGAGACATATGTCGTGGGCCATACCGTTGGCACAATGCTAACTGGTGGTGTATTAAGTGAAGTACAAAACTAAGGAAGGAAACTTCACTTCACTTTCTTGGCTGAAAGACTAAATTTGGGGTAAAGGAAAAGACTGCGTTCATTTGCTTTTCCATCAAACTATCACTTTAAGGACTGTAGAGAATTCATGGTCTTCAGCGTTTTTCACGTGTTCAGGAATGTAGCTGAGGAGGTAAAAGTTTATGCTTGGCCATTTATGCCTGCTCTTCAGGGATTACCCAGACTAAGCGTCCTCCTTTCTCAGTCACCCTACTTTAACTTTCTCTGTGCTTGCCTCTGTTGATCCCTCCCTGCCTCCATGTCCCCTTCTCTTTAGGCCAGGATGAATGACCGCTCCTCCATCCAGAAACCACACCTCTTTCACCTGCCCGATGTTCCCAGCATCCCCTTCTTCCCCAGGGACGCTCACCGCCATGACATCGAAGTCCTGGAGGCCAGCTATTCCATAATCCTTGCTGAATTCCAGGCAGTCTATCAGAGGGGCATCGACACAAAGTTGGGGTGGACGTACCAAGGACCAAAGGTCATAAATCCTATACCCAGCTCTTATCTGCTCTACCCAGCTCTTATCTGCTCTGCTCTCATCTGGTGTCGGTGTGGAATGCCTTAAATGGGCCTATAATGTTTTTTTTGGTTCTCCCTCCAGTGTGTATGTGGCTTTTTGTGCATGTAAACAGTCTGCAAAGTTATAAAGGCCAAAGTTCATGCCAGATGTAGAAAATCCCACAGAAACCACTTTTCTCAGCTGCCTGAAATGCCTTGCTGGAATTCTGATGCTTTTCTCTGTTACAAGGTGACGTCATCTTGTAACACAGTTTTTACTGCCTGCCTACAGGCATGCTTGGCACACCCTCACACAACACACACTGAGGTAAAAGGTAAAAACTTACCACTCTAAAACGCCTTGCTCCAGTCTAGCTTGCAAAAAATGGGTCATGACTACCAACTTGTACTACCTGACTTTCAGGATCAGACTCTGGCCCAAATTGATATAGCAGAGCCAACGCTATTGCAAGAACAGTCACAGTGGTGTGGAGGCAAAACATGTAGCAGGATGCAGCTCTAGTGCTTAACCAGTCATAGCACACTGGGTTGTCGGGAGGCGGGGCTTAAAGGCTCAGGAGCTCTAACAAAGAATTTCAGACAGAGAGTGAATACAGATACACAGAACAAAAAAACCAGATAATTAATAGATGTAAATCTATTCTAGTAGACCATAAAAATAAAATTATGAACATTAAAAATAAGCATAAAGTTCTCTTTTGGTATAAGGTAGAAAATTTGATATGATGATATTTGATAATTTGATATGAATTATTTAGCACTAGCTCGTTGAAACAGCTGAGAAATTTAAAATATAAATTTAGAAGATAAGTTATTTTTATGGTGCATATTTGAGGAAAAGTTATTGTTGAGTATGCAGACAAAGAACTGACAAAATATTTTTGTCATTGTTTGACAATTATTAGAGGTGTGGGCTCAAATCTGTCCATTAAGAAAGCACATGGATTTTTTAAAATCTCTTTATATCATAAAATAAAACAGATATATTGTGGGAAAGTTTTAATGCAAATTTACAAATTTGCATATTTCCAAATAAAAATGTGATCTCAAG
The DNA here is from genome assembly GCA_034552555.1 of Semaprochilodus insignis. Lineage (NCBI taxonomy): Eukaryota > Metazoa > Chordata > Actinopteri > Characiformes > Prochilodontidae > Semaprochilodus > Semaprochilodus insignis. The sequence goes on along the minus strand of CM067477.1, from coordinate 12,135,928 downwards.
GAAACAGTTTGAGCACCACTTTATGTTTTTTGAATATTTATTGAGTATCATTCCCTCTCTCTCTCTCTCTCTCTCTCTCTCTCTCTCTGGAATCAATATCTGCACTGCAGCACTCTCAGGGATCTCTTAAATGTACATCACTCTACTTTACCAGTGCTTAAATTCATAAAAAGCTACACTGACCCTCAGTACAGTGGAGGTGGGGAACTGAGGGCTGGAGTCCAGCACAGTTTGTGGATTTTTCTGCTCTGACACACCAACTATTAGCAGTTAGCTGCTGAGTAGAATCAAATGTGATGAAGCAGAAAAATCACAACTCTGCAAGAATCTGACCTTCCAGGAATGGAGTTCCCCACTTCTGCAGCAAAGATATCTCAGTATTCATATCTGAACATCTATGAAAACCTAGATTCTGTATCTGGATCTGTCATATCTCATAACTGCTATTTTTGTTTGTCATATTTTCAGTGGCATTTGAAAATATCCTCTACCCTTTACATTGTGTGAACATGTTGTAATATTAAACATTTTGCAATAACAAGAAATACAAATAAAAAAAATCTGAAAGGTTTAATAGAGGACTGTTATGCTCATTTTAGTGTTCATAATTTTATTTTGTGGTCTACTAGAACAAATTCACATGCTTAAATTTTCCAGAAACATCACATTTTTCCTATACTGTATTTACCCTCTGTCTAAAATGCTCTGATAGAGTTCCTGTGTCTTTAAGCCCCGCCTCCCAAGTAGCCCAGTGTGCCCTAATTGGTCAGCTCACCAACAATGTTCTGACTAACCTACTACAAATTCCACCCCCCACACTGCTGTGAGAATTCTTATAATGGCAACACTGAAAGTCAGGGTAGAACAAGTTGGTATATCTGATCCACCTTCACAAGATAGACCGGAGCAGGATGTTTCAGAGGGCTAAGTTGTTAATTTTAGCTCTCTGTGTGTTGTGGGAAGGCATGGCAAGTGTGCTGATAGGCGGGCAATAAACATGGTGTTACAAGATGATGTCACCTAGTGACAGAGAAAAGGGCGGGACGTATTAGGCAGCTGATGAAAGTGGTTTCTGTGGGAGACAGTTTTTCCTCTCTGGCATGTACTTTGGGTTTTATAATTTTGCAGACCATTTAAATGCACAAACAGCTACTTAACACACTAAAGGAAAATGAAGAAAGGAAAAACATAATAGGTCCCCTTTAAGGAGGTTTTCTCTTCTCTTATAATATTAACTCTTTGGCTATATGAAATTCTCTTATGGCATAAATGCAAGTGAAGAATCTATGTGTGTGTTGGCTCTTCTTGCAGGGTCAGGCTGTGTTTCCGCTCTATAATGCTGGGGTGTGTGTGGCGAGTAACTGTCGTGCATGTCCTTGTACATACCGCACCCTCCTTTCCCTCAGAACCTTCATCAGCAGTAACTCTCTGGGGGCTGCAGGTTTCTGGGTACTAGGTCCTGGGGCCTCGCTGGGAGGAGCTTACGGCCCCACCAACACACGCCTGCGCTGCCATTTGGGTGAGTTTCGCGCTGCTCAGCAACACTAATCAAAAAACCCTACTAATTTGAAAGCAGTAGTTCAGTGAAAAATCCCCTTAGGTAATCTAGTGAAGCTAACAAATACAGTGAAAAATTATAATTTGAATCCATATTTGAGTACTTAAGTTACACATACATTAAATACTGTATATTATATCAACATTATTACTATTTTTATTTTACTTAGTTTTAGCAAGAACTGTGTTAATGTAACATACACTTATCATCAAAAGCATAGTTACACATATAGCTGCACCCAGAAGAAACAGCCACGATTCAGCAAGCAGTGATGCCCTCTATGAGTCATCCTGTTAGTGGCAGCACTATTGGCAGACGGCTACATGACGCAGGACTACATGCACACAGACCGTTACGACGACTGCCCTTAACACCATATCAACATCACCAAAGACTGCAATGATGTCATGCCAGACTGTCATGGAGCGACTCAGAATGGCAGCAGGTCATCTTCAGTGACGAGTCCTGCTTTCTTTTTGATGGAGACGACCAGCAAATCCATGTGTGGAGGCACCGTGGTCATCACCAAGATGAATGGTTTGTTGTCATGTGTCACACGTCCAGAAGGCCTGGTGTCACTCCACCTCCACCCCTACTGCATAATCTACAGGAACTGTGTGAGAATATTAAAGATGCATGGGATGGATTATCACAGGACACCATTAGGAACCTCTACAACTCCATGCCGAGACGTCTGGCATGTTACATTAGCAAGCATGGTGGCCCAATGCCATACTGAGAGATACTACTTCTGTATGTGTAGCTCAATAGATATTGCCCATATCAGCCATATCAGTGGGAATTCTTTGGGGCTTATTTTGCTTTACAAAGCTGTGAATGGGTTCAACAAATACATGTTAGGCCAAAAAAATTTGAAAATAATATTTGATATCAACAAAGTTACGAGTACAAAACTTTTAAATAGCACTTATAATTACAACCAAAACATCAGTTTCCATCGCAGTTCATTTCTACTTGCTGGTTAAGACTTCCAAGGTCTCACGATGCCTTCTGATGATGGGGGTAACTCTTGCGCTGCAAATCATACTACAATATTCTCTTTTTAGTTGTATACTCAGTTTTGTGAACAGTGCTCTGACAACCTGTCTCTCTCCCAGGCCTACAGACTCCTGCCCAGTGTGAACTGGTGGTGGGTGGCGAGCCGCAATGCTGGTCTGAAGGACACTGCCTCCTAGTGGATGACTCCTTTTTGCACACCATCTCTCATAATGGTAGGAATGAGCTGGGCTACCTCAAAAACAGCAGGCCACCCATTCCACACTGTGCATATTTCTGACTGAAACATGGTGTTAGGTCTCTGAGCTAGCTGAGCGTTTCACTCAGTGGTAGGTGGGTGTGGTGGTTGGGCATGAGGGAGTGGTTCATGATAATATTGGTTAATATTATTTGTCCTACCTGTTTGGTGTGTAGTGATGTATCCAAACCTGAAAAGATGCTTTACAGCCAAAAGACATTACATTTAGGAGAAGGATTACAGCAAAACAAGGATTTTGTCTTTAAAATTACATGATGGTGTGACGAATCCTTTTAAAGGAGACGTGAACTAACAAGGCAAAAAAAGAAAATCTGACTAGGCACCCCAGACGCTAAAATTTAATTGGCTCTGTATTATTCATATTGTCTCTGTCTGCTTTTGTTTTCCATGTGCATCTGTTTTGTTTTCCTGTTCTTCCCTGGCTCCGCCCGTTTGAGTTGTTTTGCTATTGACATTCACAAACCCCTGTCCCCCACCCAATGTTACCATTGCCACCATTTTGCCTCTGTAAAAAGCAGAACAATTATGTTGAATGTGTAGATTCTGAGCTGCCAATCAATAGTATTCTTCTGGTTTCATGTAGAACAGAAGATAATATATTATAACTGAATTGTGTATAATCATTTTGCAGAACAAACAATGTGTGCATTGTGCCATGTTGTCTCATATTCATGTTGTGTCATATGTCATGTGCTGCCATCGTTTGAATTCAAAACAAATGGAAAAATGCCAGAAGTGCAGACGTAAACCTGCTAATACACAATGAAAATCTAATTTAAATATAATTCTGGTGCTGGCAAAACAACATTAATAATGACAGATTTCAGAAAAAATAATTTTAGTCAGGCTTTTGTCAAACGTTTTGTTTAAGATTGAAATACATGGAATAAAAACTCAAACACAGAATATAAATCTTGTAATTGAATACTGATACAGTATATCTGTAACTGTATATTACTGGGTAATTATTTGTTAATAAAAGGTAAAATCTATTAATGCAATGTAAAATGGCAATAATAAGATTACTGAGGGTTAAAAGTCATTAAATTTATTTAATGTGATTTAAAATCCTTAAAACATATACACATAGTATTACATCCATTACCTCTGACTGTATTCCCTTGACTATGACATACAGAGCTTTACAACACTCCCAGACAGGCAAAGATGTCCATGCTATTACGTAAAATGATTTACAGCTAGGCATTTTCCATATTGTCTCCACTAGGTGGCGCTGAAGATGGCCCAAGGGTGATTTTCAGTGTGGATCTATGGCACCCGAACGTGGCTGCAGCGGAGAGACAGGCTCTGGACTACATCTTTGCTCCTGAGCAGTGATTGGCTACAGGAAGAGGAAGTTTACCAGCTTATCAGACAGAATTCAGCTAAACGGGTGGCGTTTCTAGTCTACTAGACACCAGATGGAGATGAGATGGAATTACCATTCACTTATGTGACCATACCTTTGTTGTATGTCCTTGCTTTGTATTCCACTGCCCAGGTATTCTCTTCAACTCTGAGTCTTCCACAAGCACAGTTTTCTATCGCTCCAGAGCGCTAGCGCTAACATGCACCCACAAATACTGTGAACACTACACAAGCAGATGTTTTGAATAACTTCATATCTAGATATTTGATTTGTGCCTGTCTTGATGACTCCGATCTCCTGTTCTATCATTTCGTGCCTGATTTCTTCACCTGATCGTGACCTCTTATTCTGATATATACTGTGACTCAAGCTATTCCGTCAATACTGTATGTAGATTACACTTACACGTCTGTCGCTGAAGACCTTGTTTTGTGATATTGAGTTTATTTTTCGAGAGCTTTATTTTCTGACACATTGTGTGAAGCACACGGCAAAGAAGAAAATTCTATGTATTTGATCAGACTGCATGCATGTGTTGTGAAACCCAACCGTACAGCCAATGCAATGCATCTGAACCATCTCCCTCGCAAATGTATAATCGATTCAAGGTGTATTCTCTGAATAAAGACTTTTGTTAAAGCAAAGCAAGGTTGATCCAAGTGGCATTGTATTGTTAAAGCAATCTTTCATTGAAATATCACATGTACACAGGGCTGCATTTAAGCCAGTAAGCAAGTCAGGTCTCAATGCTTGGGGGCTTTATGCCCCTCTAGCTGCAAGCTGATGTTATGCATGGTGACTTTATTTGATTTCCACAGAGTCCTATTTTTTTGGTAATACTTTTTTTATGGTGATAATACAAGCTGTGTATGCACAGTTCAATGTCTGTGTCAAGAAACATCTTAAAGTAGCTGACTTACATGTCTGGAGGGGTGTCTGGATACTTTTGGACACATTATTTTCATAGACATCAGAGGACACTTTCTATTTGAGATCAAAGGCAAGGGCCGCAAAACAGGGACTTCTAGGGGTCTGGGACCCCCTAATTAACCTCTTGAATCTCAAAATGAATGTTTGGGTGGGTGGGGGAGGAGGGGGCTGTAAATGAACTTATGACATTATGCTATCATGACATTGTCATCATGCTGTGTGGAAGAGCACATTTCCAAGCTAAGAAAAAGCATTACCAGAAGGAGAACTGTTAAACTGAACATTCTGTCACCATTAAAGCATCTGTGCTGCTGCTATGTGAGCAGCCAGCCAGGGCTGGAGTAGGCAGCCAACATCGGACTCCCCAAACACCAATGGGGCATATTGTACACTCCCTGTGGGTCCCATGTTGGCTGGCTGCTCACTTGCCATAGCAGCACTGATGCTAGTTTCAATCCTAAGCTAGGCTACCAAGTGCCAGAACCGATTTACCACAGCGCCACCTGAGGCACCTCAACAGTGCCAAAACAAAAAAAGTGACAGCTGTTACATGTTCACTTAACATGTAATCATGTAGTTGTTAGATTAGTTAACCATTATTAATGTATTACTTCATGTTAGTTAGTCAACACTAAAGTGTTGTAGCTCAAAATGAGCTAAGACAGTATAATGAACAATGAGCCATGTGTCCTCCTCTGACAGCATACTCTAAGAGCAAACTGAGCTAAAAGAGCCCAAACCGTCGCTGTTTTGACCCCGTAATGCAGTTTTGAGCAGATCCTAGAAGTGTGCAGAAATTGGTCAAGCCTACGCCTCTGACCCTGGAACCTAGTCCAGGTAATCTATTTCAGTCTGCCATTGAGCTTCTGCATCTGTAGAGCATCTCTCTCTCTCTCTCTCTCTCTCACACACACACACACACACACACACACACACACACACACACACACACACACATGCATGTATCACACATATATGTGGAAGTATTCTCACATAAAACAACCTTAGTGACAGCATTGCTCCTTTATCTGGCTCTTTCTTGCTTTTCTGTCCTATTTACCTCTTTCCCCTCTCTGGCATCCATCCACTCAGCCACTCAGCAGACTAATATGCTCTGAGTGCCTGCACACAAAGCCTATTAGATTATAACCAACGAATGCATTATTTATCTGATCTGTTTTTATGAAAGGGATTATCTGTTTTACCGGACAGCTTGATACCTTACACAGCTCAAGTTACTATAAAGATAAATGCATTATTAGCCAACATTACCTAATAATATAACCATCTATCACGTCCCAAACCAGACCTGACACTAGATACAGCTCTGCCTAACATTCTAATAAAAGTATTATTTCCCAACATTGTAATAAACGTGCTCTTGGAGTATAAGACACGGGGAACATAGTGCAGTAATCCAATGCTCTTTTATTGAACACAGCAGCAGGGGAAAACTGCCGCCAGTGCTGGCTCAAAGCATCTCTGGAGGGCCACAGTAAATGCTGCCACGCTGCTCCACAGGTCTTCGCCACCAGCCACCATCCAGGCATCCTCCACCTGGGCTCCGCTGACAAGTTCCTTTGCGCTGCCTCTGTTGCTGTCTTTGCTGGCCCTCCTCACCAAGCTCTTCCTCTCAGTCTCCCATGGAGGTTGTGGTTTGAATTCCACTTCTGACACCAGTGTAGCACACGCGTAGAGTAAGACACACAGAAGTAAATGATTCTGCTGCGAAAAGTGGCTTATTTTTCTAAATACCAGCAGAAACAGACGTCCTGATCCCGGAATTCACCCTCATGGTGACCGACACATCCAACACAAAAAAAAGTTGCTGGGAGGTCTGACTGTGCTGACTTCGACCAGCCTGAGTCTTCTGTTAGTGGGGAGTGGCTGTTAGTGGGGAGTGGAACTGGATCTTCACACCTGGTTTCTTGAAGACACAGTCATTGGCGTAGAGACTGCAGAAAACTCCAGTACCAAGGGTACAGGTATACTTGCCGTCTTTTGTTTGACAGGAAACCTACAATCCTCTGGCTGACGGGATTTAGTATAGACAGTTATGACATTCTGACTTGCCGCAGCTCTTGCACTATGGTGCTGAAGGCCAAGATGAAGTCCACAAACAGAACTCGAACGTAGGTTGGACTTCAGCTTGGCTTGGAATTAAAACCATAGTGGGTGAGGATTGTTTAAAGGTTAAGGTTAGAAAACCTATTTTTAAATAAAACACTCTTTTATTCATTATTAAAATTCCATACTAAAACTTGATGATGAGACCACATAGATTTGCTGGATGTTTTTAAATAATAAATTAAATGGCGATATTTGAACTGTAGACATCACGACTTCTGGCTCCTATTGTCACCACTGTAATACACCATTAGCTTCTCAACAGTGAGCCATTTTAAATTACTTTGTTTACATCTCAACCACTAAATTACGCAGAAATGTAGAAAAATCAAAGGTGGTTTTGGTTCAAACACAAGTCAAAGGCAAAGTAAGCAGCTACAGACCATCTACAGGGCACTATCCAAATAAAGTGTCACCAAATTTTATCACCCATCATTATAATAAAGGTATGATTTCCTAAAATGTGCCAGAATGCGCTGCACTCGACAGCTCTGGTTATCATTTAGCAGTACACCACTCCGTTTCCACTTGGACAGTTTTTTACCTCTGCCGTTAGGTTCTCTGTGCTGATGCAAGCAGACATTTTATACCGCTTCTCTCCTATTCTGATATGATGAGAGGTGATCTCACTCAGCTACGCCTGAGCAAGCTCATCTTTCAACACCCCGCTTTCTGTTTTATAGACCCTCTTGAATGTATTCCCTAGTCACAGTCGGGTGCTAAGATTTGAGCACCCCAGGCCAATAGAGATGTGTTGTTGATTTTCGAAGAGAAAATAAACTACAGATCCTCTACAGAGAGCACACTTCAGCACATTTTAACGCATGATTAGTGTGTAGTTGCTGAGATTAACATATTGGAGAATATATAAAACATATAATGTGGCCTGTGCAAACACTGGGATACATTTTCCATTTAAACTCAGCTAATAAATAGTAACCATGCACTACAATTTGTGGAAAATGTCCAGTTTAAGTTCCCTGTTGAGAATGTGTGAATCAACTTCGCTAAGACAAAAAACATAATGTGTATCTGTATAAACTTTTGGCTCTTCTATTTGTAGGGCTCTCTCTCGCAACATGCATCAGAAGTAACAAAGAATTCTCCTCTCTGTGCTCCACCCTTAAATGCACTATTGTGTAGCAACTCAGTCAACAAATCACGTTACCTACAATCATTTATCTTTAGTCATGTGTTCGCTTATCCTTACGAATCACAGGGGGTGCTGGAACCTATCCCAGCACACATTGAGCAGAAGGAACCAGTTCATTACAGGGCAGACAGACATACACACTCACACACTCACATATAGGGGGCAATTTAGTATCTCCAATTTATCTGACTGCATGTCTTTGGACTGTGGGATGAAACTCAAGCAGACTCAGGGAGAACATGCAAACTCCACACAGAAAAGACCCCAGAATCAAACCCAGGCCCTTCTTACAGCAAGGTGACAGCCCCACCCACTTCACCACCGTGCCGTACTACCTATAATTAGCTATTTCAGATTTTAAACTGTGTTTATCATGTATGTGTGTGAGAGGTTACACTGTTAGGAGGGACTGGGTGCTGATTTGGTTGAGTAACTGAGCTAATGTTAGCATGGTGAGAGATTTGTTGTCATTTCCAACCTGACTAGTTTTAAACACTTACAGTAATGTTACGCAATATTATGACGTGTCTATAAATGAATGAAGATGAACAGAGGTTTTGGGAACATCCTGAAGTAGCGGTGCAATATGGCAACAGTTACAATACCTAAGACATATGATGTTTATGACTATAACTACATTGCCGTATTGCCCACTCAGACTATGAAGCTTGACCAGCAAAGCTTGGCCACAGTAGGAAAGAACACATTTGTGGGAGGAACATGGAGAGGTCAATGGTCCTGCTCTTTTTTTTGTCTCTTTCTCTCTCTGTCTCTCATGGTCTTCTGGGTAGTAATGTGGTGCAGAGCGTGATGATGGTGAATGTGCATCTGCTCTTGCATTTGTTGGGAATTAAGAGATGTGGGATTACTGGGATCTCTTACGCAAACACTAGAGACCCTAGAGAGAGGCTAGTGGGCTTCAGCAGTTGCATAACACAGACTCAACGCACATCATATATATATATATATATATATATATATATGACTATATATATATATATATATATATATATATATATATATATATATATATATATATAGTCATCATCAGTACTGGTTATCTCAATCAATCATTTGCATGTTACTTTTTTGTATATTATAAGCAAATCAGGTGGGCAGCTGGTAGAAATGAATAAAACCAGGCCATGGCTGGAGTGGTATAAGGAACCAAGCTAATCAAACCAGCTCAAAAGACTCTATCTATCTATCTATGCATCTTTTATTAAATATAAAGCTGTATTTTCTTCAAAAGGTTTTCTAATAAATAAAAAATATAAAATAAAAGTTTTTTAGCTGTCCTAAACCTCTCCTAGAAGAATATCACTATTTACAGTTACCATCCAGCACCTAGCTTTCCTATATGAATTTAAATCTGGTGTGCTGCTGGAAGGTAACAAGAAACTGGCTACCAAATTCTCCAGTATAATATATATATATATATATATATAATGTAATATGTAATGGAGTTTACATGTTCGGCCCGTGTCTGCATGGGTTTCCTCCATGTGCTTCAGTCTCCATCCAAAGACATGCTGTTAGGTGAATTGGAGATGCTAAATTGCGCCTAGATGTGTGTGTGTGTGTGTGTGTGTGTGCATGCGTGTGCACTGTGATGGACTGGTGGCTTTTCCAGGGTTTTTCATGCCTTCTGCCCTGGGATAGCCTCTAGCACCCCCATGTCACCCCCCCATCATAAGATATATAAATATAGAAGATATATACAGTAAATACACTCATCATCAAAAGAATAGTTGCACCTATAAGGAAACAACAGACAGGAATGAAACTTGATGGGTAGGTTTGACATCATGAGACATGCAAATGAAGCAAGTTTCAGACTCAGCCGCACATGTGGCGCAAGCAAGGACGGGCCTTATTGCTGTGCCTGACTGACCCAACAACCACAATTGCGGACATTCAGCAGGCAGTGATGCCCTCCATGAGTCATTCTGTTAGTGTCAGCACCACTGGCAGACGGCTGCACAATGCAGGACTACATGCACTCAGAACAGCCCTTAACACCATGTCGACAAGGCCAAAGATTTCAACGGTGTGACGAGTCCTACTTCTGTCTTGGTGGAGACAAATTATTGGTTGTCTCCACCATATATATATGTACGCACATACAGACACACACATGCGACACCATGTCATGCTATATATATACTTGTTGCTGCGGGGTTCACTTTATGACTGACTATATATATATATATGTGTGTGTGTGTGTGTGTACATATATATATATATATATGTGTGTGTGTGTGTGTACATATATATATATATATATATATATAGAGAGAGAGAGAGAGAGAGAGAGAGAGAAAAGAGAGCAAAAGTCCAAACAGACCACCAACAGACCCCTGCGTCGTGGTGGAGAGGTTGGGAGGGGAATGTGATAAAAAAGTAAGACAGTATTGCTCAGTTAGACTATACATATAGCAGAGGGAGCAGTAACACTGGACCACATTCTGATGCATGTCAATCAGTGCCCACCACTGTCACAGAATCCAGCCCCATCTGTTCTATCTTAAGTCCTGTCTGATATCTCGCTCTCTCTCTCTCTCTCTCTCTCGCTCTCTCTGTCTCTCTCTCTCTCTGAGTTGGTCAGTCAGTTGTAGCTGCCTAACAGAGGAGGACATTTGAACTTTAGCTCTTGGAAGGCATGTGTGGAGGGCAGTAAGGTGCAACAACGGGACACACAAATTCACACAGCCTTTACACAGAGGAGGAGAAGGAGGTGGAGAATAAGGTAAGAGAGCTGTATTTAACACTGTCTTTATAAATGAATGTTGTATCAGTTGATATGAAACGTATTGTTTTCTACATCTTCTTAAAGGGAACTATGGACCCTCTCAATAACACACTATTAATTTGAATCTAGTATACAATTTTCAGCACTTAACAGCATCTAGTACTAATTCTAGATAGTTATAGAAGGATTTTTGATCATGACACAAATCATGATTTAAACAGTTGTTAGTCATCTTCCAATGCTCTAGAAGAACTATTTTAGCTCCACAAAGAACCATGTCGGCATAGCAAGTGTGAAGAACCTTGAAGGTGTAAAGAACCTTCATGTATTGTAAAAGTTCTTTGTCATAAATGTACATAAACGTTTCATACTCCAACAACATCCAACAACTCCAACAACATCAACATGTACTATGATGGTTCTCTAAAAACCTTTCATTGAAGATTCTCTTGAAAACCAAAAAGAATATCTTTATTATGTACATCATGTGTTTTGTACTTTTTGTCTTTAGATTGTGAAAACATAACTAGACTTGCTGATATTTATGCAGAGAGATTTCATTTTCACAACTAAAATGTGACATCAGCTCTTGCTGATCATGACCTGGAACAACGACAACACACCCAAAAAAACCCACAGAGCATTCTTTAAGCCAAACTAGTGGATTAGTTTAATCTGTTGTATTGAGTTATTTATTGTTGTATTCAGTTTACAGGACACCGCAGTCAGTCCCTTTACAATCCCACTGACAACTGCAAGATCAGGCAAAGGCAAGCAAAGCAGCACATGTTCACACACTCACTGCCACAGCGTCGGGAAGAGATGGATCTGCGTCTGGGTCCAGCCTGCATTTTCCTCCGAGGCAAGCACGTTGTAAGTCTCAATTAAATCCATCCTGGCTCATTGTGTGTGTGTGTGTGTGTGTGTGTGTGTGTGTGTGTTATGTGTTTTGTGCACTAGGTTTATGCCACGTTGTGGGATATGCATTCATGTTGTGGGGATGTTTATCCCTTGTGGGATGTTTAATCATTAAATGTTAAGAAAAAGACATACTTTAAGGTTAGGTTATGGTTAGGGTTAGGGTATGTAAGGTTAGGGTTAGGGCATGTTAAGGATAATACTGGAGTTAGTGTTAGAAGTAGGGTGTGTTTAGGATAAAGTTAGGGTATGTTATGGATAATATTAGAGTTAGGGTTAGTGTTAGGGTATGTTAAGTATAATATTAGATTTTAGGTTTAAAGGTAGGGTATGTCAAGGTTAGGGTTAGGGCATGTTAAGGATAATATTGGAGTTAGGGTTAGAAGTAGGGTGTGTTTAGAATAAAGTTAGGGTATGTTAGGGAGAATATTAGAGTTAGGGTTAGTGTTAGGGTATGTTAAGGATAATATTAGAGTTAGGGTTAAAGGTAGGGTATGTTAAGGTTAGGGTTAGGGCATGTTAGGAATAAAATTAGAGTTAGGGTTAAAGGTGGTGTATGTTAAGGTTAGGGTTAGGGTATGTTAGGGATAATATTAGAGTTAGGGTTAGAGTTAGGCTATGTTAAGGTTAGGGTTAGGGTATGTTAGGGATAATATTAGAGTTAGGGTGTGTTAAGGTTAAAGCTAGAGTTAGGGTATGTTTAGGATAAAGTTAGGGTCAGGGTTGTAATAGTCTGCGTGCATGTAGGGTTAGGGTATGTTAGGGTTAAGGTCAGGGAAAGGGTTAGGGTTAGGGTACGTTAGGGTTAAGGATTAGGCTAATAGGAGTAATGTTAGGGTTTGAGTAAGTCTCTAGGAAATGAATGGAAATATATGCAATATCCCCACAATTCACAGAAACAAATGTGTGTGTGTGTGTGTGTGTGTGTGTGTGTGTGTGTGTGTGTGTGTGTGTGTGTATTTTAAACAACCAATGTCTTAGGCCACCCATAAATATACTTAAAGCAATTACACTCATCAAAAGAACAGTTCCATCCAGAAAGTCCTGCATCGTCTGCCAATGGTGCTGGTAATAACAGGACTCATGGAGGGCATCCCTGCTCTGTTTGATGAATGTCGTAGCTGTTGGTTCAGTCAGGTACAGCGATAAGGTCCGTCCTTGCTTACATCACATGTCCGGTCAAGCGTGAAACTTGAATCATTCACATATCTCACTCTGTCAAACCTCCCCACCAAGTTTCATTCCTTCTGACTGCAACTATATGTGCTTTAATTCTTTTAATGATGAGTGTATTTCTTTAGTGATTTTACACGCAAAATAAAAACACTGCCTGGATAAATCATTTTAAACAACATATCTTGGACAAACACGTTTTTACAGCACTCTACCTCATTTGCCTTTCTCAAACCAAAATCACGGTTGCATACTCTTTGTGAGTATATGTACACTTGTGGTCTGTCTGTTTCTCTGGAAGGATATTACTGTCTGTTGTCGCCTCTAGAACCGATGACTACCCTAATAGAGTCACTCATATTGCTGTTATATTGGCTGCTTTTTAGCTGATTTGTTATACTCCAACATCTTCTGTCTGCCATATCTGAGGCAGCTGCCCATTGACTTCCATTATTAACATGCTTAAAGTCAACGGTGTTGGAATGATTCTCTGTGGGAGTCGGTGGTAGAGTACAGATGTGGCAGATAGAGATTATGTTGAAAAAACTGGAGTATTCCTTTAATATCCATCTGGAGCCTGTAAACATTTTTGCCCTACTATCGTCTACTGTAATCGTGAATAATCTCGGTCATCTGTGCCAGTGATTGGACTGGGAGGGCAAATGGGAAAAAAATCAGTAAATGCAAACGTCCTCAAGACACAGAGAGTCAGAGAATCATTTCAACATGAGTCCACATGCTTAATTAACTCTAATTGACTTTGATGGTCTGGCACATCTGTGTTACTTCTGGTTGTTGACTGTGTGTGTGTGAAGTTGTCCTTTGTTTTGTACTAAACACAACACACTGAACATAATACACAACATAATAAACTGAACGCTTGCTGGCATTGTTTTTGCAGGAGCGGAAACTGGTAGCTGATGAGATAGAAGGTAATGTACTCATTCACTCATTCAATCATCTCCATCTCCACTCCTGTTTATTTGTCTGTTTTCTTTCCTTTGTGGGTAAAACATGTAAGATTATAATCAGCATATTCTACATATAGCACACTCCATTGAAAGTGTAGGTAAATGCACATGCACTACCTGTCAAAATTTTAAATTTTATTTTAATAAATAAGCATCTCATCACTGTCCAAAAACAACATCGCCAAAATGGCATCTTTACAGAAGAGGGCAAAAACCTGATTTTATTTGAATGTAAGTCATTGGAACCAGACCTTTTTTCAAGCGATTTCTGCCCATTTCTGTTGGTCCATTCATTCTGAGATTTACACACAGTGTAAACAGCAGCTGCTGTTTTAAAATGATGAAGTAAAAATCAACAAAAATAGAGATACATGTTTTTCTTTGGAGAGTGATGAAAGGTAGAATATGTGCCTTTTCAATGAATGCTGTCAGAAATGAGGAGGGAATGTGCACAATCTGGTGATATGTTGCCCCTTATTGTATGAATTTGACAGTTGCATCATATTACAAATTGCTCCTTTAAGCAAGAAATGGTTTTATATAGAATTCCCGGTTCAGTAGAAAACCATTGTCTTTACTAAAGAACCCCTGAAAAAAACATCTTTTTAAGAGTGTACATAAGTGTAGTAACAAAGAATAAATGCTTCAGTGTCTTCAACTTCTTGCATTTAACAGCAGTGTGGAAAAGAAATCTGGCAGATCCTTATTTAGGTAAAACTCACTCTGCTGCTGCAAATTATTAGCAATGTGTATTATATGTAAATAAATCTTTGCAGGTTTGTTCTTAAATAACAGCGCAAATCAAACCTTCCTAATTTCAGTGAAGGAGAGCTGTCTATATAACTGGACAGTGTATATAACTGCGTGTGTGTGTGTGTGTGTGTGTGTGTGTGTGTTTCAGAGCTGCGGGAGGCCTTTAGGGAGTTTGATAAGGATAAAGATGGACTGATCAGCTGTAAAGATCTGGGTAATCTGATGAGGACTATGGGATACATGCCTACTGAGATGGAACTGATTGAACTTGGCCAAAACATCAACATGAAGCGTAAGGAACAAAGAATAAATATTGTTGTGTCTTGTATATATGTTCTTTCAATGGCTGGTTCACATTAAATGCTACATGGTTTAAAAATTATACTTCCTAACACAAAGGAGGTTTTTAAGTATGGCACCAATGTCCAAATACCATTTGGGGCCGGTGTACTTACGGCATCTTCATGTATGTAGTTCATACAATTTTTCCTTTGTGGATCACCCTCTCTGATTTCTCTCTGTTTGTTCTTTGTTTTGGTGCAAAGTTGGAGGACGAGTAGACTTTGAGGACTTTGTGGACCTCATGGCTCCAAAGCTGCTGGCGGAGACGGCTGGAATGATAGGTCTGAAGGAGCTGAAGGAAGCATTCAAAGAGGTGAGGTCATCTATCTATCTTTCTATCTATCAGTATATATACCACTTTGTACCTCAAGAAAACAGTTGCACAAATAGTTGCACCCAGAAGGACTGAAGCGACAGGAATGAAGATGTGGTAGGTTGTAGTGGTGGGTAGGTTTGACATCGTGAGACATGCATATGATTCAAGTTTTATGCCCGGCTGCGCATATGACATAAACGAGGACGGCATTATTGCTGTACCTGACTGACCCAACAGCCACGATTGTGGACATTCAGTGAGCGGTGATGTCCTCCATGAGACATCCTGTTAGTGTCAGCACCTTTGGCAGACGACTGCACAATGCAGGACTATAAGACCAATAGCTGCCCTTAACACCACACCAACACCAAAGACTGCAATGATGCCAGACTGTAATGGAATGACTCAGAATGGCAGTCCCACAAGTCCTACTTTTGTCTTGGTGGAGACAACCAACAAATCCGTGTGTGGAGGCACCGTGATCAGCGCCAAGATAAACGGTTTGTTGTCACATGTCACACGTCCAAAAGGCCTGGTGTCACTCCACCTCCACCCTTACCACATAATCTGCATGAACTGTGTGAGAATATTCAAGCTGCATGGGATGGATTATCGCAGGACACCATTAGGAACCTCTACAACTCCATGCTGAGATGTCTAGCATGTTAAATTAGCAAACATGGTGGCCCGACCCACCCATTTTCCTCCAACAGTCCAATGTACTGTTTTCTTTTTTTTTTTGACATTTTTTCTTTTGTTATCCTTTTTAAATCATCTATCTATCTAGCTACCTATCTATCCAGTGACCATATGCACAACAAAGCTAGCTAGTTAGCTAGTTAAGCCTGCTAACAGAGAAGACCTCCCACTTTTAATCTGTTTCTCAGTGATGAGTTTCCCTCTGTGTTCTCTCTTTCTTTCTCTATGTACAGTTTGATATGGATGGTGATGGTGCCATTACTATTGATGAGCTAAGGCACGCCATGGAGAAGCTGCTTGGTGAAACCACCAACAGGAAGGAGATAGAGGCCGTAGTGAGAGAAGCGGACAACAACGGAGACGGAACAGTGGACTTTGAGGGTGAGACTTTCATACACAGCCTCTCTGTTCACAACTCAAACCTGAGAAAGGACTACTGATGCTCTTTTCGGTTTGCGGCTATCATCTGGATATGTTTTGGTTGTATTCGACAGCTTCTTTGTCTATATGATTACTGCAATGCATAGATGAACCCGTACTGAAGGGAGATCATTGATACGATGGTAAAATTGTACTTAATTATAATGGGAGTCTCTACTAGTAACACTGTACAGTTACTATGGATCACTAAGTATTTACAGTTTATACAGTTGTAAGAAAAAAGTACGGAACCCTTTGTAATTACCTGGATATTACCTGTATTTCAGCATTGAAATCTAATAAAATGTGGTCTGATTGTTATCTAAGTAGAATTACAGACATGCTTTTTCTTGGGCCAATTACATAAACATCCATAGTGCAGGCTAGAAAAGTTAGTGAAGCTCTGTGATAGTCACTAATGTGCAATCTTTAGAGCATTTTCCCAGAAGCACTGTAGTGCATTTTCCCAGAAGCACTGTGGAACATCCAGGTGGTCCTGGGCAAACTTGAGATGGGAACATTGCACTTGTGACACCCACACTTCTGATCTCATCTCTATAACTGAAACACCTTTTGTAAGATAAGACAAGAGAATTTTTTGTAAGACAAGACAAAGGTATAACGTTTTAACACAAACGCACAGCGCTATGTTTTGGAAGAAAAAGGACTCACCACCCACACACCAACACAAAAATCCCATCCCAACTGTGAAGCATGGTGGAGGGAGCATCATGGTTTATGGCTACTTTGCTGCCTCAAGACCTGGATGCTTTGCAGTTATTGAGGGAACAATGAACTCAAAGAAGCATCAAAACATTTTACACGGGAACGTAATGGCGGCAGTCCACGACCTCCAGCTGAAGAGACATTGGATGATGAAACAAGACAATAACCCAAAGCACACAAGTAAATCAACTACTGCTGAAGATGAAGAGGATTTGTTTTTAGAATGACCCTATAGGGGTCCTTCGGCATGACATGAAGGGAGATGTGCAAGCAAGGCATCCAAGAAATACTGATGACGTGAAACTCATTTGCAGGGTGAATAGACCAAACTTCAACATTGTGCAAATCTTATTTTCAGCTACAGGAAATGTTTGGTGGAGGTGATGGTGCTAAAAGGGGATCTACAACTTATTAAATTCAAGGATACTCTTTTCAAAGGTTTTTCTATCCGGCATTATGGATGTTTAACTCAATGTACTCATGAACGATATGAAACATACAACTGCTTGTGTGTTATTAGTTTACTTAGATGGTGTTTGTCTTTAATTGTGACTTATAACATTCAGGCCACATGTTATTAGTAATCACTGCAAAATCCAGGAAATTCCAAACAGTTCACTTACATTGTATCCAGTCAGGCATCATCAGGACTGGAATTATAGAATTCTTACTTCTTATACACCAAATAATATCTGTCAGTTCTTAATAAGAGACAAATATACCAGTGCTGGATGAAGTACACCATGTAGCAAAATATTCCTCCAGTAAAAGTAGAAGATCCTCCTTTTAGACCTCCACTTGAGTAAAAGTACTAAAGTATTTACCTTCAAATGTACTTAAGTATGGAGAGTAACAGTAGCATGATTTATTATGGCTCTAATGTCCTATTATCATTTCTGGAACAAGACTCTTAATCAACTCACTGTAGGTGAAGAGACTCTAGTGTCTCTCTCGGTCCACCAGTCTTTAATAGAAGGTTATTAATTACTCTGACACTGATGTCTATTCAATTGATCATAAGCACAAACACTGAAGGAGAACAGTTTCCATTAGCTAGAACCAAGCTCTGTCCAACAGGTCAAAACAAGCTCAAAACAAAGTGACCGCTGTACCCTGATTGGTGGGCTCACTTTGCACTTCTTTCATTCTGACATGTTACGTTTTTATGCACACATAAGCCAAAAGGAAGGACAGATAATTTTTTTTGCATTTTGTTGCATAATGTAGTGGAATATAAAGTGAGATATTTGAGTTTGAAAAGTAAAAGACCCCCAGAATGGAAACACTTCAGTACAGATACACAGAACAGCTACTTAAGTACAGTAACACATTACATTTACTGAGTTACTGTCCACCACTGGTTTAAACAGCGGTCTCTCTCCCTTCAGAATTCGTCAAAATGATGTCACGGGATTGAAAAAGAAGAAAGCTCTTGGAAGAGACAGGAAAGGAGGACAAAGGAAAAATAAACCAACACAAATCTACAGCACCGCTTTTATTTTCTATTTATTACGTGCCAGTTTGTCTGACACTTCTGTCACAGGTTAGACAAAAAGGCTTTTATAATTTTATACTGGTTCTGTGCGTTTAGTTTCTGTGTAAGCTCAAGCCCTGCTTCATTTCATCCACGCTGTACATCCCGCTGATGATGTCACGTTTCTTATGTAACGTTATTAGTACATTCCGTTAGTATGGCCTGCATGTATGTTGCTCAGAGGCAGATGATGCAGTTTATGATCCAATGTAGACTTGAAAAGGTCAAAGGCTTTCTGGAAAAGATAAAGTCATGGATGAAGTTTTTCATTTCCTACTGGAGGCTGCGTGTGACCTGTTTGCTGCTGGTTGTGTGTGTTTTGTGCATGAAGAGATACATACGGGTTATTCGCATGTCACACAGCTTATAGAATTTCTGGATTTCTAAATGATGTACTTGGATGATTCCTTAACTCAGAGCATGTTTAACCTTGTGAATACTGAGAGAGAGCAAAATAAAAAAGATCTTAAATATATAAATATATATTAAAATTTAGCATTGTAAATTTTGTCTAGAAATAATATGAGCATCTATCATTTGTAGCACATCTGGATTTCTTTGCAGGTCAAAAAAACAAATCCCGCATTGCAAAATGTTTATAGATCATTTGCTATTTTTGTACTTTCCTGAGAAATGTGTACAAATGGAAATTAATGAATTTTGAATGTCTTTTTTTATTAGTAGGATAACACATTATACACTGTAGATAACCCAAAGCACAAACAATGGAAGATACCAGAACAGTAAAACATAAAAAAACACATCTGTGATTTATTTATTTTTTTATCACAGCCATTATCATGTATGTTTGAGCGTAATGAGTGCCATTTAATATAGTCTGAAATAATGTTCTGTCAGTGTCACTTAATTCTGTAATTAACATCACCATTCAGTTTATGGCAGCAGTGATGTTTTAACAGATTCTGGCTACTTTATCATGCTAGGGCTACATTACAGCTGGCATGATGAATCCTAATGCACATGATTAAAACATATCTTCACATTTTTGGCATAATTTGACAGGATTATGGGGTAATTAGAAATATCACACAATAAATTATTCTCAAGTGGAATTTGCCTTGCTTTTTCTTGGTTTTCTACTCATCACACTTCTCTATTGTTAGACAAAGAGCTGTATTACTGTAGTTATGTAAATTAACTTTTGAAAAAACGTAATTTGAAACTTCATTTAATGGCAAAATGGTTGGTTGTGATTGAAATGACAACTGTGTAAAAGCTTTCACACTGAATATTGAAATGGTTTACATTTATTTCACTTTTTTCAAGAACCAAATTAAAAGAATGCACAGATTCTTTTTGGGATTAAAAATCTGGAATTGGGGTAAAAGCAAATAATAAAATCAGTGTCCCCACTAGTTTCAGGAAATGCTTTTCCAGGACAAATTCCAGGACAAAATTCCATGGTTTGTTGCCTACCAAACATCAGTCCTTAAGTTTAATGGAGCAGTTTTAATTTTAAACATTCCAACATTAATTAAATTATCAACAGAATGTCGAGGCATAACAGATGTCTATGCATTGTGTTGCAAGGATATCTACAAAGTTAGCTCTCTTGTAATGCCACTTTATACCTGAAAAGTCTGCCTTCAGTCCAATATGTGAAGATGAAGAAGTAGCACTGCTGCCCCGAAGTCATATTTTAACTCTTTGTCAGCCATGCTGGAGGTGATAGATAAGATAGATAGATAGATAGATAGATAGATAGATAGATAGATAGGTAATATCACTTTGCATCGCTGGAGACGCTCTTGGCGAACAAAGGGATGACGTTTGATGTTGAACTTTCACGGTTTCTTCTAGACTGGTAGGGATTGAAAAGTAGGGAGGAGGGACTGTACATTTTCAGGGGACCTTGTTGCCCCATGTTGTCTGGATAATGAATTTGGCAGTTTGATTGCACCTTTAAAGCTTTGATGGTTATACAAAATAAGAATATCAGTGGATATAATGTTCAAATTACAGTCTGTATGCGTGGCTGCAACATAGCTTCTGTTGTTTCATTGCATGTTATGAGGAAATCTTTTGTAGCATACACAGAACACTGAGTGGCAAAACAAGACCATCAAAACAAGACCATCAAAACAACACTATCAAAAGTCTTGATTTAAAGTAAAGTTCCAC
The DNA here is from genome assembly GCA_034552555.1 of Semaprochilodus insignis. Lineage (NCBI taxonomy): Eukaryota > Metazoa > Chordata > Actinopteri > Characiformes > Prochilodontidae > Semaprochilodus > Semaprochilodus insignis. Next base: position 12,114,769 of record CM067477.1, on the reverse strand, counting down.
AGCAGCACGACAATGGTGCACAAACTAAACAAAAGCACCTGAGTTCCAACATGTTTTCTTGTAGCCGGTAAGTGCTTTGGATTAACTATCTTAAGTGTTTAATGCGAGCCCAGTGGGGTAACATAAGGCTCAAGACTGGATCAGCATCCACATACAACACGGTAGCATCCCAAACTACAATAGCCTTGCGTAGACACTCAAACTGCCCATTAGAAGGTATAAATACTACAATGGTCCATGAAATGTTTTCCATTACATTTCAGTAATTTCTTATTTTCAGGTGTTTATATGTGTCCAGCGTGCTTTAGAACATGAAAGAACCCTAAACGCTTAAAAAGCCTTTATAAAGCAGTATAAATAAGTGACGTGGTGAAGACAGTTTTAATGTAAACGTCATATGATGTTTGAAATGAAACTCTTCCATCCCTGGAACCTAAAAGTGCCCATAGTTGCACAAACACCCACATAAACACACTCAGCTCGCATGAGGCATCATCATAACCGCGTACACCAGTACCCCCCCACCCCAGACACACACACAGGTAACACAATTTTAGTGACAGACTTGATTGATGAGCATCTTAGCGTGGAGTAATGGAACAGAGGAACGAGGAAAAGCTGAGTGATTTATGAATGGAATAAACAAAAGGAAAACACACATAAATAAACCACTTTGGGAATAATCTGGGATTAAGCAAATCTCTATCATAGGACAGCAAGACCAGCGGATCCTAAAGAACAAATTCCTCAGACAAAATCTCTAATTCACAGGTGGATTTAATGATTATGGGCTCAAGGCACAAGACAGGAATGGGGACCTCCCGAATATACGTTTTTAAATGAACAAAACTGAATACAGTGCAGTCGTTAGTCTTTATATCTAATATTGCTCATTTTGAGATTACTTTAAAATGACTGTAAAATGATGTAACTTATTTCTGTACACTTTCTACTTTTACTGAGTGACATGATCTCAGCATAGTAAGACATGATGCTTAAACAAGCCCATTTATCTGCTAACATAATGAACAATTCTGTAAAGGCTAACTTGGAGGTAGACTAGGTAGATGAGTAATGAGATGACTTTTCCGAAATAGCGAAATAGTGAGTAACACAATCCTGTTCCCTTCAGAGAGAACAGATTAGCATATTTATACTTGCACATATAGACTGACATACTGTAATATTCATCTATATTGTATATCTGTAGTGTATGTATATACGCATATATATTCTATGCCCTGTATATACCCTGAATCTCTCATCTACCTCAGCCTTACCATAGTGCTATATGTGTACATCTGGATATATCATAGGTTTTATTCATAACTTTATATTACTGTTCATAAATATATATAATTTATAATGTATATTAGAATAACAGAGATTTTGTGCTTAGTATTGTATATATTTATTGTCTATGTATATTTTTTGTATCTAAGTACTGTAAGGGACTTTGCACTCACCTTCACACCTGTGAAAATGTGACGTGACAATAAAAGTGATTTGTTTTGATTTGATTTGATTTGATCATTGTTTTAAGGAGCGTTATCTTTTGGACTGCAGCAACAAACTTATTAAACTCATTAGATTTTACACTTTCAACGCGCCGAAAAATCATACTAAAGAACCTCCACTACGTGATGTAGATAACCGCTTGATTACCTTCTCAATAACAGGCAGTCTATACGCAGCTGTGTCATCATCATGCAATATCCCTGTATAACCATGACTGAGGGGCTGCATTCACAATGCTGAAAACAATTACTACAATAGCAAAAACAGTTGTTTGAAATATGTACATATATTTTTTGAAATATGTTATTTAACAGTACCACATACAGTACATCTAATTTGTACATTTAAATGGATTTTTATCATTTATTTTTTTATAATTCGTTCAAGCAATTTTGGAGCTTTTCTATCAATCTGCTGCACAAAAAAAAACTTTTTCTTTTTTTTTTTTTGGTCACTTTTTTTGGTACCTCATCCAAAAACCTGAAACATTAATTTCCTTAACATGATACATGGACTGATCTGCTGAAGAAACAGTAAGAAACACAGTGAGGGCACATACTTCCAGACACAATTAAGAAATAATCATACTACTGTTTTGCGTGGGAACGTCTGATGGAATATTTTCTGGGATCATAGTGTTCTTTCCCTCCTGTACAGTAGCGGAGAGTAGAATCTATGTATTTTGAGCATTGACTATAACACTTTGGCCTTAGTACCAGTCTGTATACCGTCACAACCAGAAGAAAACCATGTTTCCCATTATATTTCTTACATACTATGGAAATGCTAGATGACAGATGGATCAATAGAAATGCTTTAAGTGCTCCAGTAACTGTCATTGGAAACAAGAAGGGTTTCTTCCTTTTCCTGTAAAGTTACTTTTTCAGGAGATACAAGGTTTAGATACAACAGCAACTATATACAGTATTTGCTTTGGCTTTTGTAACATCACACAACACTGAATTCAACAACCTGATCCCAACAACTCAACACTGCTTTGCTTTACGTTTACAACAATAATAGGATTTCATTACAGCAGGATTTCATGTCTGTAGAGCTGATGTACATATTTAAGTCATGTAAATCCTTTTTGTATTTTTGGAGTTATACGAGTAAGTGAATTGACATGCGGGTCATTAAATCAGGGTTAAATTCTAATACTAACGCGTCCCTATTTTCTGTTTCCACATTTGAAAATCTGCATTCCAGTGATGGGCAGCTAATCACCGGACTGTCCCATGCTTCTGTGGTAGCTGGCTAAACCTGTATCTCAAGCTGACAGCTGTCCACCCCTGCATCATTTTCAGAATTAGGATAAGCACATAATCTCAATAAATCCCGCACGGTTTCAGACCAGAAGTGAAGACGTGGGGAAAGAGGCTGAGGTCAGGGAGTGTAGTATGACTTCAGCGACCTGCAAGATCCTGAGACTTGTGCAGGTCGAAACTCCTTTTTTTAAGTCTAAACAGAAGGTTGATGCCTGCAAGCAAAATCACAGCATTCTGTTCTACAACCCCGAATCCGAATTCAGTACGACCCCAGATCAGTGATGTGTACATTATGTTTGACCTATATATGATTGGAAACAAGTTGCAAGGTATGTAACAATGCAGGGTCTTTATTGTTGCATTTTGCGTCACACATTCTGGGTCAGTCCACTACCCAAATGCTTTTCCTCCTCGGTCATGCCTTTGTAAGATGTGCAGAATGTGGTGTTGAATTGTCTTGTTGAATTATGAATGGACGTTCCTTTCAAACTATGTTGTCTTGAAAGCAGAATATTATGCTCTACAATCTCTATGTACTTCGCAGCATTAATGATGCATCACAGAGGCGTAAATGACCTTTTCCAAGAGCACTGACACACTGGCCCTATATCATCACAGACCCTGGCTTTTGGTTGCTGGTATCAGTCTTTCTGTCCTTGGTCCAGAGCACACAGCATTCATGTCTTCTAGAAAAGATCTGGAATACTGACTCCTCTGACCACAATACACATTACCACTGTGTGATGCCCCATCCCAGAGGCTTCCTAGCCTAGAGAGGTTGGTCATCCTTTGGACCAGCTTGCTATAAGACTTCCTTTTGCCACAGTAAAGTCTGAACTGGCATTTGTGGTTGTTGCTACATAGATCTAGACAAAGGTATCACAAAGCCTATATTTGGGACATTGCTCTTCTAGAGTGTACAACAGCCAGGATCAATAGGGCCAAAATAAGAACAATTACGTCCTGGTCTCACATTGAGAAGAACTGCTGAAATCAATGAGAACTTAGTGACATTAGTTAACGGGTATGAGTGTAAAACTCTCATTTAATTACTTCTTTTTAATTGTATTATTTATTTTTATTATTACTAACCTGTTTTACAGTGACATTTATGTCCTCGCCCTGTATGTGTACCACTGACCATTAATTGTGTCATTATTAATGTCCTACTATTGATATCTAGCGGTGAGTTTGAGATAGAGCTGCATGTCCTCCTCCACTGTAAAATTGTAAAAAAAAAATTTAATTGGCACAAGAAAAATTTCATCACAAAATTACAAAATATTCTTTCAAATTTCAAAATTCTAACTGAATCTGAAAAATTCCCAGTTTTCCTTGGCAAAGGACACGCAGCACCTCTCGCCGCTACATATGTGGCAACATGTCACTGCCTGAGGGATAGTGAGTAACACGCTCCACACTCCGATCCCACTGATCCCACTGACGGGCTACCAAACCTCTTATTGTATATATGTTGCATATATATATATATATATATATATATATATATATAAGTTGCAAGGTATGTAACAGTGTGTATATATATATATATACGGACTGTTGCCATTTTATTATTTAATATATGCACCTTATTTTATTAATTTACTGGATATTATTTACTGAACTGTTTACTGGCTCTATTTCCTGAATTAGAGGAATTAGAGCACTGAATTTCATGCTTTGTACTTAATACAGTAATTCCAATAAAGCTTATTTGAACTGAATTGATATCTAACTGTAAGTACTGAATCTGTGCAATGCCTTTCGTGAAGAACACTACGGGCATATCTTGGGCTCTGTGAACATAGTTCTTCCACATGCTTGCTTGCTAACAAAAATATTGATCACAAAAAAAAGGTGTCACAAAGCAATCCTGAATGCACGTGGCTATATCTTGATGCAGTGCTGTCTGAGAGATAGGAGAAATATCCAACCCGCTTCCCATCTTTCAAGGAATATTGTTTTTATTAATTTCAGTAATGTCATTTTCTTGCATTTCTTGGCAAACTGGTGATCCTCAGCCCATCTTTGCTCCTAAACGATGTGGCCTTTGCTGGTCAGTTTATTGTACCAAATCATTCCTACAGACCTGTTGGCAACACCTGTTTCAAATCACAACATTATTTAATTATTTTATCTCATTACCAGCCCTACATTCCGTATATTCCAATATTATTTGGAATGTGTTGCAGGCCTGCATGGCAGGAATTGATGTATATTAACAAATGAGATGAGGTTGACCAGACACAACCTGAAATGTCTTGTGTTCATTCTGTCTGCAGTCTTATTTGCATTCTCCATACCATCCCAGCATTTCTGATTTGGAGTTGTAAATCATGCAGCTGATTAAGAGTGGAAAAAGGATGTAACACAAAACAAAACATATAATTGTCTTCCAAGAATGAGATCAGAAGCTCACTGTAATCAGGCATATCCCTTTTCTCGTGAGACTCGCTTTTCGGCTCAGCCTCAGCCAAACCAGCAGCTCCACATATTTAATAGTGACCCGCGTAAGCCAACCGGTCGAAGGGAGCTGCTGGTCACATCTGTTGCTGCACCGATTAAGCCTGTAGTAGGGGTCTCTCTCTCTCTCGCTTTCTTGCTGTTACATCACACCATGAGATCCTACTTAGTTTCCTGCACTGAAGTCATGCAAACACAATTACACTAGTTTTGATATGTATCTGAGAGAATGTACAGAGCATATTTGTGTGGGTCAGTTTGGAATAACCAGATGGAAGGGGGATCAGCGATAGCAGGACTACACGCAATAAAGCTCTCAGGAAAGTAATGCATGGCTGATTTAGTGCTGGAAGAATTGGGTTCACGTCTCAGCTGTCTTGAATCTGGTCACTTGTCCCTGGGTCCTCATGAGTATAGTCATCCCAGTTCTCAAATCAGGGAGAAAGCAAACACCACAATGAAAACATGACCCTAAAAACTCCAACTCCAGCCCTCATTTCTCTCCTGACAAAAGGATGGGGGGCGGGGAGGGGTGGTTTTTGCTTTTAGAGGCTGAAAATGAAGCAGGATGCCTGTTTGCAGGACACTCATTATTATGCTGTAAAAACAACATTGGCCACTGATCCAAATAATTTCCCCTAACTATGTCTTTATGCAGCACTGTATATTTGCTAAACTCACGGATACATATGGTTTATGTCTATGAGGAAAACAGACACTGTCCTTAAGGTAATGGTGGAAGATGCATCCTCAGAATCAGAATTAGTGTCGTTATGCATGGTACAATGACAATAAAGGAATTCTATTCTATTCTATTCTATTTTAATTAGAATCAGAATCAGAGTTAGAATCAGAATCTGAAAAATATATTTTAAAAAATATTTTTTGTATGTTATGCATACAAGGAATTTATCTTGGTGAGAGCACACATGTATGACATAACAAGCACTTTATACTAAGGAGAAAGTACAATAAGCTACAATAAGAATAACAAAGAGCCAGGAAAGGAGCTAAAGAGACGTGTGACTGTCTGTACTTACAGGGGTTGGACAATGAAACTGAAACACCTGGTTTTAGACCACAATCATTTATTAGTATGGTGTAGGGCCTCCTTTTGCGGCCAATACAGCGTCAGTTCGTCTTGGGAATAACATATACAAGTCCTGCACAGTGGTCAGAGGGATTTTAAGCCATTCTTCTTGCAGGATAGTGGCCAGGTCACTACGTGATGCTGGTGGAGGAAAACGTCCTTCTTGGTGGTATGCTGACATGACCCTGGATACCGTGGCTCTTGATACATCACAAAGACTTGCTGTCTTGGTCACAGATGCGCCAGCAAGACGTGCACCAACAATTTGTCCTCTTTTGAACTCTGGTATGTCACCCATAATGTTGTGTGCATTGCAATATTTGGGCAGAACTGTGCTCTTACCTGCTAATTGAACCTTCACACTCTGCTCTTACTGGTGCAATGTGCAATTAATGAAGATTGGCCACCAGGCTGGTCCAATTTAGCCATGAAACCTCCCACACTAAAATGACAGGTGTTTCAGTTTCATTGTCCAACCCCTGTATATGTATATGGTTATTCTATACAGGAGTGATCCTTGTGTACTTGTGATTGTGAGAACTGTTACTTCCCTCTTTACTTCGAAAAAAACATCCACATTTTAAAAGTAGGGAGCAACTGGTAGGCAGATGTCCCTGGAGAGTTTTTCCTTATTAGTTATTGCCATATATGCTCATGGCATTGACATCAAAATTATGCATCAAAAAATGAGAGACAGGCAAGCCAAAGAACTCAAGACACAGCAATATGTAAGACAACTAAGAGCCCTAACGACAGGTTTAAATGCAAAAGGAATACAGCTTTAGATTATACTTATTTGAAGATTTGAAATATGTATCTATTAAGGTCTGAATTCTCCATTTGTGCTGTAAAATTAAGCTAATTAACCACATACTACAGGTCGCAGAGGGCATTAGTATTAACACTGCCATGGAACTGGATGGTGAAACTGGAGTCAGCGCAGCAAAGGCTGGTGATGTAATCCACCCAGGCTTTGTTTTTATTTTCCCTCCTTTAATCCCACTATATAGGCACTCCTGGAGGGTTACTTTCTCCATATCCATTTTAATCCCACCTCTCCGTCTCGCTTTCCGAGTAGCTCTTAGTGTGTTTAATCCAATGTAACTATATGTAAGCAGGATGTCTCCTGTTCAGTGAATGCTCTGATGATATAACTGTTGCTGGTCTTGATTTGGCTGACCTGCGACCCCACAGGATATACTGTTGGTATTTGATGGACTCCTAAAAATAGGAACTGTGAGAAATTGAGAGTTAATCTCCTCTTTTTGTCTACTCTTTAGTTTCTATAGTGCTGCAGAAAATGTAATCTCAGAGTCAATGCAATGGGCAGTGTAATTCACTAGTGACCTTAAGTCAGCAACAGTGTTTGTCCTGTAAGAAATAGCAGTGAAATCTTGAAGGTGGTTCCGGGAGGTATGGATCCTGCAGAAACAGTTTCACTCTGAGAGGCTAAATCTCATAATAGAAAATTAAACTCTTATATTTCCACTATATATGCTGCTGGGGTTTTAGCTGTGGATTCCATAGGTTGTGTTAGGGTGTGTTGTGCTGGTATGTGTGGATCAGACACAGTAGTGCTGCTCTATCAAAAGAATACACTCATACTCAAAAAAGTAGTTGCACAAGTAGTTGCACCCAGAAGGAATCAACCGTCAGCAATGAAACTTGGTGGGTAGGTTTGACATTGTGAGGCACGTGAATGATTCAAGTTTCACCCTCACCCGCACATGTGACGGAAGCAAGAACAGGCCTTATTGCTGTACCTGACTGACCCGACAGCAATGATTGTGGACATTCAGTCAGCAGTGATGCCCTCCAAGAGTCATCCTGTTAGTGGCAGCACCATTGGCAGACGGCTGCATGACGCAGGACTACATGCATGCTGACCGTAACAACGGCTGTCCTTAACACCACATCAACATCGCCAAAGACTGCAGTGGTGTCGTCCCAGAGTGTCACGTAGTGACTCAGAATGGCAGCAGGTCATCTTCAGTGAGGAGTCCCACTTTGTCTTGGTGGAAATGACCAACGGATCAGTGTGCGGAGGCACCGTGGTCAGAGCCAGAGATAAACAGTTTGTTGTCATGTGTCACATGTCCAGAAGGCCTGGTGTCACTCCACCTCCACCCCTACCGCACAGTCTGCAGGGACTGTGTGAGAATATTCAAGCTGCATGGGATGGATTATCGCAGGACACCAGGTCTGCCATGTTGTGTTAGCAAACCTGGCGGCCCAACACCATACTGAGAGACACCTCTTCTGCATGTGTAGCTCAATAAATATTGCCCATATCAGTCTAAATGTATCATCATTTATTGTTCCTGGTAACCTTTATCTTCCTTCCCAATAGCTTTGCAATCCCACACTTCCTTCTGGGCACAAATATTGTTTTGATGATGAGTGTATAAAGTCAGAGATGGTAGCTTATCTGCTGGTGAGTGGTTTGTGTTGGTCATTCTCTAGTCCTGTATCAGTGATCACAAGACACTGCCCCTGGACTCTGTTGGCTGGATAGTTTTGGTTGGTGGACTATTCTCAGTCTAGCAGTGACACTAAGGTGTTTAAAACTCCAGTAGTGCTGCTTTCTCTGATCCACTCACACCAGTACCTAAATAATACCTGCTCTGTGGTGGTCCTGTGGGGACCCTGACTTTGAAGAACAGGGTAAATGGGGCTAACAAAGTATGCAGAGAAACAGATGAACTACATTCTGTAAATGTAGAGTGTTAGCTGGAGCTGATAAAATGAACAATGGTTGTAGAAACAAGGAGGTGGTTGTGGCTGATTGTATAGTTTATGTACTGTTAGGTCATAAAGCTAAACACAGTAGCAACAGTCATTTTGAAGCATGAACCCTTTGGCCTTTGTCCTTACAGTCCAACATACAATATCAGAAACAGCATAAGAAAGTCAATTTGAGGTTACACGTGTTGGGGTTTTGTGCTGATCTACACATGCGGTTTCCATGATGCTAATTGTTCATATACAATATAAACATGCTAGCTACATTAGTGCAAAGCCAAAGAACCAATCCTCAGAGAGAGACATGAAATTTGGGGTGATTTTTTTTGCCAAAATTTCACCCTATTACGGTATGTCCAATGGTCCAGTTCAGTAGCACTGTAGGCCTATCATCCTGGGTAGCGTGTCTGTAAAATATACATGTGTTTTAGGAAAATATCATGGATATTCTTCTGGCCAGAGAAAAACAAGTATCTCCAAAATGGCAGCTTTACTGGAGAGGAGAACAACCTCGTTTAATTGTAAAGTAAGTCAAAGGAACCAGATTTTGGGCCATTTCTGTTGGTCCATTCATCACAAATTTTACACACAGTGTAAGAAGCAGCTGCTGTGTTTAAATGATGCGTGCAAGTAAAAATCGTCAGAAATGGAGATACATGTTTTTTCTTTGGACAGCGACGATATATGAAAACGTTGAAGACCAAAATGATTTTTAAATCTGCTCAGACTTATGGTGCATACCATCTGCTGACATACGTGCTGCGCCCGAATAGAACACACATCCCACGGTCTCGTCAGCTGTCTCGTCACTAGCGCACAAGACTGAACAGATCCTGTAGGTAAGCAGAAAAATTGGGGTAGATGAAAAACATCTGTCTGTAATCCCTGCACTAATCCTGCGCACGTGCCGCCTAAAGTGAGCTAAATCTGTATTTCATTCATCAAAGGAGTATAACGGGGACAAAATCCCTGAAATATCTCTCCTGACTGCCAGAACCCTGAGGTGCTGACAGTCACTGGGTTTGTGTTGTGGAGTTTATGAGTTACAGGCATGTGAGTGAGACGCACTATTTAAACACTAGAGGGAGGACCTGAGCAGGACTGTCTATAACACCAGCCACCCTCGTCCCAGACTAAACAGGATAATGACACATTAATAAGCTGCTTCATTAAAGGCATTAAAGGGCCCATATCCTACAACTTTATTTACTTTTATGATCCACATATGACATTTGTGTCAGGGTCATGTAAACAGCTGTAGTTCATTACGCTTGTGAAAAAGAACCAGTTTTCTTCTATTTTTGCTTATTTGTCACCTGTAAATGTTTCAGATTAAACAATTTTTTAGGATGAGACAACATGAGTAAACATAAGATGAGACAACATAAGTAAACACAAAATGCAGCTTTGAAATAATCATTTCATTCATCAAAGATAAAGATTTCTTCCAAACCCCATATCGTGTTAAATATAGTGTTAAACAGTAATTGCCCCCTACACCTAATAAGTGGTTATAACTCTTGGCTGTAATAATTGGAATCAACGGTTTGTGACAACTTGGAATGAGTTTTGTACATCACTGTGGAGGAATTTTGGCCCACTCATAAACTGCCTGTTTTAAGTTCTTGCCACAGGATTGATATGGATAATATTTATTGAGCTACACATACTGAAGTAGTGTCTCTCAGTACAGCGTTGGGCCGCCATGTTTACTAACATAACATGCCTGACGTCTCGGCATGGACTTGCAGAGGTTCCTAAAGGTGTCCTGCAATAATCCATCCCATTCAGCTCCAAAACTTTTATTTTGGGATTTTTGAGACATTCGACTGAATTGGTTTAATGGTTTATTTAGTGGCTAACAGGGCAGTTACTATTCACATAAGGCCAGGTAGGGCTGAAGAGCATTTTTTTTCCTTCAGCAAATAAAATCATCATTTAAAAACAGCGTTTTGTGTTTTCTTGGGTTTCTTTGTCTAATATTAAGATCTGTTTGTTCTGTAACATTCAAATGTGACAAACAAAATAGTCAATTGCTCTCAGTTCAGCGAATCAAACCAGTGGCTGGAACCCTAACCTCCAGCCCACAACTGCCATGTCCTTGTGCGCTTACAGATGATCTGAAGCACACAAGTAAGTGCACCTCTGAATGTCTCAAAAGTACCAAAATAAAATTCCAGTGGATATGTTCAAAACAAACTAATTCAGAGGGATTTAATATAAAATAGTTCATTTGTAAAGAAACTTACAAACACTATTTCTTTTTTCACAGTGGTGGTGATGCGAATTAGACGTCCTAATACCTAGAGTTCCAATAGATCTATTTTATTTACTATCTAAACCAATGAGCTGGTTGTATACGCTGCTTGCCACCATTCCCAATTGCAAATTTCACCTCCTCCGTTTTAAATACATTGCAATACTTCTCAGATGTTAATTTCTAGTGTTCTACCGCCAATGACCGCCTTTTTTGTCCATTTCCTTTTACTCAGGAAAGACTTCCCAACAGTTACACCTCATTTCAGAGCCATAGTGTTGTCTTCTTAAAGTGGAAGGACAGAAGAAACACTGGTGGATTTTTTCTCCCTGGCATTTGGAAGGAGGCGTGGTTTCAGGCATGCCCCCGCCCCCCTGTAATCTATCTGATGGTAGCAGTTTTGGAGGTCTCCAATTTTCTCAATATCTTGTACTTACTGAACTCTTTGACTAGAAACTAAACCAACAAAGCGTAGTTTCGGACTTCTGAACAGAGTAACGTTACTTCCTGTTTTCATGTGGAAAATCACATGAAGGTAAAAGCACAAAAAATGTGAAGACTCAGACAGTTGGTGACAGTCAATGATGTTTGTTTTTATTTGTCGTTACATTATCGTAAATCGGACTTGGTTCCAAAAGTTCTGACCCGCTTCACTCCAGTGGTGAGGCGTGGCCTGCCGCATGTCAGTCGAAAGTGGGAGAGGCTTTAAGGGTCTTGCGCTCGAGTTAAAAACAGTCTGATCCGCACAGCTCCTCTCACCCAGAAACGTGGACGTTCACACTGCATCAAGCCTTCAGTGCAGAGAGAAATCCAAAAAAATGAAACCAAACAAGTTCCGTCCATCGTGCTTTTGAGTTTCATATGAGGAAAACAAGCAAACTTTATACTTTTTTTTTTTTTTTTTTTGGTTACTTGAATTGTTTTTATTACACACGCCCTTTTCTTGTAGTTTAGCTCCCCCACTGAGAAATTCTTAAACATAATCAATTTTAAATGCATCGAGTAAATTACTTAGTCGTTTATTCATGGTCGAAATACATGTTAAGTGAAATGCGTCCCCAAAACCGTATTTTGTAAAACTTAGCTGGCCCTTAGGACCCCACTGGCACACTGAGTAAAAAGCTGATGGTTGCAAAATGAACCAAAAAAAACATGAAACAGTTATAATACTTAGTTATAAAAAGAAACGTTGACATTACTTAACACATTTTAAGTAAAATCCCAAAGAGTTTGGCAGCAAATGATGAGGTTCAGAGTCAAACTGCACCGCCACAAATACACACACCCACACACACACACACACATTTTACACACGTGTACACGCTCGCTCGCTTGCACGCACGCACGCACACACACTCTCGCAGATGATAATGGACACTTCCTGGGTAAGAGATGACAGTTTCCTGTTCGGAAGGGCTTGGTGAAGTGGCACACTGTGATTGGCCATGTGAGGACTGAAGGAGGTAAAATAAAAAGTAGCCCCGGATTTTCGTTCCATCCTTCACCAATATCCGCTCTAGTCTTCTCCTGCTTTCATCCCTCGCACAGATCCTTCATTGCGCATCTGCAAAGAAGAGAAGTATCATATTTTTATGGCACTTACTGCAAAAGCAATGATGGTAACTGGCATAAAATAAAAAGAAACCAAGAAATTAGAGACATTTATTATCATCTACTGGTGTCTTTTCCAGTTTGTGAAGAGGATTTCAAAAGTCACGTTCTAAATAGAAGTGCAGTTAAAACCTGGATATTTGCAGTGTTACTAGGTTAACAGGTACCTGGTCCAGTTCCCGCTGCGTCTCCTCCTCCATCCTGCGGATGTCATCCATGGTGAGGTCCACCCAGCGGTCCAGCCAGCAGAACAGCTGACGGTGGAAATTAGTGAAGAGCCTCTTCTCCTGCTGCTCAAGAGAGATAGAGGAGAGAGAGAGAAAGGGAGAAAGCAGGGGAAGTGTTGTTACATAGTGAGAATTAGACATGTTCAACTGGAATTAGTGCAGCACAGTTTGGTTAAAAATAAAATTGGTTATTATAGCATTTTAATAACATTGACAATACTGGTGTTGCATAAAATGCAGCATTGAGCACTGAATGCTGATGAGCTAATGATCTACTATAGGTTTTAATCACCATTAAAATTACTTGGAAGGTGTTTGATCCTTCATTATAGGCCTACTTTTAATTATTAAGATATTATTATAATATGGGCTGAGCAGGGAGGTGTTATTACAAAAGGTCCCTCTATCACAGCCAAAACAGCGAGACTGGATAATATATTGAACACCTGAGTGTGATACATATTACCGTGTTCCTCTAACACGCTTTCAGTTTCGCACAAAAACAAAAGCTAAAGCAGGATGGGACATGTCCAAAGAACAAACCTTGTGAATGAAGTTCTCCACACGCCCCTGCAGACCCCACCAGCGGAAATGTACAGTAACCAGCTTATAAGCAGTCATGTAGGGACAGTTACTATTATGAAGTTCCTTCTACACAAGACACAACGAGAAAGGAAGAGGGGAAAATGTTAAACAGAAAGTTTCAGTATGTGTTTACATACTAATTGGTGCATTGTGTTAAGGAAGACGTACCTTCCATCCTGGGCCCAGTGGTCCCCTCCCAGTCTTCTCTGAGTGAAAAATAGCAGGATCCTCATCTGGCTTATAGTCCTGTAAGACAAGCATGCAAGTTTTATGTACAACCAAAATTCCAAGGAAGTTGAGAAAACATGTGAAGTGCCAATAAAAACAGAAAGCAGTAATTACTAAATTACAAAAATCTGTTTGATGTGTATCAAATGAAAAAAAAAAAGGCACAAAATACACAATATTTTATGTTTCACTGAAACATTAATTTTAATATGCTTTAATTCCAAATTTGACACCTGGAACATGTTCCAAAAAAGTTGGGAGAGGAGCATGTCTACCACTGTTTTACACTAACTTTCCTTTAAACATCAGTTAATAATCTTTTAGGGACTGATGATACAATCTGACTGAATTCTTTGGCATTCTTCTGTTATACAGCTGTGCAACCGAACAGGGTCTTTGTTGTCATATTTTGAACTTAACAAGAGACACATTTTCAACAGAAGAAAGTTCTGTACTGCAAACAGGTTAGTCTGGCAAGTACAGAATGAGGCATACACCGTCATGTTCAAATACGCACAGACATTTGTGAAACAGACGGCATCTAAAAGGCAGCATATGTTTCTGGTAACAATCTGGATAGTCCTTTTTTTAGGCCCAGAGAACACAATAGCCATTATTTCCAAGCTAACTGGTCAGACCATTTATTGAGCATCAAACCATTTTAGAAGAGCCTGAAGTCAGCAGCGCTGCTAGATGTTGTTGACACTTGCATTTATAAATGTAGAGACCATGTGGTGAGGTCTATCACAGAAACATGTCAGTTTTAAAATGCAGTCTGAGAGGTCAAAGTGATCATGGGGATTTATGGTCTTTGCCTATTTTTGGATGCTCCCTTTATATACAGACATGACTGCAAAACTGTTTAACCTTCACACAAGGTTCTTCGTCTTAGGCTATGTTCACCCGGCAGGTAAAAGACGCCCAAATCCGATTTTCTTGTTCGCAACACCTTTTAAATGTGTTCTATGTCATTAGTCTGAACAGTTCACACTCATGAACTAGCCCGCATGTGCAAAAGAAGAATGCTTCACGTGGCACGCTCATCCACAAGTAAGCAATTACCGCTGACGGAGGCAAGTCCACTCCTGGTTTCAGTTTCATCTTTACCAGCATTACAGGAGTGATCAGGAACTTCTAATGGCTGACTGCTGGGCTTAATACCAAGAACATGTTCGAACATGCTGTAAAAAGAGCATGCCATTCGGATGTAGCCATTTCTTTGGTTCACATCCTTGGTATCTTATTAGCTTTTAGACTACTATTTTGATGCTGCAGCTTCATTCGCACCGTGTTTAGCCATTTTGAATGAAAGGATTTCATTTTTTGGTACAGAAACATCAGCCCAAATGTTTGAGGTTTCAGCATCACCAACTTCCTAGTAACTTACTGCAGTCATCAGTTTCAGAATGAGTTTATGTTTACTAATAACAATAACACAAACAAGGTAAAACATTACATATATTTACGGTTTGAGTCTAAATGCAGTCAAAGTCAATTCTAAATTACTGCTTTCTGATTTTAACTTGTGCCTTTTTTTGGGATTGGGTTTGTATTAACTGTTAATTGAACACACTCGAGGCTGATTATCATGTCTGTCCTTCATTCTTTGCACACTGGTTATCTGCATTTCAAGGGGTATCAGGGTACACAGCTTGCATACATTTATCACACAGAGAAAGCGAGCACTGCAGAGTAATTCCTTGTCTGACTCACCACATCATCCACCTGAGAACGATCTGCAATATCGATGGGCACTACCTCAGTTTCCTCCCACACCTCAGGAGGAAGCCCATGAGGCTGGAGGGTAAAGGGACAGACACAGAAGAAAATCAGAACTTGCCTACTGCAACTGTAGCAATACATTATTATGAGGTACTAATTCTAAAAAACATCAGATGAGCTAACCCTACTCAATGATACAGAATTCACTTTTATTACACTTTATGATAAATTCAGTCACTCACATTATCGGTTGTTCCCATGTCAGGTTTATGCCAAGTCTCAATCTTAATGAAAAAGTCATCTTTCATATACTCATTCTGGGGAAAAAGAGCGGACCACACATCACAAAAAAAATCTAATTTTATGTGATTTCATGATTCATTTAAAAGCTGAAAATCTATATACTGCTGGAATAAATGTTGACCAGTGACCTGATCTCTTAAGAAATTCTATTATGAAATGTAACAAAATTCACACATACTAAATGACACAATACCAAAATAATCACACACTTACTGTAACAACTGCAGCATTCCAATGTTAATCCAATGCAGGAGCAGGGCATGAAAAAAGAGAGAAGGAATATCAATACTAGTTTCTAATGACAAAATGACTGGCATGACTGACATTTACAGCATGTTTTAATCAGTGATGTTCATAGCAAAAATGAATTGTTCCTGTACATACTGTTTAATACAGACTTTAAACATACTTCCTCATAATGAAGTAAAAATCCAGTCCAGAACAGAAACAACCACAGGCAAAACACAACGAGACATTCATGTGTGCCTTTGTTTAAAACATCAACATGATGCAGTGGAACAGGACACGTGGGCTTCGGATTCGTCCTACTCTGGTGTAGTTAAATTCTAATCAATACATAAGACACCTAGGACAAACATGGGCTTTCCTGTTGTACCACATATTTGCATGTGCAACATACAATCATCCCCCCTGTTTAAAAACAACACACAAGGTAAAACTTACTGGTGCGGCAGTAGGGGTAGGCATTCCAGGCTTTCTCGTGAAAGACCAGGGCACCCTCTGGGGCAAACATTTGAATGAAGCTGGGCACCTTGCTATAAGGGAAAGAACACTTTCTTCAAAATATGTAGCTCTGCAAATTAAACTCCTGTTAGCACCTTGAGGGGTATTTCACAGAGCTGGGTTTCTCAGTTAGCTAGATAACTTTAGAACAAAGTTTAGTACACGTCCAATAAGAAAGCCCATCAGCTCTTTTCCTTTTCAACAGGCCTGACTTGGGCTTATGTTGTCTGGCTAAACTGAGAAATCACGCTTTGTGGAATACCGCCCTGAAGAACCTAAACCGTTTATGCTTACAGGTCAACAAATGGGGTTTTCAAAAAAAACCTTCCCCAACATGCTCTGTGGTTAAATAAGTTCCAAAGTCACCGTGTTATACATTTTATATTCATTTTCATATCAACTGAATATCATTATCTCATTTGAATTACAAGGTTGTGAAAGTAGGCAGAATGTTGCTATTTCTACACACATGCTACATGAATACCAACAATCCATTGTATGTAGGGATGAATGATGATAATGCATTCATACCGGTATTGGCAGGTATTTGATAAAAAACAAATCTACTGGCATTGAACAGTTCTTTTATTGATTTATTTAGACTAATTGTATTAACTGTACTCCAGACGAGCACAATATTTAGATGACTGTGGGCCCCTGCACTGAAATGTCCCAATTCCTACTTTTGACAAAGTTTGTGTGTTGTCATCTGTATCAGCATCGGCATACATGTAGATCAAAAATACCAGACAACAGCATCGGCCCACAGCTCCCAAATCTGCACATGTACATAGTACTTAGACTATTTATTGTTACTCACTATTTACCTGCCTTACTTCATTTTACATAGCACAACAGTGGTCTGCTGTTGTATTCATATGTTTAGTTGGGGGGGGGGGGCAGGATGTTATTCCACATCTCACAGCGATAAACAACCGACGGAGGGCATGAAGCCATGCAAACTTTAGCAAGGCTACCGCGTTACCACCAAACATGGATTATCATGGGCAGACAGCTTTAGATGTATATGTTAAGAATTTAAAGTGGAAAAAGGCAGGAGCGAGGTTTTTTGTATAATACTGGGCTAGGCTGGGATTTAACATCCAGTTATAGCCAACTGCTGCAGCCAACGGCAAAGCTGAACTCCTGACAGCAGTCCGCTTACCGCTGTAGGAGAACTGCAGTGGCAGAATTTTCTTTCAAGGCTCTGAAAACAGCGGAATATCCCGTTTGCCATCATCTGTTTACAGCAAACACGTGAGCACAGCATCGGCTCACATACCCTTACATCAACCGCTGCTGCAATAACGATTATAAATATAGCTCTATGAAAAGTCAATCTTAAGAACCCGAGACACACAGACAACGTAACTGTGCATTACATTACATGGTCAACTTGCCCGGTGAACAAGCAAGCTGGCTTGCAAATTATGTAATTTAAGGCTAATGTTATTACCAGTAAATATTTTCCCAAGCTTGGTATGACTGCGTTAACTCACTTCCCAATTTTCAACTTTCCACGTCCATCCAGTCTGTTTGGAGTTCAAAGCATTGATCTCATTTGTGGAACCCGCCAGATAAAGCAAGGAGAGGAAACCAGTGGGACAAAAACTTTTTTGCGTTGCTGACAATCGGCAGTGTCTCAAAATGACCGACATCACGAATTTGTCATTAATACTTGATACTTGTGAGTGTAAATGAGCCCAGCTCCAACATTGATCGATCACTTCTTCTTTTGTTTTTCGGAAGGCTCCTGCCTCTTGCTGTTAGACTCGAATGCTGCTTGTACATTACTGCATTCACAGGCGTCACCAGCTTTTTGTGCGACGTGACAAATCGTAGCAGTTTACTCTGACGGCAGAACAAATACCTGCTACGCAAATCGCATACAGGTTGGCTGGCAGGTCTGATGTCAGCTTTGAAACACTTATTTTAACCAGGGGTTCCTAATCGTCCAGGCTGACCCTTTGTTATGTTTCACCTTATTCTACACACCCAACCTAGCCAACGAGGGGGTTGTTAATTACTTAACAAATTTAATCAATGAGACAAAATGCACAAATACGTGCACAGTGCTGGGTTGCAAGTACTCAAATAGGCAGGCTCCTTATCATATGAAACGCTACTCTCCTTGTAGACAAATACAGCTCAGACCCCACCCACCAGAGGTCTCTTAATGAGGAAAGTGTCTTTCTACATATGCGTATGTGACCATTAGCATCACTGAGAAACATCTTTCACTTGGAAGCATGCTGGCACTAATGAAAAACACCAATCCCAGATTAGGAGCGAAAAGCTCCAACACAGATTTGACTTCCAACAGAATCAACATCAGCGAAGAGGGCAGTGAGAGCACATGTGTACCTGTGTATGTGGTAGATTTTGTGAGTGTACTGGCCCTTCTCCCCTTCCTTCTCGTACGGTTCATTCCGGAGGACTTCGATCCCCTCTCCTCCTCCCGTGTTGTTCTTACTGGCCTCGGCAACCGAGTACAGTTGGCCGACCTGGTACTGGGGTGGGGGGTTGGGGGGGGATTACATAAGTAACTAATGGCAACTAACAGCTAACACAACACAATGGGATATAAACACTTATAACAGAGTATGTCGAAGAAACGTGGTGTCTACATGACAGGTTTACTTACACCGCTCCGCATAACAAAGATACAATGAGCAGCTGTGGCTACCAAGCTAAGCTCCACAGAACTGAGCTAGCTAGGTTAACTAATGCTAGCTTCTGTCACAAAAGCAATAACAGGTCTAAAATGAGATATTACAGTTCTGGATGTTGTGACTTACCTCTTCTACTGAACATGGCAACACCACTTGACTGAAAGAGAAGCGAAGAGAAAGATTATGTGAGTTGTGAACATTAAGGCTACAGGATTTAGATAACGGAGAAGGGATGAACATCACTGGCAGGCTAACGCTCCAGCGCCCTTAGCTCAGGCACGGGCGTGAACCAGCTCAGTTTGGTGGCTATAACCCACGTTTTTCTCTTTTATTTTGGCAAATATGTACAACATGAGCGTGGAAAACAAAGCGCCTGAGCAATCTGGCAAAACTGCATCTCTACTGTGCCTCACGCTGCTGGACCCCATATGAATCGCTAGCTTGCTAAGTTTAGCACGCAGGCTAAAGTAAGTCAGCCGAGCTAATGCTAGCAGAGAACGGAGAAACCCAATCACTGCCTCGCGTTAATTACGCCTTATTTACCACGAGAGTCTTAACTCACACGAATGACATCTGTTTTTTCGTCAAAGGTAAATAGTTTACATGACAAGAACGATGTTATGTCAACGGGTACTCACTATTCCTTGATGAGTACCATCCCGAACCTGTACAGAACGGTACATTCAACAAACAGATCCTGGTCGGCGGAAACTGGACTAGCGCGTTTGGATGCGTCATCAGGGAAGTGGGGGGCTTAAAGGGCTACTAGGGGGACTAAGAACGAAACCATGTTGGGAAGGGAATAGGAGAAGAGAGACACAACACACACAGTCACGCATTATGTAGTTGGTATTCCTCACTTTGTGGGGTACTACCGTTTCCGTTACACTGAGATACTACTAAACGCTGAAATGACCTTTCATTTCCAGCAAATACTAACTAATATATCCGAATTTTGTTCTGATTTGGTCTAAGACCAAGGGAATGAATGCATTTATCTTGGATAACAGCACCATGTTTTTGGTTATGTGTAACCATCATACGTATATTCACAGTCGAATTAGCAATTTCTGCTGTTTGGTTGAAATTCAGTAATCCCTGTCATCAGGAAGTCAGTCCCCGGTGATGCCACAGCCACCCGTGGTGAGGAGTCCAAGACGGGGAGACCCTCCCTTTCCCCCTTAGCAGAGTAGATTGTGTATATAAGGTGGAAAGGGCAGGAGGACGATCTGCACAGTTTTATTTTTGTTGTAATAATACTGGATTATTCTGGAATTAAACAATGACACGTTTACCATCCATGGCTACACATCTGATTCATTCCACTGCTGGGGAAAAACCATAAAAGGTGGCCTGTGCCAAAGTTCTGGCACATTTGATATTTTATTTCTTTCCATTATGTTAACTCAGCAAATAAACATACATTGTGGCCTAACATGCAACATTTAGATTTGTAAAGAATGGTTTCCCTGTAAGGAAAGTGTTAACTTCACATACTGACACACCAAAAGTCATGGAATAGTAGTATGTGTGAACTGGTGTTCACTTAGGGGATGGCTTGGAAATGCCCACACCTGTACAAGTTGTGAGGTGTTATCTTGTGAGGTTGAACACTGACCAGTGTGCTCATGGCAAGACGACGTGTATTACTGCAGTGGCTACCCACGGGTGCTTAATGATTGTGACTGGTGGTGTCTGGCTAGAAGTGTTTGTGTGAACAGACAAGTGACTCTGTCAGAAATCACATCCACGTTCAACGCAGGGGGCTGCACAAGCATATCTCGCAGGTCGGTATAGTGTTCCATGGAATATGGGAGCAGAAGATGCACCAGAGTACATCTGTTAACTCCAGAACACCAGACACAGCACCTCATCCAGGCTTGTGAGATTGCTAACTGGACCCTAGAGGACTGGCAACATATGGTGTGGTCCGATGAGTCATGGTACCAGTTGTTTTGGGGTG
The DNA here is from genome assembly GCA_034552555.1 of Semaprochilodus insignis. Lineage (NCBI taxonomy): Eukaryota > Metazoa > Chordata > Actinopteri > Characiformes > Prochilodontidae > Semaprochilodus > Semaprochilodus insignis. The sequence goes on along the minus strand of CM067477.1, from coordinate 12,093,376 downwards.
ATGGTAAGGCTCGTGTGTGGCACAGACCCCATGAAGCAATGTACTCCAGTTGTCAACAAGGCACTATGCAGGCTGGTGGTGGTTCCATACTGGTGTGGGGGGGCTTCTCATGGTATGTGTTGGGTCCATGGGTTTTACCTGACCATGTTTCACTGCTTGGTGACCATTTGAACCCTCAATGGACTACATGTACCCCCATGTACATGACGTGATATTCAAGCAGGACGATGCACCGTGCCTTCAGGCCCAAGTTGTTCAGTATCGGTTAAAGGAGCATGCTGGAAATATAAATATATATTTGTAGTACAGCTCTGCTGATTAGACAGAAATGTTATTTTGAGATAATGCCTATCCCTATAGCCTCTTTTGTCACTATGAGTGAAAATGTTCTTTAATAACCGAACATTGGGTAAAGGAGAATATTTTAACTGGGAGGTAGAAAGTGCTCTGTGTAGACACTTAAATTCCTAACCATTGTTTGTTCAACCTACTTGACATGTAGGTGCCTAAATGACTTTCTACTGTGATGTAAAGAACATAAACAGAAGATGATAATGACATTACCTTGTGAAATTTCCATGGGTACACAGAAACACATATGCGTGCACACATTTTACCATTAGAGGAAGCATATGGGGAGTGGGGGGGTTGGGGGTTGGGGCACCCAGGGGTAAAAAGTCCATGCACACTGGTTGTTGCACTGGACAGTTGCAACATTGGATCCAGTAACTTCTGGATATACCTTAGGGGGGTTGTGAAGATACAGAATGCTATGGTATGTAAATTTCAATATACAATGCACCAGGGTTACTGTTCATTATCTTATTTTGGGGGTTGTTGATGGGCATCTGTTGCATAGCTCTAAATCAACTGACAAAAGTACAGAGGCTGTAATCTGACTGTTACCTTTACAGCATGCTGGTGACAAATGTGGCCTTATCAACTGAAAATATGTTAGAATGATGTTGTCAAATTTTGTTTTACATCATTTATCAATCCACTCATTCATTTATATACATTTATTATATATCAGTGATTTAGTTATTTTGTGTTTTGCTTTGTATGCCACAACAGCTTGACTGTCCAAAAAACAGTTGTAGGCACTGTAGTGCATAAACACTGCAAGAAAATGTAGACTGACTGCATCTCAGGGAATGGTTGCATGGGTGTTGGGCGTTGGCCGTGCAAATAATTTTGCATGGTTGCTAGCGAGTTTCTGTGGTATTCTGGGTGTTTGCTAAGATGCTGCTAGATGGTTGCTAAGATGTTGCTACGAGGTTGCCAAGGTGGTCAAAGTGGTTGCTAAGGTGTCGCTAGGGGGTTGTTATGGCTGCTAAGACATTGCCAAGAGGTTGCTGTGGTATACAGGAAGTTACTGAGTGGCTGTTAGGGGGTGTTGGTGAAAACAAATGGAGGTCTATGGGAAGAATGAGGGATGAAAAAACAGCACATAATGGAGTGAGGGTCTGTATGACTGTGGATTAGACACATAGAGGAGCGAGGGTCAGTATGACTGTGGATTAGACAGATAGAGGAGTGAGGGTCAGTATGACTGTGGATTAGACAGATGGAGGAGTGAGGGTCTGTATGTCTGTGGATTAGACACATAGAGGAGTGAGGGTCTGTATGGCTGTGGATTAGACACATAGAGGAGCGAGGGTCTGTATGGCTGTGGATTAGACACATAGAGGAGCGAGGGTCAGTATGGCTGTGGATTAGACACATAGAGGAGTGAGGGTCAGTATGGCTGTGGATTAAACACATAGAGGAGTGAGGGTCTGTATGTCTGTGGATTAGACACATAGAGGAGTGGGGGTCAGTATGGCTGTGGATTAGACACATAGAGGAGTGGGGGTCAGTATGGCTGTGGATTAGACACATAGAGGAGCGAGGGTCAGTATGACTGTGGATTAGACAGATAGAGGAGTGAGGGTCAGTATGACTGTGGATTAGACAGATAGAGGAGTGAGGGTCTGTATGACTGTGGATTAGACACATAGAGGAGTGAGGGTCAGTATGGCTGTGGATTAAACACATAGAGGAGTGAGGGTCTGTATGTCTGTGGATTAGACACATAGAGGAGTGGGGGTCAGTATGGCTGTGGATTAGACACATAGAGGAGTGAGGGTCAGTATGGTTGTGGATTAGACACATAGAGGAGTGAGGGTCAGTATGGCTGTGGATTAGACAGATAGAGGAGTGAGGGGTCAGTATGGCTGTGGATTAGACACATAGAGGAGTGGGGGGTCAGTATGACTGTGGATTAGAGGTTGGGGATCTGGCCTGAGAGAGTACATGACGTTTGGGGTGTGGGTGTGTGGGAGAAACTGAACGGGAGTAACAAAGTAAAATGATAAGCAAACATGTGTGGGTCAGAACAACGTTGTATTTGTGCTTGGGGGCCGGCCCTGAGATAGGGCATGTGAAACGGTTAAGCAGAAGTACAGTAGATGGAAAAAATATGGAATACAAGGAAGACCAAAAATAATGACAATAATAGTAAGAAAACAAATATAAATCTGACCACATAGTGTTTAGTATTGATCACTAATAATTCAAAATCACTTTATAAAGTCAAAAACATAATTAATATGTAAAATAGTGTTTTTAAAATATTGGCAACAGACCCAGAAAACTGGGCAGGAATTATATAATGTATATCAAATTTTGATTTGGGATAGTTTATCCCACCTGATGATGCACTGAAAAGCACATGCTCACGCTCTTTGTTCATCCATAAACTAACCAAACATATAAGTCACATATATGATTATTGAGGGAGATTAAATCAAACCTGCTTCATAGTGTGCGGAATGCTGCGACCTGTGCGGGACCTCTTCTGCATCTTCATCGCCGGTGCATTATTCTCCCATTGAAATTCCCTTCTCCTGCTCTTCACTTTCCCTGGCCCCCATCCTACACTCTCTCCCACTATATCGCGAGAGACAGACTGGGACAGGAGGCAGAGAAATATTCATATTCTTATAACAACAACAGAGCAATATATAGTCGCCATAAACAGATGTAATGGCTACCATAACATTCATCAACACGTTCACCCTTAACTGATGTGAAGCGTTAGATAAGGTGGAGAGAGTGGGATGAGAAGTGATATTGAAGGCAACAACACAGGCTTATTGGCTATCCAGCTAGCAATGTAGCTGTCTGGCTAGTTAGCTAGCTAGCTAGTTACAAGATACAAGGTAATTTACGGATAGTAGCTTAGTTAGCAGGCTAGCAAGATTCATTAGCTACTTTCCGAGGCAGTTTTGGTTTTCTCCGAGTTTGCAAATGCCTTCTATTTCGAACAAGGTAGGTTAAGTTTTGGGAATTTTTTTTTTGTTTGAGATAAACTCACAGCACGAAGCAAAATGCAGCTAGCGAGCGAGCGAGCTGGCTGGCTAACGCTTTTATTAGCAAAAGTTGCCTGGCTAGCGTGTTATGCTAGCTAACGCTACTTGGCTCAGCATATTGACATTATTAGCTCGTTGTCGCGCTAGCTGGCTGTATTTTGTGCTCCGGTAACGCGACCATGCATGGCACAACACTACTAGAGCTTAATATCTCGGTCTAGCCTCTGATTATATGACAGCTGTGTTATCGTAGCCAGGCCTGTGTACGAGTCTGATCTGTTGTTTTGCTCTCCCATCTAACGTTAGCAAAGCCACAAAACAAGAAAGGCACCGGTCTCGAGTTACACACGGACCCGAAAATGGTGAGTGACCACCGGCCCGTTTATAATGTTTTGGTAGCAGCTTGCGATGCGAACTGGCTACCTTATTTCGGTGTCAACAAGCTTGCTTTCATCTGCTTGACGTAGTGAGTATATCATTAAAAATGCTGCTCCAAACGTGGAGCAGGCTAGCAGGTATATAGCGCATTTACACACATCACTCACTAACACAGCTCGCTAACCTGCTGACTGAAGAAGTGAGTTATTAGATCATTTAGCTTTATCAACTGGTGTTGTTTTGCAGGTTTCAGGTCGTCGGTCACACCGTCACCTGCTAATCTCCAGTAGCTTCGAGCTTCGTATGGTGTGTTGATGTCTCTGTTGATCTCTTTGAAAAGCTGTATATAATGCAACTTATATAGATAGATAGATAGATAGATATAGATATATAGATATGGCAAGATCATCTGTTGTAGTTTTGGTATTAGATCAAAACAACCTGCTATGTGTCATTCTGTCTGGGGTCATTTGTTCTGAGAGTAATGATGAGGCATGCCCTGCTATCATCTGTCGTTTATAGATACTGCTGTTTTTATTTTTTGACTCATTCATGCATTTCTAGAGAATGACCTAAAGCACTCACTGTGTCTTACGCTAAGGGGACAGTCTGTGTTGCCAGATGTCGTGAGAGAAACAAGCAACAAGGTGTATGAAAACAAGCCCAAAAGAGGCGGAAAACAGAAGGGCACAATGTGTGAGAGAGGCGTCTCTATCAGTTTGTATATAAGAATTTCTGTTGCATTTCATAAGCAACCCATCAATTAATTTCAGAACCACTGTAACCCAGTTATCAGGACATGAAGAATGAGTAACAATAAATGAACGAGGTAAAAATGAAAGTAAATATGTCGCATGAAACAAACTGGTCGATTGATTTTATCAGTGAAGGTAAAAAAGAGATTGCTAACAAACTCATACAGTCTGCCGGGCCTTTGACTGGCCATCTCAGTTTATGTATAGAAAAAAGACCTGTGTCATTTAAAGACTCTCCACATGGATCGTCCCCCACTTGGGGTTGAATCCAGTCATTAAGTCCACTCTCTCTCTCTCTTCTTACTCTTTGTACAGTATGTGTTTTTTTTATTTTTCTTGTTACATCTACATAGTCCTTGGCATTGTTAGTGAACTAGCTAAAGAAGCTCCATTGTCAGTGCACTGGCAGCGGTGCGATTTTGATTTGTTTTGGTTTGTATGGTTAAGGGGAGGTGGGAATGGGGTTGTGGACAGATCATGCAAAAGGACAAACTATCAGTTTCTCTATTAGACGGGTGTAGTGGAGAGGGACAGGATCAGGTAGCCAACCCAAGTAACTAGCTATAAAAAAAAAAACTGCAACCAATGACTACCAATATTTGTAAGCAACTTTACAGAAAAATAAGCCTAAAGTTGCTTATAATAACAGTGGGGACAGTCGGTATATACATTCTCAATAATTTGTGAGGTTTGTAGTGTCATTACATTACCATTGGTTTTGCGACTGCTAAGTATACAGTATTAGTATTACCTTTTTTGAACTGTGAACATTTTGCGCTGTTGTAATTAAGGCCCTTGAGGCGCATCACAAGTTAAAGAAATATTTTCTGCTTTACTCAAAGAGATTGCTTTTATTATTATAATACCAAAAGTTTAATTTGTGTTTGCAATTCATAGAGTAAAATATCAGTACTTGGCATCCATGAGTCAACATGATATTGCCACACAAAATATCCTGATAATATGCTTTATCGACAGCTCCCCATTCCCACTGTCCAAGTAAGCTGAAAGACAACTTACTAGGACAGATGCGTGCTTACGTAGAATTCACAGCTGAGACGGATGTTTTCCACATTATCATTACTATAAGCGGTAGTAGTTGGAGTAGTAATGGTGAAGCCAGTCATTGTTTCTCTGCTATGTGTTTAAAGGCCTCCATAAAAACTTACCAGTCACTCACAAGTCAAAGTGATGTACATAGTGATGTACGTAGGAGTGGGTGAAATATGGAAAAAAAAAAAAATTGTATTAAATACACAGTATGCGTCACGGTATTTTGTATGGTATCAAAACATTACCTAATAAAGACATATTATAAGATCATGTGAATATGTTATATTTTACATTATGCATCATAAACTATGTATATTCACAATACGTAAAGATAGATTCTCAATATACATTATGAATCACATTTTGGAAGAGGCAAAATAAGAACCAGTGGTGCCAAAAACCTTTTTTTTTCCCACATTTCACTTACTACACTTAATTAAATAAAGCACCACTATTTATGCTCTATTTCTAATTACATTACATTATGATATAATTTATCCCAATTACAATAAGCATCATCATATTGCCCAAACATGGTGCAAACATGACTTTTATGGAATATATACTGTAACTGTATCTGACAACATTTCCAAACTTTTTTCTTGCTTCATTGCAGGCCATGGATCCGTTCCTCTGGTTGCTTGTAGGGCCTTAAAAAAAGAACAAGACCACCAGAGGGAAATAAAACATCATCTCCTCTCCATTGCTCATTCAACACTAGCCCTCCATCATCCTCAGCATGCAGATGCCTGTATATAAGTTAGCACGTGCTGCTTCCTGGAGGGTCCAGAATCTGTTATAGAGCTGCTTCAATCACTTATTAAATGGGGAAAGTCCGTCATTATTACTCGTTGCTTGGCCAGTCATTTTTCCCAGATCTGCGACGTGTGTAAAACTTTACCTGATGAACAGAGCGTGCCTCCTCCTCAACCCATCAGATTCTGACAATCGCTTGATCCTTGATCAGAAGGCTTCAGTGATTAGTCTTCAAATCAGACAGTCACCCATCTAGTCAGTTATGAACGGCTCCCTCTTAACTCCGCCCAGCCCACGGGCTGCAGCAAGCTCCTCCCCTCTTCCCCCATCTCCGTCTCCTTCCCCATCCCCTCCGTCTCCCTCCTTACTGCCCCTCTCTCCACGTCCTCCTCCATTACCCCCTCCGGTTCCTGCTGGCCAGCCACTGTCTTCTCTCTCAGACACACCCACTCCCTCGCCCTCTCCCTGCCTTAGCTGGACCGAGTTCTGTGAGCTTCATGCCCGGGTAGCGGCTAGTGACTTTGCCCGTCATTTCCGGGCCTTTTTGCTGGAGAACCCGCATTACTCCCCGGATTCTGCTGCCGCTTTCTGCCGCCGCTTCACAGACCGCTTCGTTCGACATTTTGAGAGCGAACTGGAGGGAAGCGGTGCAGGGAGGGAGGGGACAGGGAGCTGGGTGGCCCAATCAGATGCTACATCTCTGGAAGAAGAGGCAACGTCTCCGCCCCTTCTACCACCCGAGGTTATCGCCCCCTGCCCACCTGCTCACATTCGGGCTCCACCAAAGCCTCTTTCGACTCGGCCAGTGTTGGACAGCCGAAGTGGGGAGAGGTTCCAGAACCCTGCAGCTTTTCAGGACTCTTATGCTCACACACAAATTCTTCCTCCTTCCTCTTCATCGTCTTGTTCCTCCTCGATGGGTGGCAACAATGGGCGGAGGGAGGACAGACTGACGGTTAAGCTGTGCCCTGGCAACTTGCCTGGCAACGGAGACATGGAAGAGGAGGAGGACGGCTGGGCAGGACCCGTGACTGGAGAGGAGGCAGAGTCAGACGAGCAAGCAGGGAAGGATGGAGAGGCAGAGAGCGGGGCTCTAACTGACAGAGCTGATGGCAGCCAGACTCCAGTAAGCCCCACCTCTGGTGTGCAGTTGAACTCTGGCTCTAAAGGCAATGGCACACCAGGAGGTCACTCCAAAAACAAACTGAAGAAGCGCTTCTCCCTGCGCAGTGTAGGGCGCAGTGTTCGGGGGAGCGTACGGGGCATTCTGCACTGGCGTAGCTCCTCCAGTGACTCTCCCCAAAACTGTGGACCCTCAAACCCGTCGCCACTGCCCTCCAGTTACAGCTACACTACAGGCCTGCAGGACGGCAAGAGGACCTCAGGCTCTCAGGCCATTCCGGCCTCTCTCCCTGTCTCTCTTTCTCTCCCGCTGTCCCTCCCTCACTCTTCCTCGTCCTCCCTGCCCCCCTCTTCATCCAGCAGCGCCACCTCCCTCTCGCTTTCCGAAGCCCGTGACCGGCGAAGGAGTAACGGAGAAGGTGAAAAGGAGAAGTGGAGCCACCGACTGGAGAAGCTGCGGCTGTCCCGATCTCCCCCACCCTCTTTGTCTGCCACCATGGGACCCTCTTCTGCCCTCTTGCCCTCTGCCCTGCCCCCTAGCAGCGCAGCGGCTCCAAGGAAGACAGGCAGGCTTGTCCGGGAAGGAGGAGTGACTGTCTTCTCATCCTCAGACGAGTTTGCTGGCTCTCATGGTTTTCCGGGCTTTTCCTTTGGATTGCTCCACCATGGTACGGACAACAACTCAGCCGCTGGCTCTGGCATAGGGCAGACTGGTGGAGTGCAGCCTCTGGCCACAGGGGTCGCTATAGGTGGACGAGGCACGCGCTGGCACAAGTGTCGGCTGGTTCTGAAAGAGAGAGACAAGGAAGGAGGGGAGAGAGGAGAGGAATACTTCCTGGAGTTTTACATCCCTCCCAAGGTGAGTAATAAGAGGATGTTAATGGGCATCCATCAGTTAGTTTAGAATACCTCCATCCGTGTCTTTGGTTTGCCGCAGTTGTCTTTCAGGTACAAATAAGTTCGCAAAAGTTGTGATAGAGTATGACCACACCGAATCATTTAAGGATGATTTTCAGAGATTTAAAGGAACATAGAACCTTGTAAAGGTAAAATGTAAAATGTCATCCATAGTCACAAGGGCTGAAATGCAAAAATCTTCAGTAGTGGTGATGGGAACCAGATGTGCAAAGCATTCCGTGCCTCGAAAATCTCTCTTACAGGAAGCTAATACATGAAATAGTTATAAATATATTGCCAATTATGGTGGGCAGGCTCCTATGTCTGGGAAACTGTGCGCAGAAGAATAACAATCAATATCATTGAAAATCAAAAGTAATACCCAACATTTAACCTTTACGTTTACCCCTGTTTTAATTACATATTTAAAAAATTAGGAAACACCTGTAGGTTCTCTGGTGTGCAGGAAATAGTAGACTGTAAACTGTAGACAGTGAGACCCCTGTTTCCTGTACCCACTACTAAAAAGAAATTAGATTAGTTAGGTTTCACAGAATTTCTGCAGATAAGGATTCCTCTTTATTTTCTCTTGGGGACAAAAAACCAACATAATACTTGCATTAAGTAGTGATTTATATGATTATCAACATGCCGCTTACTTGTAAAACTGTTTCCCAGGCACAGTATAGTTTTGAACTAAGTTGAACTGTTAGTGGGGAATATGGAAAACTGCATACTCCTTAATTAAACTTTGAAGTATCATCTGAATAAAGTTTCAGTCAGATGTCTTGAGCGAGGTTATTTGATTTGCTTGGAAGGTTGGAATGTAATGCTTGTGCCTGTTTAGTGTTGCTAAGAATCCAAGTAATGTATATGGCTGGAATTAAAGTGAACTAACAAGGTGCTCTTATTCTTCAGTCCTCCAAGCCCAGACTGACTATCCCATGCTGCTCCATTGTTGATGTGAGGAGCACCACAGCTCTTGAGGTGCCAGACAAGGAGAACACTTTCCTTCTGCAGGTATGTCTTCACTGTCATACCTTGTTCTCTTAGTTTCTGTTTCTGTCTCGCTGCCTGTGTCCTCTGTCCAGGATTTATAGTCTCCCACAGCCTGTCATACTATGACCTGCTCCTACTCTGATTTCACTGAATGTCTCTTATTCCTCTCTCTTTTTGTCTGTGGCTTTCTTTGTAACTCTCTGTCTTGTTCATACTTGATCCTCATCTGTTTCTTTGACCTGCTATCAGCTGGAAGGGCAGGTGCAGTATGTAATCGAGACCAGAGACGCAGTTCAGATGAGAGCTTGGCTGAGTGATATCAGGAATGGAATCTGTCTGAGGTAACATGCATTCAGTTAAGTTGTCAACATATTGGCCAAAGGAATACTGAACAGTTGTTCTTGTCTGCTTGGGTTCGTAGAACTCAAAATTATTTTGCAAAGTAGAACATGATTGATGCAGCCATGTTTCAATTATTTCTTCTTTTGTAAGCATCTGTTGCAGGTTTGGACAAAATTCATAGACAGTTGGCTAAAATCTTATTAAAATAACAGCCCAGTTTTTGTCAAAATGCCCATTTTTAGAGTGTTACTGTTTGGGTGCGGTTTGGATCGAGTTAAACGATTAATTGAAAAGAAATTGCAGGTTGAAAAAGTACAATTTTAAGATTAAGATTTATAAAACATAGATTCCAAAGTAGAGATGAAATAATAAAATAAATAAAGTAAACATATACAAGCAGTTACGAATAATGAGACTTGATGAAACAAAGATTCTAAAGTAGAGATTAAATAATAATAAAATAATAATGTAATTAAACAAAAGAAAAAAAAGTTAAATATTTACAAAAAGAACTAAAATAATGAAAGTTATTTATAATTTTAAAATCCTTTGAGAAATGAGTGAGTAAGACTTTAAAGTACCTTGTACCTTATTCTAGCTCACTGGTGCACAATTACTGAAATCTTGTAAAGTGTTCTTTACAGTGAGTATAGAGGTAATATAATGTGTGGTCTCCTTGCTTGGAGATCAATTCATAGACAAATATGGCAAATTGTATATTTTCAACAAATTGCTCCAAAGTTGTGCCTGAGATAGGTCAGATGTAGTGTTTATTTGTTGCGTAATTAACTTATGTTAGCTTAACGTTAAAGCTGTTTACAAAAGGCGGTTTTGATTAGCTACGATAACAGCATTTTAGAAACCTAAAAAGTTCTATGTGAAATGTGATGTGTTAAAGCAGCAGTCGTGTCGGTGAAGCTTGTCCAGGAATGAATTTGTGTATTAATCACTGATAATTAAAGTAACTCAGACCTGGTCACGTTGCATAAACCATAACCTCTGACCCATGACTCCAGTGAGCAAGAGGACATCGAGGGAGTGTGTGGTGCACAGACGGACTTCAGTGGCACGCCAGAATTCAGTGACCGCCTTTCTCAAGGTCAGTGTGTTGTGTGTGACCAAGGCGGTGTAGCGCGTTTAATGGGTAGTTTATAGATGAATTGTAAAAGTTTGACTAAATCTCTAATCACAAACAACAGAAACAGAGCAAAGGCTGAGTTTGCTCAGAGCATGCCAAATATACAGGTTATGCATTATGGCATGGTTTGGGTGGTGGACGTTTTAGATGTCTTGCAGTCTGCCAGACTGAGGCTTTATATACTTTGAGTCTGTTTGACTATGTGTATATTACATTGTGCTATTCTTGGTGGAAAATCATGTGAGGTTATGTGAATGCAGTATTTATGCATAGCAGTATTGCAGGCTGTAAGCTGTTTGTTTTTGATCTGTAGTGTGTTATGGTGGGGTGGGTGGTTCTCCATTGCTGGAGCCTCTGCCTCCTGAGTTGCCGCCCCGTGCCCCTCTCGATGAATCTGACAGTCGACTGCTGGGTGGAGGCGGAGCTAGTCTCGGCACACCCTTTGCAGAGACCCCTGATGCCACAGGTATTTTCATACTATAACTCTTGACTGACAGACCAAGAGTGAATTGATAATTGAATGAGGGTCAGAAACAGGGATCTTTAAATTTGTCCAAAAATCTAATTTCATCCATATCATAAATGTAGTCGATCAGCCGAGTAGCGAAAAACTAAAGAAGCAAGACATGGCTAGTTTTGGCTAACCAGTTACTTTAACCACTTATCCAGCCTCTGATGTTGAGATCCTTACCAGCTTATTTGTATCACGTAGAAGGCACAGTTATCTTAATTTAACTGCTCTTCTTCTTCAGGCTCTTTCCTTTTCTCAGAGGGCTCGGTGGCAGAGCCAGTGGAGCACCCGCTGAGTGAATGTCAGTGGTTCCATGGCACGCTCTCACGGCTAAAGGCTGCCCAGCTGGTACTGGCTGGTGGAATGGCAAGCCATGGGGTCTTCCTAGTGCGGCAGAGTGAGACCAGGCGCGGGGAGTATGTCCTCACCTTCAACTTCCAGGGCAAAGCTAAGGTGAGTCTGCTGTCGGGGAGACATACTCAACCTTACATATTACTTAATCTTACATTACAGTATAATGTTTTGATACAATTGGAATGTAAGCATGTTTATTTGAATGTAACTACACACCTACATAATTAGTTCCATGGTTGTACAATTAATTATGTTTATGTTTACTTTACATTCTGTATTGGAAGTTTGAGTCTTCACTTCTAAGTAGTTTCATTTGTATTGATAAAAAACAGAGAAAAAGAAATTTGGCAAAAAACTAGTGTTATAGTATAGTCCAGAAAATGTAGTATTGATTGAAAATGCATCCACACTTTCAGCAGAGTTGCTTGTTTTTTTAAGAGCTATGAATAAGAAATCATTAATGTAAAGTTACAGGATCCGTTTGTTATTGCTGCCAGTAACTGCGACTGCTAAAAGTTAAGCACTGATAGTCTTAACTGTCTTAATTGATAGTCTTTTTCCATTTCTCTCTTGCTCTCGTTATCCCGAACCCTATCTGCCTCCTTATTTTATTGTATAAATATCTTAATCCTTCTTACTCTCTATGTCTCCAAAGCACTTACGGCTCTCGCTGAATGAGGATGGCCAGTGTCGCGTGCAGCATCTCTGGTTCCAGTCCATCTTTGACATGCTGGAGCACTTCCGAGTGCACCCCATCCCCCTGGAGTCTGGGGGAGCCTCTGACGTCACCCTCATCAGCTTTGTGGGGGCCACAGCGGTCCGGCAGCCAGGTACCCACCCCTGGGGTCAATGGTGAAGGGATTGAGGGCTTGGGGGCTTGGGTATGGTGACAGGTAGAAGGCAGAATAAGGTTTGTTAAGGGGCAGTCGTTCTGTGTTACTGGCAAAACATTAACTGTATTGAGAGATGCCAGAATGCATTTGCTTTCTGCATTGTGTTTCTATGCCTCGATGATCATGTTGAGTGCAGAACTGCAGTATAGAAGTACTGCAGGTCACTGCATGAGCTTCATGACACTGTAATATGGCTAAAATTGAATTCTGGTCGTCTATATAGACGTCACTTCCAGTCACCTGCCATGGCATGCTTTTCAGCAGTGTGTGACTGTCCTCATTGACCACACACATGCAGATACATATAGCTCCATTTACATGAGCAAGGTTTGCAGTTTGCTGACTGTGCATGGCTTTGTTTCTTTGATTGTGATGTTTTTCTGACCTTGTGTTTTGATGTTTGTGATACACATGGCCTGACTTCACTGCTTCTTTCCCTAGTGTCCCCTCCCCCCTATAAATCTTAACTGCAGCTTTCATTGATTCTGTCTTATCTCTTTCCCTCCACATATCTCGGTTATTTTAGACTCACATCATCTTTCCTTTTCCACATCTCCTCTCTTTTAAAGCATTTTTGGAATTTCTAATACCACTATCTGCATTTTAAACAAATAGATTGCTTATCCCAGGAAGAACATTTCTGATATTGTATTGAATAAATACAATTCAAAATCGAAGAGGTATACCGCTAACCCAAGAAGTTGGTTTACTGCTTTTACTTTGTGTTTTAAATGTACACGCTTGAACAAACTACCAGCTGACCTACAGTACAATAACTCACACAACTTGCAGATGATGCAGTTTTGATTGTGAGGCACACAATCAAAATAACAGATTAAAAGTTAATCTGCAGTTGTTTGGCTAATACTATCAGTCAGAAAAACCATGAATTTAAATTGACTTCATTTCAAAAATTACATTTATGTTGTTTAAAAGAAAGTGAGTGGTAGATATGACTTTAGAACTTTATAGAAGATTATAGAACTTTCAGTAGCCCCTCCCTGTGCATTCCAGTCATTTTGCCAGTTAGTTTGTTTACATGCAGTATGTAATCCAGTCATAATCGGATTTCTGTAGTTATCTGATTTTTCATGTGGTCATGTAAACAGCATACTCTGATTTCTTTGATCAGAGTAAGGCCTAGAAAGTTGATTAAGAAAACCAATAGAGTGGTGGATTTTAACTCAGTAATCAAATTTCTCAGTGTATGTATGCACTTACTCTGATTTCTTTCCTTTTTTTCTTCGCGTATGCCTGTGTGAAGACATACCACAATAGCGTAACCGTAAGATGGATATGTTTGATGAAATGGAGGATTTTATTGCAAAAGACACTTGATGTTAAGAAGTAAAAAAGGCTGTGGCATGACCAGAGCTTAGAATTTATATTTTGAGTGGAAGTACCTTTTGATTTTTAGGCTTTGCTGCTAACAATAACATATCTCGGGCTCCAGATTGCTTGCTCTATCAAATGCATATGACAAGCTAGTACAGGTGCCTTATGCAAATACATGGTTAAGTAAATGAATTCTGAGATGAGTTCAGATATACATGTATTCCTCCTCCTTCTCTACCTGTTTAGTGAATTCATTCTTTGTTCTACCTGCCGTCCACCTCAGCTATGCCCGTGCCATAATGACTGCATACTGCTATCACGTTCTATCTTGTCTCCTCTGTCCGCTTTTCTCTTTGGTCTCCTTTCTCTCTCCCTTATCTTATAATCATGATGTTCATTCACCTCATGCACAAGCCCTTGCTCTGCCCCTTTGCCCCCACCTTCTTGCCTCAGGCCCCTCCCCCTGCCAGTGCAGAACCAAAGCTCTGATTGGCTGTCTCTGTTGTTGTTTGTCGTTGGGTCATCTTCGCAGGCCGGGACAGGGCAGGCAGCCGGCCCACAGTCTGTGATGTCATCACCACGCGCCACCCTGACTCTCCATCAACCCCCATCTCTGACTGTGTGTAAGTGAGACCAGATTTAATAGAGAGAGATAGAGAGGAGAGGGAATGAAGAAAAACAAACAAAAATACAAAAGGTATGAAATGAAGCCATAGTTTTACAGCATTGGTCCAAGGTAAGAAGTAGCGCAGTGGGATGTCTTTACAAAGAATGAAGGCGGCGGTAAAAAGAGACTGAAGTGGCAGCTAGTTAAAGTGTTTTCCACCAAGTAGTGTGGTACAGCATGGTATGGTTACTAACTGAGAACTTGTAGTACCCTATTCGAGTACCTGTGTACGTTTGCCATTGTACAACACAGCCCTGAAAGCAGGTGGGGTTTTCTGGAGATGGTATGGTTGATGATTCTCAATGCAGCGTTATTGGTTGACAGTAAAACTAAAAGTTCTGATATTCTTTTTAATCAGTTTTTGGCTCCACATGAGGAGTCATAGACAGTAATTCTGTCTACCTAGCGTTTTCGTTAATGACTTGTTGCAATTCTCCAATGATTGCTTTTAATCAGTCGACAGTACTTCTAGCTCCACCCATACATCCAAGTTCAGTATGCTTGGTATCCCAGGAAGATCCACAAGGTTACAGTTAATTTCAGTTTGGAGAATGCATAATCACGACTTTGTGAAAGTGTCATGCCGTACTGCTGTACTCATTGGTGGAAAAACTGAAAACCTTCAATATATCTCAGTCTGTTGCATCTGTAGCACACATTTGATTACCATGATACATATTTCCAGCATGCTTTCCTGTGCTGACTATTAAAGAACAGAAGAAACGTTGACCCGGAACACATCAATAACAGAAACCATTTGGCAGGTGTTTAAGTTTTAGCACCTGTTTATTGGCTTCTAATATAAGTGTGTTTCAAGTTGCCGTTTCTAATGTCCTTTTCTAAGTACAGGGTACTATAACGGTTCCTGATTGTTTATAGCTGTGTGCTACAGATGTGACCAAGAGACTTGTGTGTGCAAGAGTAGTCCAACATATTACAGAGCAGGAAAGAAACAGGAAAAGATTGAGCTTAGAGAACAGCAAAGAGGAAAAAGAAGGGAAAGCAAGAGGGGACTGGACACTGTATCAGTTGAGTGATAGTGAGATGGGAGGGAGTGGAGCAGCAGCTCATCCGTTCACCTCAGAGCACATCTGTCTGCCTAACGTTCCATTCACGGCTGGATTTCAGTTGCATAGATCCATCCTAGGCCTTCTGTCACCAGATAACATTGAACATCGCTCACTTTAGCTTGTGTTTATCACACGACAGCAGTTCTACTCGATACAGCCTCCCATATTTAAACCAGTTTAATGCCCCACATATGACAGACAGCCAGCTCTTTCTCCACAGTGCCGTGATTTCAGGTGAACCTCCTTAGTATGTTTTTTAATTGAGTGAATTATATATTGACATTTAAATGTCGGGTTGTAATTTCACTCTTAATGTACTTTGTGGAGAAAGTGTAGGGAGTCTGCGCTATGTGTCACCTGATTCCATAACTGGGAAACATGCCTGTGTTTTTTTTTTTATTTAATTAATTAATTTATTTATTTATTTTAAAGGGATCTCTCATGTATGCACTCACTCCTTCTTTCTCTTTTCTCCTGTTCTATCTCTCTTTCCTTCTTTTTCCTCCTTCTGGAACTTCCCATCTTTTATATACTGATCATTATTATTCTCAATTCCGTTTTTGTTTGATGCTTTTTGCTTTGTTCCTTCTGTTTTTCTTTATTTTCCTCTTCCTTCCTTTCTTTCTCTCTCTCTCTCTCTCTCTCTCTCTCTCTGTCTACCTTCCTCTCTCTTTATTTTTCTTGCCCTCCCTCTCTTCCTCATTCCCTCCCTATGTCTTTCTCCCTTTCTTTTTTTCTTTTATCTCTCTCCATCTCACTGTCGGTTACTCTTTAAATATCTTCTACTCTCTTTTTCTCTTCATCTCTCTCCCTCCAACTCTCCTTCTCTCTGTCTCCCTCTTTCTCTCTCCTCCCTTCTTCTCCGTTTCTCTCTCCCTCTCCTCCCTCCTCTCCCTCTCTCTCTCTCTTCTGTCTGTCTCTCTCTATCT
>CM067477.1:11992762-12076502 GCA_034552555.1 Semaprochilodus insignis | reverse complement strand
ACAGATGAATGCGAGGAGCGCGACAGGGACACGCCCCTCCGCCAACTGGAAGGAGCGGAGGGCGAGGAGAGAGAGGGAGGCCGGGCGAGAGCCATCGACAACCAGTACTCCTTCTTCTGAGCGTGAAGCAGGAGAGCCAGTCACAATCAGTATTTTTCACTTCGTAGGAAGACGAACTTAAATGGGCGGGTGAGGAACAGAGTTAATAACACTATTAAAAAAAAAAAAAAAGAAACAAAAAAAAGCTTTCAAAGAGCGAGAGAGAGACAGAGGGAGATGCACACACTCATACACACACACACAAAAGGAAACACATGCACACTCTGACCACTGAAAGGGCGGCATATAAAACACTAAAGTAACGGTACACTAACTGGAGCTCGGCTGAAGAAATGCTGGTCAATGTTACACTACTTTTTTTTTCGTTTTTGTTTTTGGGTCGTCTCAGTATTAAACGTCCCTCTCATGGTTCTGTTGTATAGGAAAGCAGCAGCAGCTGCAGCGGTACTGTTCTTTCACCTCGTGCAATCACACTGGATGGTACTCTACCACCTCGTGGTGCTATCATTTATACACACACACACACACACACAAATCATTCAGATTTTTCACCCAGCAGCAGTCGTGTGGTTTTTTTTGTTGTTGTTGTTGTTTTTTTTTTTGGGTACGTTTTTTCTTCGTTGTCGTTTCGTGTTCATTTCAGTCTCACTCACTACCAGGACTGTCTAGGAAGCCTAGTTCTAGGCTTCACACAGGACAGCTATTTTCAACAGCTATTTGCTTGCCAAAACAACCCAAACTCATTTGTAAGTCGGTTGATAAAGCTTGATAAAGCAGATATTAAACATCTCCATGGATGTCATTACCTCAGTCCTGGGGCCATACAGTTATCAGACTCCTCAAGACTAGGTCTTCTGATGAGGGTGACCTTTTACACTTGGAACCATTTGCATGGTGAAGGGAAGAAGCTGATTCCAGACCAGCTGGTCTAAGATTGAGGTGTTTTGAGGTGTATAAGCCCCAATCTCTCATTCGCTGCCCCCTGCTGGAGGGTGCACCACATTGAAAGATAAGATCAGTATTTCTGAACCAAATCACACACGTGTGGGATGCTGGCATACTTACCAGTCACTCATTTCAGTATAAATAAGAGCTACAGCCATTCTATGGCCATTCTGTTCACCAAAGCTGCACAATAAGTACAAAATACTGGGGCACTAAAATAGGAGTTGATGACTAATTCTTATATCTAGTACTTTTCATGTACATATGTGCCATGTTGATACCGTGCCAATACATACACATTTGGTTGCTGTCCAAGAAAAGTATCTCATTTTTTTCTGCGTTCTATTTTTGAATTGCCCAATCGTAATGCTCCAAAATGACTTTTTAATAAAATCTCCTTACATTAACTTGGATTACAAGTGAAGGCTTCTGCTGTAAAATTTTATAGACACTCGTGTCTTTTTTAGACGACAATGGTCTATGAAGCATAGAAAGTATGGATACATATACAATGTATTTCTATATGTTTACAAAAGCAGTAAAATTAATAAAATGTTGATGTCGCTTAAAAACACTTCTTTTCCAGAATACAGTAAATTGTACAGCAAAAGTGTAGGCCAAATCTTAGTCTCTCTCTGATGCTGATATAAATTTTTTTTAAGCATCAACCGGGACTGATAAGATTCCGATATCTCCTGCAAAATCCCATATTCTGATTATCAGTGATGGCGTATTTGTATTAACGGGTATTGGTGTTTGGCTGATATTAGGAGCGAACACAATAGATCCAATCTAGTCCTGCAACATGTAGTTTAAAATACCAAAGACTCGTTCATTGTGTCACGTCATTAGATATGTATTTCTTCTTGTGTGGAAGTACAGCGTTTGAGTGGTTAGAGCAGGATGCCACTTTTTTACTTTTTTAGTGCTTCAAAAAATATTAGCTCATTTTAAAGTTTGCATTTTTTTAAAAAGGAAAATACAACCAGTATTAGTATTGGTTATTTGGTTTTTAGTATCAGTAACAGTAATAAAGTACCAGTTATGTGTTGTCTCTACCTATTATATAATATGTAAAGATTATATGTTGGAGCATATTAAAAAAACACATTGGTGAACCTCTGATGATAAGACTGGCTTAGAACATTTTGACTGAATTTACTTGTAGGATGTTTTATACCTTGATAAATGAAAACACAGGACATCAAGTTGGGCAGAATGTTTATAACACACTAATAATAATAAGTGCAAAATTGTTACTTGTTAGGCCATTTGAATGTTACAGCTCTCTGCGCTGACTATATTGCAAAGGCCAGTATTGCGCTAAAGCTAACAAACAGTATATTGGGAAGTCTGTTCTGTTCTGTTCCTTACAAAAAGGTGAAATATAAAATTGTTTGCTTAATTTGTTCCCTATCCTAAGACATGCATCACTCAGCTGGGGTTTTCACAGCTTTGGAATAGGGTCCGTTTGTGTATGCGTTGCAATTACATAAGGAGATCAAGTAGTTTATTAATTAACTTGATCCTAACAAGTGCTGGAACAAACGGCAGCATACCACTGATCTGAAGAGTGATTTGGTTCAAAAATACTGAACTTGTCTCTAATGTCAGGACACAGTCTCTCTCTCTTTTTCTCTCTCTCTCTCTCTCTCTCGATGTATCTCATTTTCTCTCTTTCTTTCTATCTATATCCAACATCTGCACTTCGTTCATGTGAAATATCTGTCTTTTTATTTGTTCTGAGTCCATGTCTTTTTTTCTATAGTACTCCCAGTCTGTCTTGTGCTCCCTTCTTCCTCTCTCATCTCTCTTTTCCACACACACACACACACACACACACACACACACACACACTCTCTCTCTGTTTTAAATTTTATTTGTGAGTTTGTTTCAGTGGTGGAGTCCAGAGGAGGGAGAGAGAATGTCCTTCATTTACAAGAGAAATAGTTTCTTATTGATTATGCTGACAAGGATGGTAACCGTGGTAATAATTATGATAGTAATAATTCTCTAAATAATAGTATTAATTTTATTTTTTATTGTTTTTGTTTGTATAAATGCCTTTGTTGTATGTCGTATACTCAGTGTATGCATTATTTTTGGTCTCCAGATTCTGATTCTTTTTTTTTTTTTGAGTTTCAGATGTTCTTTTGTGCCTTTTTATATTGCTTGTAATCTCCCTCACCCTGTCCCACTGCAGTTTCCTCACGTTTAAAGAAAAAGAAAAAAAGAAAAGAGAAAGAATAGAGGAGTATAAAATAGCCCTGATCTCCCTGTGCCTTTTCTGTGTTATGACATTTCCCTTCATTCTGTGCCAGTCTTGGTTTTGTGCCTCCATCTGTGTCGCCATGTCCACCACCCAGTTTAGTGCCTACCATGTATCTTCCTAGTCATTTCCTTCACCTCACCATAGTAGCCCTCTTTTCTGCCTTCCCCTTGTTCAGTTTTTATCCCTTTTTTTCTTTCCCTCTGCCCCAGGATTTTTCAACTTCTATTTGTGCCTTTCTCTCTCTCTCTCTCTCTCTCTCTCTCTCTCTCTCTCTCTCTCTTTCTCTCTTTCTCTCTTTCTCTTTCTCTCTCTCTTTCTCTCTGTGCTGGGACCGTGTGTTGAGGTGGACAGTGTTGTCCACTTTGTGTAATTAGTTTCAGGTACTACATTAAATTTAATAATAATAATGAATAATAATGATGATAATACAAAAATAATAATGGTGGTGATGATGGTGAGGATGATAATATGATATAATATAAATATACTGAAACAATGTGTTTTGGAGTCTTGTCTCTGTGTGTGGCTATAGTGAAGCTAATAAAGTCTATTTTACGCTGTTGACAGGTGACTTCCATGGTTTGAAGGAATGGTTCACCGAAAAAAGCTCGACAGTTTACTCAATTTTGTACTTACCCGAAACATAGTGGATTGACTAAGACGTGTTTGGTGTCCTAGTTTTGCAGTGGCACTATGAAGCTATTACTGTATAATAGGAGTCAGTAGCAGTTTCCATTGACTGTCTGCACAAACAGAAAACAATAGAAAACAGATGGGACATTTTTGTGCTTTTGTTTCCCTTAAACCTTTATCCATAAAAGTGCCTTGTGATGTATGGATATCATTTCCCTTGCCAAAAACATATCCGTTGTGCAAGAGATGAAGATTCTCTGTGGTGTGGAACTGGTTGAGAATTTTCTTTTTGGAAGAGAAAGCAGTGTAATATTATATGTTATGTATGAAAATATAAAAGCCAGTTCGAAGACAAGGTTTATAGTCACTACAGTTTATGAAACATCACTGCAGTAGATTACAGTACCTTAATGTTCTCTAACTTATAGCTCTATAATTAAAGGTACTGAAGGCTTACCTTATAGGGTTCCACCCCAGTGACAGTACTGCTTTTTTCTATGATTGTTGGTTTTTGCAACATTTCAGGTATGAATAAACAATATTCTGCTAAATGCTAAATGAGAAAACCTTACAAAAGATTTAGAAAGTATTAGTCAATTTCCGTTTTTGTTGCCTATGTCAGCAAGCTTTTTGAGTCTTTGAAATGTTGGTAACTTGTTGCTGTATGGTACTATTCATAAAGCTGCATGACAACTGACATAACCCTTAACGTTATGACATTTATAAAGGGTTATTCTATTAGGCATAATCTGTTATCCGTTATAAGGATTACTTGAGGCTGGTTTGATAAAAATTGGAAAATGTATTTCTCTTACTGGAATATGCTTTCATAAACATTTATGTAGGGGTTATGTCAGTTGTCATGACGAGCTTATGATGATGTCATATAGCCTTATGAACAGTAAAACGCTTTGGGCGGAAACCCAGAAAGCTTTGTTCGCCACATTAACTTTGTATCTCAAGTGCAGAACAAAAGAAGCAAACCTTGGACACCAAACGTGTTTTAACCTGATTGTCCTTGTTTAGTGTACATTTGGTTTTGTGAACCATTTCTTTAAAGAATTCAAAGTTAAAGTCAACATGAATCAGAACTTGTAGTTCATTGTTCTTCCATACTGTGTCAATTCCTGGATGACGTATGCTCCTCTGAGCCAGCAGAGGATTTCTGTCGATAATAGTTTGGGGCTGTGGGAGGGGGAGGTTAAACATGTTATCATTATTGGTCAGTTTTTCCCTGATTGCACTTATGTACCGAAAACTCAGAAGACACTTTAGATGTGAAGAAAAGTCAGCACGCTTTGATCAATAATTATGAGAAAACAAAAGCATGCATGTAAATGATATGATGAATCATGCATGGTATGACCAGGAATGTGAAGTAACAAGGTACAAAAAAGGTCCATTCTGGTTTTAGGTTGACTTGAACAGCATTTGAATTAGGGTATTAGAAGGGTATTATTGTACATATGTTTCTGAAAAGGTATTATAGTGTAATATGTAGACATTTTTAAATCAGATATTACTGGAACAGCAGCACAGCCACCAAACGAGATGGTCTGATGAAGTAGTGTTTGTCTGCTAGTTAGCTAAATCACTTAAAACACTTCTCTGTGTTGATCCTCAGTTTCCCCTGCACCGAACATTTGAAAGAAATAGTTAAGCAAACCTGTCTTAAGTAGTGTCAAACTGACTTGCTCATGTGGGTTATGACAGTATATGGCATGTTATCTGTAAAAATTAATATAGGTATGATCCATAGCTAAAAAAAAAAACCTGCAGAAAAACAGTCAGCAAATGACATTTCATAGTGCCTTTATGAAGATTATATCTATTACAGGTTTCACTTTTCTCCAGATCAAGCACAGAATTGTTTGGACCGTAGTTACCTCATGCTCATGCTTAAAGTGGAATTCTGTTAATTTTTCAGAAATTCTCCATAACTCAATCTTTGCCATGCCTTTCAAAGTCATTAAGAGTGGTTTGATGTGGGATGACTCATTACAGAGAAACTTACTGACTCAATTTTCTTTACAGTGGCAGTTAGAAGAACCGGGACCACAGTGATGATTGTATTTGCTATCTGAACCTACACATCTTCTTAGTCTTACCATAGTGGTAAAGATAATGAAATGGTATAAAAAACTTTTTTATAAGTTTTCTTGAAGTATCTATTATGCCTTACAATGCATGTAGCTCTCCACCGTTAATGTATTTTAAAATATTCCTTAATACAAAACTGTTTTCTCAAAACCGTTGTCTCGGCCATCAGGCGGTGTAATTGTAACAATGTCTTGTAGTGTGTCTGGTGTCTGGTTCATATCACCACCACTGAGAACAGTTCTGACTTTTTTTCTAGAATCGAGCGTTTCACATTAATCCACTCTGACTACAAAAACATTTTTAAAGTTTTAAAATATGATTGTAACAAATACTCATTTCCTCGTCCATACAGCACATGTATGATTTTTTTTTTTGGTGATGTCACAAAACCTGTGATTTATTTATATATATATAGTGTGTGTGTGTGTGTGTGTGTGTGTGTGTGTGTGTGCCTGTTTGTCAGACAACAATTAGCTCTGCCTTTTCATGCTGAGGTTATGCTGGGTTCAGCTAAAGCTTGTAAGTCGTAATTTCCTCCAGCTAGAAACACTTAAGACCCTATTTACACCTATTCACTTCATATGATTAGTATGTAGATTGTATCCTGATAAGATTGTAGCCACATGCATTTTCACTTGGAGGTTAAATGTATCTCTGGTTATTCATACTGCATTTTGTTTCGTCCGATTCCTGAGCAAGTTCGTCCTCCATGATTACCTTCATTGCAGACATGAATCACATGCCTAGTGAAGTACTCTATGGGGAGGAGTTTTGGTTGAGTAATGTCTTGGAGAGACGAATGTGTTTCCACTTCTAAAACATGTGGCTTGAATGGGTCTCCTGACGTGAATTGTATACACTTGCGTTCCTGTGTGGCTTGCCGTTATCCATATATAATTCTGAAACTCAAGATGCAGGAAGTGACCAGGTGTAAATGGGGTCCAAGAAATGCTTCCTTAGCTGGAAATTGCTACTCAGAAAGTCAGGTTGATGTTCTCAACTCCAAGTTCAGCCTATGCTCCTCTTCTCCACCTTTAAATCAGATCATAGCAGTATTTGCTTTAGATCAGATAACATAGAGATGCAGGTGATTAATCTATAACATCGACCATAACGTTCACTCTTTGCAGAAGTTAAATACATCATGGATGTTAAAGGAGCAATATGTAAGATGACGCAATCTGCCAGTTTCATTCTACAAACAGTCTCTCCTCCCGCTTCACGCCTCCCCGCATTTACTTACCAGTCGGAAGAAACATTATGCGTTCACTTTCAAACTGCACCCATTTACTCACCAAGAACATCTTCAGAGGTGGAAAGTAACACAAATGCTAGTTTTTGTTACTTGTGTTTAAACATGTTTTCTGGCCCAGAGTGGGCAGTGCTTCTTTATCGTCTGCACATGTGGGGACTAAAGGCAGACTCCACACTACAGTGACTCACTATCGCCTCGACAGTACAAATATCTGCAACACAATGCAGAGACACATTCTGTATTTATTCACATTGTGTCAGTAATCTGAATGTTGGAAGGTGTACACTAAACATTTTGCATATTGCTCCTTTAAAGTTATCACTCATAATGGCGCCTGTGTTTTCCCTCATTTAGGACCTTGGATGCACAGAAAGTTGAATACATTACAAAGACCCCAGTGAGCCCAGACTGCTTTTTGAATGAGGACAGCCATTTAGAGCATAGGTTGTTTACACATTTGCCTAGCAATATTTAAGGCACAATAACAAAAACAGCCTTTTAATTCTAGATAAGGAAGTTGAAAAAAGGTCATATAGAAATGAATGAACTGCTACACAAACAGTGGACCTAAATGTGTAAGAGACGGGACCTTTAATGTTATTTTGGAGCCAAGTTACAGGTATTCTCCGTAAAAAGAACCGAATCAAATAAATAAATATATTAAATATACTGTGGAGAAGATTCAGCGCCAAGCAAGAACATCTCCGCACTCAGGCTGTCAGTGCTGTGCTGTATCCGGTTCTCTTTATCCATAGCTCAAACCCACACACTTGTTCTCCGACACGGATAATGAAAACGACATGAGCAATTTCTACATAAATACGTCATAAAAACCTGGTGAAATATAATGACGTTCAGTTTCGCAGTATTGAAATGTACGGAGGACTCTTGGTTGCGAAACGTCAATGCGTCATTAATCCAGCTCCAGCAGCAGGCGGACCAATCAAAAGAGAGGTTGTTGAAACCGGCTTGCCATTATGTTTAAGGTAAATCCTAAGACGTGGTACCGGCTTTTTTAAAATAAGAAATACTGTTAGACACTCGCTCGAGAGTGCTCATGACATGTTTTCGGAATAAAGACGGAAGAAGTTTCAAGGCTCTCGGACAGAAAACGACCAAGGACTGCCGGATATTTCAGACACTTATTCCAAGGTTGAGCTAGCTGTGTTTGCTAGTTCACGGTGGAGAAACCCCCTCGCGGCTGAGCAGTAACGCTGGGGAAATTCAGCTAGGCGATTAGCATAGTTAGCATCCAGCCAAGTTATGTCTTTCCGCCGCCAGAATGTGAGTATCCGGTATTATTGGTTAACACCATAACCAGTACAACAGATTCCGTTTATATAAAGGCTGTTTACATAGTGATTGCTTAAGTAACAGTGTATACATGTTAACGAATTAGCTAATCTAGCTAGCTTGCTAGCAAGTTGAAGTTCTAGGTACCCTACGAACATCTCAAAAACGTTATTGCTATGTGCCGTAGACCACTGTTCGTATATTTAACTGAGATGCTTTTCAGCAACAGTCTGGACCAAGTGGCCGCAGGACCTCTAACGGTACGTCTGGACCGGCCAACATGTCATCCTCAGTTCCCGGGAATAGCACTACCAGATCGACCGCTGGAAGGTAACCTGAACCCGGTCACTCTTCACAAAAATAGTCCGTGGATTGACATTTCATCATGAGGCCTACCGGTTAAAGTGGGCGTGTGCGTTTCACGTAAATCGCGTAAGAAGGTCGGAAAGGACCAATTGGCTCGCGTGTTGTTGAGTTAGCGGAGGCGTAGGCCAATTGCAGAGGAGCGGGTTTGATTGACGGTTAATTCGGCCAATAAAGTAACGGCGGTGCTGAAAAAAACTCAAACGCCCGCCCTTGCAAAAGGTCCGAACGAATGGGGTCGGGAGAACCGTTGATTGACGCCGAAACTGACCAATGGGCGCGCACGCTAAGGGCAGCAGCGAAGGATCAGTAATGTTTTGTTGTTGTTTTTCTAACCCATATGACACAGAATAGTGTATCGGTTCTCAACCCGAGCGATTTTCTGACCGCAGAAGACCCGGAATGCACGTGACAAAAAAGTATTCAATCTGTTTTTGTCTCTCACATTTCACGTTGATCAGTAGGTACTCGAAAGCTCACGTTTGAGACTGTATGCGTCAGTGTGTTTGTCTTGTATTGTTCCGATGTCATTTGCGCATCTTGGCTAAAGCTAGCGTGTTAGCTTGACGCATCGGCTTTACTAACGTAACGTTAACCAGCTGAGTCGAGCTCTCCTGGCACCGTGTCGAGCTGTCTTAAGTATATAGTAAGCAGGCGAAACGCCTCCACATATTGTCAGAATAGAGCTCATTCTTGTACACTGCTCGGTGGCTATTGCGAGTGGTCTGCTAGTGAGAGCACACAATGCTCCAGTGTGGCAGTGCGGCGACTGGTCGTTGTTTACTCAGCCTTGTTTTGTAGTTAAAGGTCCGAGTTTCCGTCTAGGAGCCACAGGACCTCGTCGAGGCTCAAGCTGTCAGACAGCATAGATGTTGTTCTGTAAAGAGAGGGAGTGTGCTCTGTCAGGCTAGGCGCCGCATATACTATGTTATACACACACACACCACGTTTGTTTTACTATGTTTGTGAAGACATCCATGGGGTTCTGTTGATCTTTCTATTGCTGTAGCTGCATAATACTGTACCTAAACACAACCCTAACTTTAACCTCAGTATCCAAGAGGATCTGTTTCTGCTTTTATCAGATTTTACAAAAAAATATATATATATTTGTGCTAAAATAAGGATCAGCCACATGTCCTCACTTTACCAGAAATGTCATGATGTCCCATACATTTGAGGCATGTGGTGCACCCTCAGTAACCATTATGCTTCCAGCATTTATCTTTGCAAATAAATAGGTATGGACAAATAATTGCGTTCAACACTGCATTAAGCGTTTCTGTCTTCTGTCTGTCTACTTCGTCCATTTATGGACTTATGAAACGGGTATATGGGTATGGATTTTCCTGCAAGGTAAGGGCAGTGGCAATTCTTTTACGCTGATCGTTTTGATTTTTGTGTTATTTTCAGGAACAGAAACTCTGTGAAGCCTCCCTCACAGTCTCCCCCTGTACGTAACAACTCTAATATTCCTTAATCTGTGTTATACCTGTGTTTGATTGCATGTTTTTTGTTCTTCTT
This sequence comes from Semaprochilodus insignis, assembly GCA_034552555.1. NCBI lineage: Eukaryota > Metazoa > Chordata > Actinopteri > Characiformes > Prochilodontidae > Semaprochilodus > Semaprochilodus insignis. The sequence goes on along the minus strand of CM067477.1, from coordinate 12,066,057 downwards.
GCTCTCCATGTCTCTTTGTTGCCCTTTTTTGTACCTGTATATTGGTGTTTCCTGCTAGAACTGGGCAAAGTGGCAAAAATATTATTGTTATATCAATATGTTAACTTTGTATTATGTTATTAGGTTTGATGAATTGGAACCCATCAAGAATGACTATTGCAAGAGGAAACAATGGCTACTTATGATTATCATGATATTTTGCATTTTGACAATTTGATCTTTAAAAGAACTATGAATACAAAGTTTTACTAAGTCAAAGTTTTAGTAAGTCCACTTAAATTGGACTAGTTATGATCTCATTGCAATAAAACACGCCAACAGTCTTTTAAGTACTGACCATACGCAAGATATCCTCAGAAAAAAGTGTTGTGATGCAATTTATTAAAATATAGTTAAATATCAACGTCGCTCACCCCACTTTGTCATATTGCCATGGGTTAGTTTTACACGGTACGAGATTTTGCAGGTTAAATTTGACACTTACGTTTCACACTTTATTTTTTGTTTGTTTTCCTTTTAGGTATTTGAGGGGGTCTACAATAATTCCAGGATGCTCCATTTTCTCACAGCAGTGGTGGTGAGTTTCTTTGTGCTGCGTCCTCAACGTCAAGCGCGTCAGAAAAACGCGTAGTTGAAAAAGTGTTGCTCAGTAGAAATTGATGCTTAAGAGACTGAGTGCTAAGGTTCCCATAATTAAGGTGTGTGGCTTTGTTTAGTTTGTAACTAACCTACAAATAGACTGAATGCAACAGATAGGCTAATTTGAGAAAATAGGCTAGGAAAAAACGCCACCGTGCTGTCAAACAGAGCTTACAGAAATGTTGTGGCTGATTGTTAGTTGACAAAAGTTAACTGAGGCAACATGGACTTGAAAGACAGTTTAAAAAATGGCTATAAGCTTAGTAAAGCGATTTGTGTGATGCAGGCACAGGGTTATGAATGCCTACACTTGTTGCCTGGGCTATGAATCGGCCTTAAGGCTGATATTTACTGAGGTGTTGGAATCTCAGCAGAGAAGAACAGTACACTTACTATTTTGTGCCCCGTCACCAAACCACTGTCTGTTTTAAAAGTTCGTCATCGCTTGTTTTATTTCCTGTTTCTTTAATGATGCTTTTAATTTTCTGGCCATCTATCTTCCCCTCTCACTGATCCTCTCTCGTCTTTTTCTCTCCAGGGCTCCAGGTGTGATGTGAGGGTGAAGAACGGCAGTGTGTATGAGGGGATCTTTAAGACTTTAAGCTCAAGAGTAAGTAAAGTCTTTATGTGCACTAGACATGGCATAGACATGTAGCACGACTGCCTTTCCTGCCACAGCTTCCCCACCACATTGCTACTCCAGTAAGGGTCCTTGGCCAAGACTCCTCTGTTGTAAGGCTCTAACACACCAAGCCAGCTGTCTGGCATCAGGCACTGTCAGGCCGTGGGTGACCAACAGTAGCCTGTAGTTTATGTGGTGCGTCTTGGACCGTTGGCTGCTGTTTGTGCTGTTTTGGCTGATTGACCTTGTTGAATTGGCGTCAGCAGTCTGCTCTAAGAGAGCGTTGTGAAGAGAGAACTGGGGAGTGTGTGAGGAGAGAAATATAAGGGGAAAAAAGGGCGATATGAAGAGGGAGCACACAGACAAGCTTGTGGATTTTTTTTTCCCTCCCCCATCTGTCCTAATGTGCGTTTTTTACTACTTTTGCTATTTGAATGTCGGTAAACAAGCAGTATTTGAATATTTTATATTGTCATGTATAAACACGGACACGCAAGATCTCTGAAGTTGCTCTGATGAAACACTAATATAAAGTAAAGCATGTCTGACTTATTTCTTGGACTTCTTATATACACATTTTATTGTACTATTTAACATACGTTCAACAGTGGTCCTTTTTTAATTTAATAAATCCACCAAAAAATTACAGTTGCTGGTCACTTCAGGTTAGCACGGAGGAGGGACAATCCATTAAACATACAGCAGATTTTTTTTCTGTTAATGTGTCTGTTAATAATTAATTATTCCTAGGCTCATGTACTTGTGCTATCTGCAGATAACGTTTAATTGAATACACACAACACAGAAGTATAGCACAAAGAAGCCGTGGATTTCGATACAGACAAGAAGGGGGCAGACAGCGAATGTGGAAGAGGCAGTATGCCGTATTTGTAGGGAAAAAGTGTCTTATGATGAAGTGTGTTTGCCGTTGTAACATCCAATTCATTTCTCCCCTTAAATTCACGTTCCCCCGATCAGTCTTGGTCGAGCGCAGGCGCGTTCACACAGCACTGAAACAATGGAAAGGGAAAAGTGTCCAGAGTGCTATGCCTCAATGTCATAAGTGTTGAGAGAGGTTTAAATTTGACATGTTATAAGCAGCAGGAGGGTGCGTGAGCTGAAAATGGGCAATCGTGGCCCCTCTAACCATGCGCTGACCATACAGCTCCGAATTTTTGCTCTTCCCGTATTTCCGGCACTTCGTTCAAGGTTTGCCTCTACAGGCTTGTATAGGGAGATATCATTTCCCAGAGAATACTGAAGCAGCTAAAGCGCTGACTGTAAACGGGAACATGTTTGCGTCAGGTTTGATTGCCGTCTTTCATGACATCTTCTGTGAAAGTATAACTCGGCTTTTGAAGATTGAAGAACTGCCAGGCTGCAGGGATATGTTGTTTTTTGCTGCGGGTCCAAACCATCACCGCCCTACTAGTAGGACGTTAGGAGAATATATTCTTGAATTTATACATTACATTTTACAAACTACTGCCAGCTCCTGCTATAGAGACTTGCTCGTAATCTAGGATTTATTAACGTAACAGTAACGATTAGCAGTATCAGTGGTGGATAATCAGATTTTTTTTTGAAAGTCTATTTTCCGTAGCGTGTTTATTTTATGCTGTGTGTGTTTTCATAGTGTGAGCTAGCGGTGGACGCTGTACATAAAGTCAGGACTGAGGAGGGTGATGGCTGTGGAGGCGGTCTGTCCGCGCATCCCAGGCGAGAGGAGATCACAGACACCATGATCTTTGGCCCCAGTGACCTGATCACCATGACCTGCAGAGATGTGGACCTCAACTTCGCTACGCGAGGTGAGTGTTTATCAGCCAAAGGATACTGCGCACACATGTAACGGCTATGAAATATCGAGCTGCTTTGAGGCTACATGTTTACCTCATCTTTGTTTTGTTTTGTTTTGTTTTTGTCCGTCTTTAGATACCTTCACAGACACAGCAATCACCTCAAACAGAGTAAATGGTGACCACAGAGAGAAGGTGCTCCAGAGATGGGATGGAGGAGGAGACAGCAATGGAGAAAACTTTGATCTAGAAGCAGACACAGTGAGTTTAATTCCAAATGCACAGACAAATATAAAGAATACAAAGTAAGGAGACGCCAAAATCTCAGCCACCAAAATGTTGTGGCTTAAAACAACTGCCTGAAAACTTTCACAGTTTAGTCTGAAAGAGACAAAATGTTAACCGGAAAGTTTCAGTTAATTAAAGATGGGTCATTAAATGGGTCATTTTCAAGTTAGTTTGATGGTTCTGAGAATTAAAAATAGTCATTAAAGCTGCCTAAGTCTTGGGGATTTAGTCACTTTCTGTACAGTGTGTTACTATACTAAACTTCTATGAAATGCAACCCAATGGCTGTCATTTTTCTTTCTTTTTCTTTCTTTTTTTTAAATTATTTATTTCTTGCAGCAGTCGTCTTTTTTTTTTTCCCCTCTCTTTTTTTACTAACTATACAATTGCTTTACCAGTGAATATAGTCCATACTGTAGTCCAAAGGGGCAAAGATACATATCTATATAAAATTGGTATTTTGGTTTTCACCAGTTTTGTTTTTTGTCACAGTTTGTCCTGCACGAAGGTTTTGGTTTCAACCAAGAGTGTTAATTTCGGTCCCTCACAAATGCAAATCTATTATTTGCAAATATACAGTCCGATGACACTGAATGTGTATTGAAATGGAGATGAAGACTGAGCTAGACTCGTAGGTACACTGATACAAGTTAACCCATTTATGCCTAAAAGCTATGTTCAGCATGATGAGGAAAACCTAGTGTTAGTTTGTCTGACAAATTTCAAGCAGGCTCAGAGAACAAATCAGATATGGACATGAATGGGTCAAGTTATCTCAAGAGAAGCCTTTCATAACAATAGTGAAAACCCTGCCACTGTGTCATAGCCTCCAGGGTGAACAGCTGAGAGACACGCTGATGATGACTGTTTTGACCTTGTGACATTTCTGAGAGCGACTGATTTTTCTCAGGCTTTGGGGAAACCCGCATTAAACAGTGCTGTGATGTTGATGATCTCAGATCGTTGCACGGCAGCAGCACCTTGCAATCGATTTTATGTTTCAAAATCTGTGGCAGATCACTTTGTGAGCGTTGCTTCAGGGCTCCCACGCAAAGTGATACGGTTGATCAGTGGACTGATGTGTACTGATGTGCACTCGGGAAGGTTTAGAGGGTTCACTGTTTTCTTTCAGGTACACGTCTGATGTTTGTGTGTTTTATATACCAAAAACAATTTACATTAGCATTTTTCAACCTCTCCGTTTTTCATAGAATTAAGCTTTTCAGACTAATGTGTGTAAATACAGCAGCGCTAATTGGCTGCCTTGTATTGTGCCTTATTTCAAAAGCGATCTGGGCTGCAATACTGCAATACCAGTGACTTTAATACGGGCTTTTTTGACAGTATGGTTTCCATATATGGACTGGAGAGTAAACAGTACTTTTTGCAACTTTAGCAATGTTTACTACATTGAAGCCTTTTTTATTTGAAAGAGTAAAGTAAATTTGGATTTCCACACCATGGGTCCTTTTAAAGAACTGTGATGAAGATGGTGTCTTCTCTCCCTCTCTTTTTCTCTGTCAGTCTAATGGTTGGGATGCCAGTGAGATGTTCCGCTTCAATGAAGAAACATACGGCGTGAAGTCCACTTATGACTCCAGCCTCTCCATGTACACGTGAGTCTCTTTATACTTTGCTTTTGATGTAGGTCTATTGAATCAGACTTTTTTTTTGCTAGGTAATTCTTTTACAGTTTATTTTGGTCCTTTGATTATGAAAGTAGTACACGGTGTTCAGGGCAGCAGGCATGTAGGACTGTTTTATATGAAGTGGTAGAGGGACGGGAAGGAAAGTCTTTAAATAAAAAAAAAAAAAAAAAAAAGGAAGGACAATATCTATTTTTTTTTTTTTTTTTTTTTTTTTTTTTGTTAGACTGTATATTTAGCAGTGGAAACCACAATACCAAATTCTGATGCATGTCATTAAGTGCCCACCACTGTTGCAGAGTCTAGTTCCATCTGTCTTATCTTAAGTCCCGTCTGCTCTTTCTCTCAGGGTTCCTCTGGAGCGGGGTAGCTCAGAGGGTTTCCGACAGCGAGAGGCAAGAGCCGCACGCTTGGCCAGTGAGATTGAGGCCAGCTCACAGTACCGCCACCGGGTGGCGTTGGAGAATGATGAAGGAAGGACCGAAGAGGACAAATTCAGTGCAGTGTTGCGGGATGGGGTTGAGAGAGAGAGGGGCAGAGATAGCCCTAGCTCCAATTCTGGGAACAGGTTAGTCTTGCATAATAAATCACAAACACTGTCAAGCCAGCTGAGTTGTGAGCAGCCGAATAAAATCGCTATTGCTAGTTGAGTGGATCGTTACCATCAAAGTGATCTGCATTATGTCTTATGTTGACCCCATTTTCGCTGTTGATTTCCCCTTAGGGAGGCCAAGTACGTTCCCCTACCCCAGAGGGCGAGAGAGAGAGAAATGGGTGCATCCAGAGGCGAGCGAGAAAGGGGTGGAGCCTCCACGCTTCCTAATCGAACAAACAGACCTGTCCCCACAAGCTCCTCCCCCAGGCCCCCTCTTCCTTCCGGCAGCGGTCAGCCTGCCCCACCTTCTGACAGGAACAGTCCATTGTCCATCAGAGGAGGATACTCTCCTCATCAATCACAGTGTAGTCCACCAGCTCAGCCCCGACCCTCAGAACCTGGTCATGCCAGCCCACCTGCTCCACACTCACTCCCCCACTCACTCTCACACCCGCAATCCCTGTCGGACTCCGGGCGACCTGTAAATGGAGGTACGTTTTATGTGCTTGTATGTGTACAACTGTTCAGAATCTGGGAATCACGTGTTGTAATACTGATCATTTTGTAGTTTATATAGAAAACTTGCACAGGATAACTTACAGATGTAGGTGTTTTATTCAGTGTCTGAGCTGTTCTTTGTGGAGGCTGTCTGGATATTGGTTTTAATATATACAGCTATACATTAAACATTTTACACAAGGTTTACACAGCTGGTAAATCTGATGGGTTTTTTTCATATGTGAAACGGCAAAATTCACATTCAATCGGATAATTTTATTTCTAATTTGGGACCCTTTGTGGTATTAAAAGCCGATATATGGCAATGCAACTCAGTCTGAACAGCTAGATCTGAATTCATGCAATCTTCACGTCGGCATTGACATTTTGTCATCATTTTGCACCGCTAAGTCCTCAAACATTTGGGATGATGTTTCCAAAAAAAAGGAGCCAATTATCGCAACCGCTCCATGTTTGAAGAGATTTCCAAAGGCGAGTCTGAACTTGGCTGTTAGAGAACGAGACAGCAGTATCAAAGAAGAGTTAAAAGCCTGCAAGCAAAATTTTAAGAAACCAAAGTGGTCATGACTGAATAACATGCCTCTTTTTACAGCAAGCTTGAGTGCATTCTGGGTGATAAACCCAGCTGTCAGCTATTGGAGCTTCATGATTGCTCCTGTGATGCTGGCCAAGATGAAACCGAAACCTCTGGTAGCGGTCCCGCAGTCACTGGCAGTCATGATGGTTTACCTTTAGTGGAATGTGCCATGTAAAGCTTTGTTCTTTTACAAGTGGGGGTCAGTTTATAAGCATGATGTCTTCAGACTTATGTTGGATACGGGTCAGATTTAAAAGATGATGGGAACAGCCTAACAAATTTGATGGGAAAATCTGATTTGGACCACTTTTATCAAACGTATCTCTAAGGTCATTCATTTATACATTAGGGATGGCCTGAGCAGCATTTTACAGATTTTGAATGCTTGTTGGTGTTTCTGATCCCTGAATACTCCTTCTCAGTCAGTCTGTGACAGAGCAGGTAATTATGTAGATCTAGATCTGAATCTGTTGTGGGCCCATGACGTCCACCTCTTATCGCAACTTTCCGCTGAGCATTTTTCTTAATGTAATTGAAAGTGTTCCTACACATGTGATTTCTTAGACATTTTTCCTGTTTTAGCTTCAGAAAGCAGTTGCGCTCAGTGGAAATTATGGAGGTCTGGTGTTCATTTATTATGATTATGTATGTAAATTAAACCGGCTATTATTTGTTCGTTTTCACAAATTTAGTGTGTTAAAGATGTTTCATCTTTGTCCTCTACTGATGAAATGTAATGTAGTTTAGGCCTGCAGTTTTCTCTGGCTCGTAAAAAGACAGAACTTGTGAACACTTGATAGTGAAACTAATACTGATGTAACCAACAAGTACTCTTGTACTTAAATGCTCCAGACAGGATTGTAACCATGTAAAGTTGTCCTGGTGTGTCGTTTTGTCAAATTTATCTTTTGCATGATAGTGTCATCCAGGACGTCTCCCAAGTCTCAGAGACCTGCACAAAGCAGAAGCTTACGCTCTTCCAACTCCCACTCCTCACCTACAGGTGAAGACGCGTGACTATACAGACCTATACATTCATATACAGTCCATCTATTAACAAAGTAACCAATGTAGTCTAACCTTTACCTTCTTTCTGATCCTGTTCTCTCTCTCTCTCTCTCTCACACTGTCTAGTCTCTCATTCCCCCAAACCCGACGCACCCACACAGGACCCACCTACTGCGTACCTGGACACCTCTTCAGTTACCATGGGGACCCCAAAGCCCTCTGGCCCCACCCCTCTCTTCCCTGTAGATGGTGAGTTGCAGTCGTTATGCCGATAATTATTCTGCCCTGAATCTGGTTTGATTTGTGGCAAAAAAAAAAATCTATTTTTATTTCATTTCATTTTTTCCCTGTCTCAGTGAATGAGATCTTGTCTAAAGAGAGGACAGAGAGCCCTGCCAGTCCTCAGGATGGCAAGAACAGCAAAGGTATTTTGTGCACATGTGATTACTGAGTTGAATTTTGAATTTTGGAAACGTTGGTGTGGTCTTACTGAAAGAAATGCTGAGTCTCTTGCTCTCTTTGGTCCACAGCTCAGCAGAGATCACAGATAGAGGAGCTTCGTAAGTTTGGAAAAGAGTTCAGGGTGAGTGTCACTCATTTCAATTTGGACTCTCTGTTCATGCTTGAGGTTTTGAGGGCTGGAAATAATGATTAAGTGGGGCTCATAAAAAATGACTGGTAATTGTAAATTGTCACTAAAATGCATGTAAATTGAAATGGTGAGTTATTTTGGATAAATTCAGAGTTATGGGTATTTGATTGATTAAATCAGGATTGTTACAAGAAAATAAAACTTTATTTTATCATATTTAACAAAAAGGCATGTGTTGTTGTAAAACTAAAGTGGTATTTTATCGCATGTATCAAAAGTTTTGCATCTGTTATTCCTAAAATCAAACCCTCTTTCTCTTGTCTTTTTTCCTCAGCTTCAGCCTAGCTCCTCTCCCTCCAGCCCTAGCACTGCAGCCACGCCCAGCGACCCTGCTCAACCTAATCCTGCTCACAGCACGCAAACAGATCCCGCCCCCTCCAGCGAACCCAAAACAGCTTCACCTACAACTCCTGCTAAGGATCTTCCATCAGATGAGACGGGAAGAGAAACGAGTGCAGAGGGTGCTAGTCCATCCACCCCGTCACAGGTCGCAGGCCCTTCTGCTACATCCACTGCCACTCCTGGCACTGCTCCACAACCTTCTGTTGTAGATGGGCAAACAGCAGTACCACCCCAGCCTGCAAGGACTCCGGGCAGAGAGGATGGCAGGTCGGAAGGCGCAGAGAGAGTGGAGGGCGTGACGGAGTAAGTAGCAGCAAGAGGGGCATTTATGAGGGAATGTTTTACCCGGCAGTGCCCTAGGTGGTTGGTTACCCAAGTTTTGTTTGACATTCTCAACTTTCCCAAATTCAAGGACACTTTGCAAAATACAGCAACAAAACCAGACAGACAAAATGCAAGCTAAAGCGTAGAAAACAGACGAATAACAGCCAGGTTACAGACCAAAGCAAACACAAAGTGTCTAGTATATTGGCTAGGCATTAATTTAGTTATCAGTCCCTGCATGAAACTTGTGAATATGTGGTGTTTAATTGCAGGAAAATTGAGACTAACAAGTCATTAAAACAGTTTTATGCTCCAAAACCTGAGTGCTTTAATGAGAGCGCTTTGGTAACGACACATTGGTAAGGGAATGAGAAGGTGATGCTTACGTTGGCTAGATCCAGAAACTGTGAAAATGGAGTCCTGCCAAGATGGTGTGTTGCACTGTTTAGCTCTAGTAGCTTAGTAGTTCATCTCAGACTGTAGTTCATCCTCTGTCTGTAAACCTACTGATTTTCGTAGGCTATTTTTGAATAATAAATTGCACTCGTCATCAAAAGAGTTGTTGCACCCAGAAGGAAGTCTTCTCACACAGGTCCTGCAGATTTTGCGGTTGTGTTCATCTTGGTGCTGACCACGATGCCTAGACACACGGATTCATTGGTCATCCCCACCAAAACAAAAGCAGGGCCCGCTGCCATTCTGAGTTACTCAATGACTTTCTGGCATGACACCAATGCAGTCTTTGGCGACGTTGATGTGGTGTTAGGGTCAGTCATCGTAACTGCATTGGTCTGCATGCATGGAGCCCTGCCTTGTGCAGCCGTCTGCCAATGGTGGTGCCACTAACAGGATGACTCATGGAGGTATCACTGCTCACTGAATGTCAAGAATCGTGGCTGTTGGGTCAGTCAGGTACAGCGATAAAGCCCGTCCTTGCTTCCGTCACTTGTGCAGCTGAGCTTGAAACTTGAATCTTTTGCGTATCTCATGATATCAAACCAACCTACCCCAAGTTGCATTCCTATCGGTTGATTCTTCTAGGTGCAACTATTTGTGCGACTATTCTTTAGATGATGAGTGTATGTTTTGAAATGTAGTCCTGCCTGTGCTTTAACATGCAGAGTAAGCCAATTTAGGCATGTCATTTTGGCCAAATACCTTTTTGTAATCCCTTTATGAGTATCAAAATCAATTAACATGCCCTTCAGTAACTGCAGGATTATCTTGTGCAGTGGTGTCCAGAGTTGGTGTGGCAGGAGGTTTTCTTTCCAAAGACTTCTGATTCCACGTATTTAATCAGTTGGTTTTAGCCCTCAAACATCTGATCATGGGAGCTAATGCTTTGTTGGAATGACAACCTGTACCTTCACAACTCCAGCTATACAACTCTGGAAAAATTTAAGAGACCACCTCAAAATGATCAGTTTCTCTAGTTTTACAGTTTCTGGGTTTGTGTTTGACCAAAATTAGCTGTTCTGTTTTATTCTATACACTACTGGAAACATGTCCCCCACATTCCAGGTTAAATATTGTATTTTAGATCTGTTTATTTAGAAAATGACTAATGACGCCACCAGAAGCCTGTTTTGAACCATGCTCACTGCATTTCACCCCAGCCACCGCTCGCCAGTCTTTCTGTAGGACATCTTACAATGGTTAAGTGACATTCGAATGAGGTGGTGCTCATAATGGTCAGTAGAGAGTGGTTTTCGCTCTCTGACAGTCTGTAGCTATGTTGTCCTGTGTGTTTGCTGCTTGACCTTGTTCTTATGAACCAGACTGTATCTGCCAGTAAAGCTAGAACCGAACCTTCTGTTCCTCACTAAAAACCAGACGCTCACTGTATCTGCCAGTAAAGCTAGAACCGAACCTTCTGTTCCTCACGAAGAACCTGCTGTACATGTGGAGATGCTGATTTAAGAAGAAACTGGAGTGGTCTCTTATTTATTTCCAGAGCTGTAGTTGACAAAATAAACAATCTTTTTTTCAAACTTTCTGTTTTTTCTAAGTTCTAAATTAGTTTTACAGTGTTTTGTCAGCTTTTCTGAACTGTGTTTTGTCTCTCTTCTTCCCCAGTCAAGTAAAGAAATCTACTTTAAATCCCAATGCCAAAGAGTTCAATCCCAATCCCAAGGCCCCTATAACTATGGTAAGTACGCTTGCTAGATCTTATCGTTTGTGTGTAGATCTCTACATGTTTTTAACCCACACTGACACTTTATGAAGGTTGTGTTTTGTACTTCTATTGAACAAGAAAGACACCAGCATGTTGTATTTGGTGCACAGGTGAAGCCATCGGCGACTCCCACGCCCCCTCGGCCCACTCCTCAGAGCCCTTCTGTGGTGCTTCAGCCTCCTGCAGGACAGGGCGCTATCTACAGCCCCCAATACCTGAGCTATGTCTCACCTATACCGTTACAGGGTCACTCTGTACAGGTATATAGACACATTTTATAATCGCATTTGTATGTGTGTGTGCGTGAGCGAGTTTGGTATGTGTAAATTATGGCTTTCTCTAAATGCCGTTTAAATCTGTCTCCGCCAGGCTCCTCAAATGTACCAGTATGCTGTGTCTACTGTCAGCCAGGGCAAATACCCCAGAGCTAAAGGTAAACACTTCCACTCCCACAGCGCTTAATTATACCGATGTTGGTTTGAGGCACTAACAATTCACCGCTCAGTGCTTAGCCGCCAGTTCTAGGCATAACTTACTTTACTATTTCCTATATATACAGATGTCACAAGCCACAATGTATTTTGAATACTTAGAATGGGACAGTTATGCTCAGTGAAGTGTCTTCCTTTTGTTTGTTTGTTTGTTGTTTTTTGTGTTACAAATTGAATTTCAGAGCGGGTTCTTTCCGGGTTGTCTGTATTCAGCTTTCTGTATTCAGTGTCTGTAATAAAGAGGCTCATTTTGAGATTAATACTAAGCACATGGTTTCAGATTTATTGTATTAAAGATTAACATCTGTGTTCACATGTATTGCATATCTGTCTTTCTTAGGCTCTATTGTGACCCCTCGTCCGGATCACAGCACATCAGCGCCCCCTATGCTTCAGGCTGCCGCATCTGCAGCAGGTCCTCCTCTAGTGGCCTCTCCTTATCCCCAGTCTTACTTGCAGTACAGCCAGGTCATCCCTGCAATGCCCCACTACCCTGGCCAGGTACTTGGATATTCTACAGTTTGTCCTAGAGCTTAACTGGAAGTCCGATTGCTTGCTGTTACACTGGTTGTGTTCCGATGGAATACATAGTGTTATATGGGGAATGTATCCAGTCTTATCACAGCTCTGACACTTCTGTTTCTCTCTGCTAGCCGGTATACTCAATGCTGCAGGGTGGTGCAAGGATGTTGAGTTCTGGAGGTCATCCCCAGACTCTGGGCCCTCCTGGCCCTCAGTATCCCGGTCAGACAGAGGGACCTCCAGGAGCCCAGCAGGGCATGTATGGTATGTATACGTACAAACCCTAGGGCTAGTCACCTTTCTTCTCTCTCCATTTAAAAGTTTTACTTGCAGTAGAATGAGTAATTGTACCATTGAAGTAATTGTACTATGTCTCCTGCATATTAGATAGGCTTCAGTTCTGACATTGTATATGTATGCATTGTATATGCATTTCATAGTATATGTATTTGCAAAATAGCTGACGTAATGCTTTGATTTTTCATTCTCAGCTCCCCAGTCATTCTCTCATCCCTCAGGCTCCATGCATCCTCCGCAACCCTCCAGCACCCCTACTGGGAATCAACCGCCTCCGCAGCACCCTGCCCCCAGCCCAGGACAGGTTTGGCCATCCATCAGTCAAACTAACTCGCTATTTTAGTTCCCAACTTTTTGTAGAAGTGGTTGTGTAGACCTTTGGTGTTGAACTGAGTTCCTTCTGAGCCAGAGCTCCTCAGAGTTTTGAGTTTTCACTTATTTTTAACACTTTAAATTAAACTCTTAAAGGTCTTGCTAAGTAGCAGATTGATTTTAGAGTTTAATCAAATGTGAGACAGAATGTTCTACTCTGCAGTGCTGTAGTCTGAAGGGAAGAACATTAGTCTTTGTATTAGACTAAAATGGATAAGTCTTAATATAGCTTTTACTGATCCACCTAATATGCATTGATCAGCTCAGATAGTGGTATTATAAATCGTGTTTGGTCTAGGGGTGTGTATGGGTTCTTGACCGCTCTGTGAACTGTTTGAGTTGCCAGTATTCGAATACTAAAATCACCATTCATTAGCTTGTCTGCGACAGTCTTAATTGTTAGCATAAAGTATTATTATTATTATTATTATTATTATTATTATTATTATTATTATTATTATTATGGTACAGTTGTTCTGGTTATGTTAACATGTCTTACTCTTTCCCTCCCTTATTCTAGTCTGGTCAGTCGGGTCCACAGCCTCAGGCTCTGTACCATTCAGGTCCATTGTCAGCACCCACACCCCCTAATATGCCTCCAGGCCACAGTTCGCCCCAGGCCTCCTACCCTCTTCAGGGCTACAGCCTGCCTGGCCATCAGACACTGCCCCACCCATACTCCTCCCTCAGTCAGCTAACACAGGTATTCCACTGTCACACGCAGTGCATGCAAACACTCATATGTGCAACTTGGGTGTTAATGTGCTGTGGGGAATATTCATTCATTGATTTGTATGACACAAATATTCATAGTATGAGGCACTGAAAATATATATAGCAAGTAATCATATTGCTTTGACAAGGTGGAAGTGGGCATGTTGGAATGGATTGCTACTCCATTAGTATTTAGCAAGTTGAACTGCTAGGTAAAACCTATCCTGCGCCCGCTCTTGTGTGGTCAGATAATTGTACTCTAGAATAGAAGAAGGCAGAGGAGGAAGTGAGAATGAATATGTTCAGTCTGAGTTGAAAGTGGTCACGTATGAGTACTTCGGCTTCTCATAGCTCATTTCACACTTAAAGGCCCACTTAGCCTCAATCAGTTAATGTAGCAAACGCCTCTGCAGTTCACTCAGCAGTCTCTCAGAATTTTTGTCGAGAGACACTTGGCGATTGAAAATGACCCAGCTGTGCTTTATTATGTCAAGCCATTGACTGCATTGACTGATTGGCAGTTTCTTTCTCTCTTTCGCTATTCATCTCTTTCTTTCTGTTTTTATTTATTTATTTATTTATTTCTATTTTTTTTTTCTTAGGCTCACGTTCCAGGAGCTCTGTCAGGTCCTCACCACTCTGGAGGACATGGCCCTCCACCGATGATGCTGCTTCATGCCGCTCCCCCTCCTCCTCAGCAGGGCCCAGGTTCTGGGCCTGGACCCCAGCACCCCTCACATGGGCCACCACCACAGCAAGGAGCCCACCAGCACTACACCTACATCGGGCACCCCCAGGGTGAGACATGAGCATCATGTTGTACTGACGTTTTTTTTTGTTTTTTTTTTCTTTTCCTAGAGCATTTTGTATAAATATTAAATTATGAATATACCAAAGTGATAAATGGTATAACAATACTTTTAAGACTTTGCTCTACTGCAGATCACAGTCCAAGAGCAAGAAAGACTTGCTGCAATACACAAATGTCTGACTTCTTTGATTCTATTAGAATTCCTTAGGAAACGGTTTAGCGCAGCAACGCATTAACTTTAGCATGGCTTGACAGTGGCCCTTCAGGGCTGGAGTTGGGCACCACTGGTGTGGCACATCATGAAATATCAGATTTTAGTGTGATTTTGGTTACTTTAGTGCTGACTGAGCCAGTACACAAAGATTTATTTATTTATAACACCAAAAATATCTAGTTTTATGACTGAATTTCCTAAGATAAAAAGAGAAATGTTGATCACTCACTTACAGTGGTGATGATGATATAAGCAAGAAAGCTAGCTAGCTAGCCAAGTATGATCACCTCAACATTTGCCATATTTAAATATTAAATATTAAGTTTGGTTAAATGTCTGTGTATTGAAATAAAAACAGCAAAATCAGCTCCTAGGAATACCACCACAGCCCACTGGGGGGCCACTGCGCTCAGGTTGAAAACCACCGCTATAGGACAGTTTGTAATTACTTTATGTAAAATGTGTATTGAATACACATGTGCCTGGAACGGCCATTTACACAGTAGGTGAGTTTGAATTTACTTTAGGTATAAAAGTAGCCCATAGGCACATAGTGTAATGAACATTATTAGAATTCCATATTAGTCCACATAGAATTACACATAACACATTTTAAGCATTGCAAACTGATGCTGTTGAATGGCCACCTTCACATGTACTTTTACACATCTGGTAGGTATCGCCATGTCAGAAACCTCAGTGTGAATGAGGGGAAAGTGTTTAGAGTGTACAGCAAGTAGAGTGGATAAAAATAATAACTAAAGGTTTGTTTCTGTCATCTCTCCAGCTGTGCAGGTGCAGCCCCACCCTACCCAGCAGCTGCCCTTCCATCCTCCCGGAAACTGAGTGAGATGACCGAATGAGAGAGCTGCAGACTGGCCTGATCTGTGGATTGAGAGTTCATCTCATTGATCCTGGACCAGGCGTGTCCACACAGAAACACACCGACAGTCACACATGCATCCTCTCCTTTTTGTTTGTTTGTTTGTTTTATTCTAAGCTGTTGGAAGGACTGAGATTTTTTTTTGTTTGTTTTGTTTAAGCTGAATGGACGGTGGCACCGAGTGTGTCTAAAACAGAGGGAATGAGTGAACGAGTGCGAGAATGAGAGCGAGCGAGTGAGTGAGTGAATGAATGAGTGTGACAGAATGAAACAGCTCGAGCTGAGTGAGAGACATTTTATAAAGATAGATTTCTCCCTTCCTCCTCAACCCCTTAATTAAGTAAATAATAAAAATAAATAAAAAAAGAAAAAAAAAATTAAAATGTACAAAAAACAAATAAAACTTCAAACTCTCCGAGGCGGCGTCTGTCTATCTTGTTTGCTTAAATGTAGGTTGTTTTGATCATTAGACATGAACCTACGTTTGACCTTGCTGGGTAATTTGTGCGGGAAGTTTGTCGAAAAGCACCTGACTTGACGTGGACTAAACCGTTCCTGAACAAAGCATGCAAAATGTTTTGGTCTCTGATGTGTGAGACATGGGTAAAAGTTTCTTGTTCTTGTTGTTTAGTTTTGGTTCACTCCTGCAGTTAAAGAGCAGTTCATTAATTCTAGTAATTCTTAAATAAGAACAGAATGTCCATAATAACAAAGGGGATTTCCACCAGCAAGTAATTCGCACTGGTTTAATGTGAAACGTTCTCTTCTTGAAAAACTTAGTCCAAATGGTTAAAGTGGTGGTGATGGGAACCAGGAGCCAGTTTCACAAAAGTGTCTTAAGACAGAAATTCCTCTTGATTGTGGGTTTTGTCTTAACTTTATACTTATATAAATAAGTATATATAAATCATTATATATACTTCCTCAGAATTTCTTACCTTTTCTCTTAAACTTAGGAAAGAAATTAGAATTCGTAGGACGTTTTAGGAGCATACCATTTTTAAATTAAAATTAAAAAAGGGAAAAAATATGTTTAAGTCGTATTATATGACTTTCGTGTTATATAGTTGTGAGACTGTGATGACTTTTCTGTTTTAATACTTTGGGAATTACTACACCAGAAATGGCTTTTTCTAGTTTGGTAATGCAGATTTCCAAATGAAGAACCCCCTTTATCCTGCACCTTGGTTAACTTGTATTCAAAATATACCCTGTGTCATTTATGGTGAGCTATAAAATATAGCATGGTTGTGCAGGCTATGTGACAAATACGTTAGAAAACAAATACGATTTCTTAAGACTTTTTGAATGAAGAATTAGAGTAGCTTTTTTCCCAATAATTGCCTTTTAGGACATTCTTAAGAACTTTTAAGGTGTTTTTAAAATCCAAAGATTTTTCTTGAACATTTTTGTGAATCTGGGCCCAGATGTCTGTGGAATTTAATGCCTTTCAAATCCACCTCACAGGGGCAGCAATGCTCCAAAAGAAGGTTTTTTTTCTTTTCTTTTTTTAATCCCCCCCAGATTCCCTGCTAAATTAAAAAAAATCAACATTGCATACTCAAAAGACTTGGAGGTTTTGAATGGCAAATAGAATGGCTAAAATTGTGTTGTAGAAATATATCTTTATCTCCACAGGTTGAGTTATGCAGAGATGTAGAAAATTGGGTGGAATTTCCTTTAACATGTTCAGTGATGGGAAACAATGGGCCTTTAACCTTTAGACCTTGATGTTGTTTACAATGTCCTCTGTTAGTGCAGGCCACTTTGATCATACTAAAGCACCTGGAGGCGATCTCAGGTACCAATTCAGCCACTACAACTTTATACAATTTATCACAATATAGAGACAGAAGTTTCAGCATACTCTGTAGTGTTCAGTAGCTTGACTATGCAGTTTGACGCTGGTGTCACTGTTCCAGTGTGTAACAGGACACTGTACAAGAGCATCTGAATTGAGTGACAGTTATGGTTTGGGGGGGGTCCATCATTTATTTCAGTATCATACAAACAAAATCTTACAAACAGCTGCAGAGCAGAAAAGCATTATTACACATACATCAGCTGATATTAATAGAATAAAAAGCCAGAAATTGTACAGGATGTAAATTAAAAATACAGAAAATAAACCATTTAAAAAGAAGTATTCTCAGGTATTGTCAGCGAATCCTGTCAACAGGACTCAGAGAAAGTATGAAATGTAATAAAGAGTCTGTATATTCCCTTCTAGGACGTGATGGTTACTCAGTCCGGAATATATGATGGTAAAACTGTGCAGCAAACACATAACGGCAACTCTACAAAGTTGCTATCAAATATCTTATGAAAACTCCTGCCTGTATGATCTCTGGGACAGCAACTCGACTTTCATCTTGACTTCTGCTGGCTGTTTTAGATCAACATCTGTGGTTCATCCCAACAGCTGGAAGGAGAGAGAGAAAAAGAGAGAGATGAAATAAGTTGTTTTATAATCTGAATTGTATTCCAAAATGTGGTATATTTGAAATGGCAACAGCTGGTTTTAATAGAAAGCTCATTTTGATTACTCTAATAAAGGTTTCTTGCATGTGTAAAGCCTGCCACCAAAAAAGGTTAGGTAATCAAATAATGCCCCCCCCCCCCCCCCAACCCTTAATGACCTATTCCTAAGACATGTATTACTAGATGTTGTTTAAGTGTGAGAATTTCAGTGTTTTCTAAATGATGGTATTTAAGCAGCTGAACAAGAGAAGAGTCAGTTATCCTGTCACAGAACAACAGTGTTGTTAGGTGAAGTAAACAGTGCAGCGAAGGCGGCGTGAGCATCATTTAAATATCTCTTTAATACTGGAAATTCCTTCCACCACAAAAAGCAGCTCTTGCGGTTCAGTAAACAGACTTTTGTTGATTCTTAGTAACTGTGTGTTTCTTAGGTGGTCAGCAAAATTATTGGGAAAATGATAAAGATAAAGCAGATATCAACTAAGCAGATCTATCCGAAGCTGGTGCATAACCACAGACAATTACATTTGCACGCACACACACGTGTATATACCTCCTTTAAGGTTCAGTTATTTTTAGTTTAATGCTTTACTTTAGAATAAAAGTATTCTAAAATGGAACTTTACAGGAGGATAAAACAGCTTTCATATAACACAATTTTAAGCAATTTTGGTCTGTTCATCATGAATATTAGCTAACCTGTTTGAATAACAAAGAAATGTCCTACCTTCAGCGTTTACGTAGTCCAAGCTGTCCTGGCCCTCACTGCTGTGACTCTCAAAGGACCCAAATATTACTAAACATGGAAAACAGTAAAAAAATAAAGGGAAAAATCCTGGAAACCCCAACGCCCTCCCACCCGACCCCCATCTACAAGTGCAAACAAAAGAATTAACCCTTCAAAGATCCCTTCAAGATCTGACTTAATGAATCAAAATAACATTCACAGGATTAAATATAATAAAGACATAACAAAGCCACAAACTTACCCGGCGTATGGAAGTGGATTCCCATTTTCTCTGGGGCTACATTGATGTACTCTTGACTGTCTGTGAACAGTCAGAGTGACCAGATTAGATTGTGTTGTGTTGCATTTTACAGTGTTAGAGACCACCTGGCAGTAGCGTGGTACACTACGAGTGAGTATCCTACCTGAATCAGGATCGTTGTCTTCATCATTATCAATATTTTCATAATTTTGTCCTAGAACATGAAAATGGAAAACGAGAATAATAAACAGTAAACTCTTTAATCCAAGTGATTCTGTGAGCACAGTGCTTGGATATAATCTCATTTCCGTTTTTGGGTTTATTTATTTTTATTACTTTTCCCAGAAATATATAATTTCTTCAGAAATTGTACCAGAAATATTCAGGCATATTGATTATATTTTACCCCATGATATACTTTAATCACACAAACTCAAATAAATTGACGTGTTATTTCAATCTGTATTAAATTGTATTAAATAACAACAACAATAATACGCCAGGCTCTTTGTGAGATTTTCTTAATAGTATCATCTGTTGTAAGTTATTTCCTCTAGCTGTTTGCTGGTTTATTCATATTTCTATTCATGTTCTATATGTGTTAACCTCATGCACAGATATGGGCTGTAACTGAAATGGCATACTACATACTACTCGCATACTAAATCTGCCTAAAAGAAGTATGCAGTATGCGACCAGAGTGTAGGTCTGTAGTGCACTGAAGATACCAGTACTACTGTACTACTCCAGTCAGGTTTTCTAGCATACAGGGGGCGCTACGGGTGCGTCCCAATTGCGCACTTTAATACTAGCTAGTTTTTCAGTATGCAGTATACAGTAGAGCTATGTTGAGTATACTCAAAAACCCACAACACACACTCAGAACCAGTCGATTTCTCAGTGTGGTAGCGATGGACACTATTGTCCCACAATGCAACAGGAAATGGAAAGGGAGGAGCTTTTTGCATCTGGAAATTTCTGAAAATATAGTGGACAGTGATGTGAACCAAGGAAAAAGCTCAAATGTGCAGTGCAGTGTGCCTCCACGTCCAGGGCTGAGTAACACTGGTGTAAAGTGAAGGCCGCTGATTCTTCTTTAACCTACCTGAATTAGCAGAGGAGGCGAGGCTTTGGTGTGACACGTGTGTGTCATCCGGTAACACATCTCTAAAACAGCAAAACACAGTTAAGTTGGAAATCGTGAGATAAAGTGAATCATTAAGTAAATTAGCCAGGCAGAGGTGATCTTTAAACACCCCACAGAAACAGTACGGAAGCAAGCTTAGTTCTTCCAAAATGTCCAATATCTTTGCATCGCTGTAGCCTTACACAGGGCTGCCCATAGCTAGCCCATGAGGATGTTTGGTTTGACCCACCAGAAGCTACCCTCACCCAATGAAAGGACAGACTGCGTGTACTGTGTATATCTTAAAGGTGGGCTATATGATTATCTTTTATTGTTATTGTGATAAATGATGTCATAATACGAGCCGTCACTTTTCTGAGCATGTCTTGGATCTCATCAGTACTTAAAGAGCACTGACTAACTACATGCTGCATCACAAAGTGAGCATAATAAGGTCTGTTTAACTGGGTTTGATGGAGTGCAGTTTTTACAGTGTTGAATAAAAATCATTGTAGTTGTAGGTTTACTATTATTATAGTTTAATATTTTTCATAATACATGTATCTCAGAAAAGAAAACCGAATATAGTGATACACACCATGTATTGTTAAAAATGTCTTATATATATGTCTAATATATGAAATAATATTTTGCCATATCACTCACCCCTAGTAGATCTTACTACATTTAAAATTGCATTGTGGAGTAATTTAGGAACAAAATAAAGTGTAGCACTATTAAATACATAGTTTTTTATACAAACTGTATATACAAATTGTATTTATATTAAATACAAACCTTTTGAAACCTGCCTACATATTTTATTCCCATACTATGTTGTCTTTTTTGGTCCTCAGCCCCCTATAATATTTCATTTTGGCCCCCTAAGACAAACTGTCTGGGCACATACATAATTTATGCAACAAGCCGTCTTGGTCTGCGTTAATAATAGTCTCTTATGCTTTGATTTTCTGTGTCATATACCTAGGAAGTAAATAGTAATAAGTAGTAAGTAGTAATATTAAGCCTCTCTGGTGGAAATGTGTAAGTACAGAAGTACAGTGTGTATTACCTACTAACATCATATCTTCTGGACCCTCTTTCTGTGTGTGTAACATTAGTATGCAAAGACGTCTAATGTGGTATGAAAAACTCCAAGCAGCCATGTCAATTTGATGTCATACACTGAACTCTTCCTGAGTAGGAATTCCCACCCGGGAGGGCAATTTTCTTTGATTTTTCCCCGGAGGAGGTGGGAAATTCTGAGTTACAAACTTCAGGTGGACCCAGAACAAAACTCCCCAGAGTGAACTGTTCCAAAAAGCTAATATTCAAAGAAATACAGTGATGTGTTCTTACAGGTAGTCAGGATAGTCTTGGTTCTTGTCAGGGGGAACCTCATAGCCGATTTCAGGTCCTTCACAGTTATCTAAACATACAAGATACAATTACACCCTTTAACACTCTCACAGACAAATACACGTATACACACGTTCACATCTTTAGATTCAGTCAGTTACACATAAATCAGCACTCAGAGAGCATGATTTATAATAGTGATGATAATTTCATTTGGCAACAGCAATGAGGGGCATAGAATAGCTGCATATCTGTACTCAAGAGCCCTAAAGTCTAAAGAGCTAGCAGCTAGTACCCTGTGTATTAATGGACCACCAAGTTTTAGTAGTCCTGTCAAAGCTACAGCTCAGATTTAGCAGTCGAGTCAAAGCAATTACTAAATCAGTATTTTATCACCTTGGAGATTTACTGACCGAACCATGCATGGAGAAATTCATCCACACCACGCCTATTCCTAGCAGGACTGATCACTGTAATGGTCTCGTAATTGGAATTCCCAGATAAGACAATCAAACAGCTTCAGTTGATTCAAAATGGATCTGCCCACTAAGGATAATAGATGGGAACACACAACCCACCATTCTCAAACCCTTAGAACGGATACCAGTATGTTACAGAATGGTCTTTAAGGTTCTATTACTGATCTATAAATCACTGAATGGTGTAGGACCAGCATCTTTAACTGATATGCTGCGGCACTATGAGCCGAGCAGAACTCTCAGATCATTAGGAACCAGTCAGTTAGACATTAGATATGTTTAAATCCAAGTGGAAAACAAGTCCATTTCATCAGCTTTCAGCTCAGTTTAAAACACTCTTAGCTCTACAAACCTATCCTGTAACAGCACTTTTTAATTTGATTTATTATTTAATTTAATGTTTAATTTCTTTCTATTCTAGGAGATCTTTGTACATTTAAATTTGGATTATCTTCGTTTTTTTTTCATTAGTAAAGCACTTTGAATGGCTGCAGTATATGGACAGTACTACATAAATGAATTTGCCCTGCCTTGGATTGTGCAACAACAACTATTTGAATACACATCACATTTATGTAATTAAAATCAGATATGCATACAGCAGACCACAATGAACTCATCCTGACACGCCCCCAAAAAGTCTGTCTGAAACACCTCAATCCCCGCATGTCAAAAACCACATGTGCAAGTCTCTGTGAGATTATATAATAACATGGTTTGAGGCATGTGTGTAATTGAGTTAGGTTACAGTTTGCGAGTTTGTATAGTGCTAAACTCTGGCAATACTAGCTTCCATTACTACATTAGCCTTGTAGCCTTGTGTGTGTATTTTGGCTCACCTTCTTGGTTGACATATTCAGTCTGACTTTCACCTTGAAAGAAAATGTAAATTAGAACAAGACAAAAAGCACCAGGACTATCAGATTATGAAGAAGTGATCTGCAGATTCTGCTTAAACTTCCTGTATAACCAAGAATTGCGGACATAAAACATGCTTTCACTTTCACAGCATTTTAATTTCATCTGACTGTTAACTCCTTAAACTCGAGACTTTCTAAAGCAATAAGGCACAAAAGTAAGAACTGGCTGAAATCAGCCTTATGTTGAAATGTTAATCAGCTTTATGGTATTATGTTAATGATTCTGTTCTTTAGAGCATGCATCAGGAAAAATAATTTGTTATAATGCATTAGCCACAAGCTAGTATGAGCTCGTGAGTAGTTTGCTTGTCATCTTTCCTCTCAACTTTGAGGTAAAGAGGGCATGGTATTAGGGCGTAGAGGATGTAGGGTCTGCTCTCGTTGTGTTCTGACTTCATTTTTATTGTACATCATACAGTATAATCTGTATTAAAAGGAGTGAGTTATTGCCTCCAGTCTCCTGAATGTATTCATTTCAGTGCATACTGAAAAAACTAATTCATATTTAATATAAAATTGAATTAATTACTGCTAATAATAATGTAATTAATATTGTAGACTAATATTTTAATGGTTTGTAATACGTTAGTTACCATGTACCTAATTTGAATATTGTACAATGTCTTAAAATTGGGATTATTCAGAGATTATTCACCACAATAAATGTGTTGACGGGTCCAAAGTTTCATTCTGCTTCTATAACTTAATAATAACTAGGTAATTTAGTGACTCATGATGAAATATGCCTGGGGTTGTAAGACACTAATCCTAAAACTTTTTTTTCAGCAATAATTTGGTAGCTACAATGAAACTAAGACGTATGCAGTTATGAAGGTTATTTTAATGATGTCAGGGGTTTATTGCTGATCTTTGAAAATAAGTTGTGTTACATGTTCAGCAAACAAATGTTTCCAAGTTAAGGTGGCTGCCGCAGACTTACAGTCGAAGGAATGGGAAGGAGACCGTCTGGAATCCACCATTGGAGAACTGAACAGAGAACACAGATTATGTAGGAAAAGCAAGTAACAATTTAAACAGCAAAAGTGTTTTTACTTCATCCCAATAATGACTCAAGTAGAAATTAAAGTAGCCTCCAAAACACAAGCTTAAAAAAGTTATTAGAGACAGCTCCAATCCGACAGTCAGTATCGGTAACAGGCTGGTTTCAGGAGAAAGGACTGGATTAGACAAAGATGATCTGGTCCTGTATTAAAACCCTTTCCTTTAGAGTGTTAAGGAGTGCTTTGTGCAGCAGTCTGCAAGTTATAAAGTTGAAATTCTAGGCCTTTTTGCTGTTACGAGGTGACAACATCTTGTCACACAGTCCTTATTGCCCGCCTACCTGTGTGCTTGGTGCATCCTCACACATCACACACAGAGCTAAAAAGTAAAAACTTCCCACTCTGAAACATCCTACTTCAGCCGAGTCTGTGAAGGTGAATCAGGTCTACCAGCTTGTTCTACCTGACTTTAATACCGATATGGCAGAAGTGACACCATTGTAAGAACAGTCACAGTGGTGTAGGGAGAGTATGAGGATGCAACTCTGGCAGCTGACCAATCAGAACAGAGTGGGCAAGCTGACCAATCACAGCAAACTAGGTTCATTGGGGGGCGGGGTCTCAAGACACAAGAGCTCTAACAAAGTGTTTCAGACAGACAGTGAATACAGATGTACAATATGTGAAAAATATTGTGGTTTGGGAAAACTGAAGCATGTAAATCTATATGTGTGTGTGTGTGTGTGCGCTGACTCACGTTATAACTGGTAAAGACGGGTGAGTAGGGATGGTAGTGGGATCTAAAGAACAGAAAAGCAGTTTCATTCATAATTACTTTAATTAACAAGACAAGCAACATCTCAACAGCTTATACTATCTAATATTGTAGATGTTAAGAAACTGTGAAATATCCACACTACCGTTCAAAATCTTAGACTCACATTTTTTAATTAAATAAAACTAATTTATTAATTCTAGTATGATTCTTCTCCACAGCTTTATGGGCTTCATCTAACTTATAGGGGGCTGTACAAAATGAAGAAATGTTGGAGCTGTAGATGATTCCTTAATGACTGAGAAAGCTGATTAACATTGACGATGAACACCCAGAATCTGAAAAGCACCAATGAAATCTCAAAGCAGATTTGAAAAATCTGTAAATAAATAATGAAAGGGGTATTTTTCATAATTTAATAACTACCCACACTTCCCAAAATTTAACAGTATTAGTTATTACAGCATAAAAGAAGATTTGCGGATTTGAACGGTAGTGTACAGTACTGTGCACAAATCAGAAACCGCCCTTCTTAATGTAATTTCCGTTCAAAACGGCCATGAAAGTGTAACACATAGTTGCACACTTCAACAACTCAATATAATATTGAGTTTCTCGGTTTCTAATGTTACCATTTGCCTTTATAACAGCTTCCATTCTTCCAAACCTGCAGGGAAGGGAGGGATGTTTCCACTCCTCCAAAATGCAGTCTTAGAATTTGCTTGCATTTTTATAATCCAAGTAATCCCAAACACATTCTGTGATAAGGTCTGTATTATGGGGTGGACGGTCCATTGTTCTTCTTGGTCTATTTCTTTTAATGGCTACACGTCCTTTCAGACCCATAATACACTATCAGCATAGACAAGCGGGAAGGAAACATTTTTATTGCTACATCCAGGGAAGTTTTCAGATCTGAAGTGAGAGTGAATCTTAATTTTCTGCTCTCTCTCAAAGGTGAAACTCCAAGCCCTGTTTATCTGATGGTGACAGTTTTAATGGTCTTACAGGTCTTGCACAGTTCTTAGGAGTCCAATTTCTTCTGTATCTAGTTTTGGAAACTCCTATTTATGCCCTCAGAAATATCTCTTAAATAGTCAATAACTTGTACTTAATGGCTGTTTTGACGGGAACTTACTAAATGAAGGTTGGTCTATTGCACAGTACTGTATGTAACTGAAACACATTGTTTTAAATGAGGGAATATTGTATTTACATCGGTGTACTGTAAATCCTTGGCTCCTGTGAGATCAGAGAGAGATACAAGCTTAAAGTCAACACCCACGGAAAAACCACACATGCACCCACACAAAGGGCAGCTGGTCATAAGCAGAGTGCTCATATCTGTATGGTAGCATTAGGAAACACTTCATACTGAATATTAAATCAATACATTAGTTTAGGGATTGATCAACAAACAGTGCTAAAAGTGACAATTAAAATGTCCAATGTTAGGCAGTACATATCTCTGTATAGTGCTGTAAAGGTGTAGTTAGATGGGGAAGTAGCCCCAGCAAAAGAGAAATGTAGGATAGTAATTAGAGATTATTCCTTACGGGATGGTCTGTGGATACTGCTGCGATATGTATTCTAGGAAAAATAAAGGAGAAAAACATCATAAGAAAATGTTTAAGAGGAATTAAGAGGTGAGTTCATGGATTGTTGCTGTACAAAAAACTCCAAAATGGTAAAACAAATGTTCTTTACCACTCAAAACTTTAGAATCACCAACCATGTTAATAACAGTGCTCATTTATTATATAGAGTGAATTGTCAGATTCATAATTATCAATCATTGTTTATTAATAACATATACCATGTAGATTTAAATCATTTAAATAAACACTTTAAAAGGGGATTCCTCAAAGGAGTTCTACAATGGTTATACAGAGACCCATGACAACTCAAAGTATCATTGGCTCTTTGAGTTGTCATGGTTCTCTGTATAACCATTGGTTTGTTATATAGAGCCTGTGTGGTTCTGCTCTATGATGGAGAAACTCTTGGTTGTTTAAAGAAGTTTAAAAAAGGTTTCAGATTTGATTGAGTCAGAGCACCCTTTTCAGCAGTATTCAGAAGCTATTAATTAATGGATAATATACTTTATATGAACAATATGGATAATATGTTATACTGATAGTATATATGATATACTTTACTCTTATAATGCAGTTGTATCAAAAATCTCCATCAAATCTCCACAATTTGGTCACCATTTTGCCAATTCTAACATTCTGCCTGTACATTTTAGTCATTCTAGATGGTCTAGGGGTGTCTATTGTTGGCTCTGTTGGTCAATCTGAACTCAATCAATCTTTTTTTTAATTTTTGATTTTTT
Source organism: Semaprochilodus insignis (assembly GCA_034552555.1). Taxonomy (NCBI): domain Eukaryota; kingdom Metazoa; phylum Chordata; class Actinopteri; order Characiformes; family Prochilodontidae; genus Semaprochilodus; species Semaprochilodus insignis. The sequence goes on along the minus strand of CM067477.1, from coordinate 12,039,098 downwards.
ACAGCTTCTTACTATTTTCAGAAAACCTATAAAGTTGCTTTTTATCTGCATCATATTGGTTCAAATATATGTTATAGTTATTTTCACTCAGAAAATCAAGAGTCATTTGAGCAGGAGTGCCCAAACTTGCGTACAATATGCTACAAAAAAATAGAGTTTTTTTATTATAAAAACATTCCTTCCAAAGTTTTGAGTGATGTATATATATCTTCACTGCACAGAGAGAGGTTTTGTTATCCAGTGATGGAAGCGTTTGCATAGAGGATGTGCGGTATCTTACTTGGTTGGCTGTTTCCTTTGCAGTTTAGGCAAAGACCCATCAGGAAGATGATTGACAGAACAACAGCTACACCCACCAAACTCAGTAGTACAGAGGAATCCATGCCTGAGAAGTTTGGAACAGTTTTGTTCAGTTAGACACCGACAGTTCACAAGACATTTGTACATCTAGTCCAAAAAGAGGTTAAGAGGCAAAGAGTTAAGAGTTCATTTGGAGGCTTAACGGTTCACCGAGTTACAATTAATAATTTGATAAAGCTCACTTTATCTATCAATTTAAATAAAATGGTTCATTCTATACTAAATAGCTGTTTAATTTCAGGAGGCAAATTTCTAAAGGCATGTGGAGCTAGCTGCATTCTGACACCGTCAGCTGTATGTGAATGTAGCTTCAGTGAGACTGAGTACACTTCTGACTGAGTAACTAGTTTCCCAGTGCTCTTACCAATCTCAAAAGTTATTTTTTCTGCATTATTGTAAATATTACTTTTGAATGTATTGTATGCACAGATTAATTAATTAGCATTAAACTTCTTAATTGAATTCATTTAGTTTAATTTAGTTATTTTAGTAGGTCACACAGATAGCCTGCGTTTTCATAACGCATGCATAAGCACTACATAACATTTATAAACCGATACTTGCATATATTTATGAACAGCTTGTGCCTATTATCAGCAGGAGACATAAGACATTTTATGAAGTACATAATATTGTATTGACATGAACTAAATCCTAAACTAAACTGAAGTGACACACAGAGACCCTAAACTAAAGTGACACACATTTGTAACACAGTTATGAAGCAGCATTCCCTAAAAATGGTACGTACCCCAGAAACTTTTAGAAGAGAGCCTAAATGTAAGTTCTGTTGAAGACTTTGATTCGATTTGATTTGACTTTCATACATTTCCACATAACGTCGCCGTAATGGCAACTTTACAGAAGACAGCAAAACCGTTCTTAGGTGTTACTGTAAATTAATGTAACGCAGTTATATTAGAATATATTAGGTTCATTCATCATGAACTGTTCACATAATATAAGAAGCTGCTGCTGAAATGGTGTACAGAAAAGACACCATATACAGAGATACGTTTTTGAACTAAATGTATCGATATACTTGTTCCTGTAAAACAGTTTTGTAGTTGAGAAAAACAGAAATACCTTTGGTAAAATATTATTATCATAAAGGTTTACTTAAAAATACGTATAAATGATGCTTCATAACGCGTTCATGATATAAATTACTCCAGTTTTACTTCAGCCTCTTATGTTCATGTAATGCAATTTATTTCGTAAAACATCGTCTTGTTATTACTGGAATAAGCTGTTTATAAACATTTAAGTATTGCTTTATAAATATGTAATTCCAACTCCTGTACATGTGTTATGACGTCTTTAGGTAAGTAGCTCTTAAATAAAGTCTAACCATATTTATTGCATAGGACAAGTTTTATTTAGTTTGATTTTTAAATTTTAACCATATTTATTTCATTAAGTTTACTTTATTTAAAATTATAAAACTTTATTCTAAGTGTTTAGCACTGTTTTGTGGAAAACCGTAAGGGTGTACATAATTTATATGTTGTCTAGTACTGTTTTACTTTACAGTTGTTTGCAGTTGCCGTTGATGTGCTTTTGATTTTACTGAAGTGAAAATAAACACACATCCTCTAACGAAAACACATTTTTACAGATTTACATAATTACTGTTTATTTTCTGAAATTAACATGTTAGAAAAGAGTACAACAAAAAATTGAGGCCTGTGTGAAAGCCATGGGACATTTTATGTTTTACATATATGTATCAATTTATTTATCAGTATATTAAATGTGAAAAGTAAACAGTAATTATGTTGTCAAATGTGTGTAAGTGTGTTATTTTGGTCATAAGCTACACATTTCACTTTGAAAATCAACCAAAATATTTGGCCAGCCTTTGCATGCGACTGTATGGGATTATCTGAACTTTTTGGGGGCCGAATGCAAAAATCCACTGGTATTAGCTAAACGGGCTTGTTATTCTTGTAATCTTGTTATTGATTGTGCTGTTATATCTCAAACTGCAGTATATAGTATAGAAATGTATAGAAATAGTATAGAAATGTAAGTATAGAAATGCATTTGGTACTGAAGTGTTGAAACAAAACATGTTCTGTTGAAATATTCTTGTCATTTTACAAAACCATGATATAAATACATCAACATCCGTCTTTCAAACGAAAATGACTTTAATTCACATCCTCAATCTGATTAATCTCACTTAGCATCAGCAGGGCTGCATAGAAACCCCAACATATATTCACACCCTCTGGTGCCGTGTATGTATGTGTGTGTGGTTGCATTCACTGCCAGGAAACGGATTTCCTGTATTTTGCAGTTAGATGAGAAGAAGCCAAGAAAAAAAGGCACATTATAAGAGACTGAGTGGGTCTAGGCCTCTCTTTACACCTCCAGCTGCAGAACCTCTCTCAGCCCCAAAACCCAAGAACCAGGGCCACGGCACAGCCACCTCCATTTAACCAGCGCGCATTCTCACTTACCCTACACACTTTCAATACCGAGTCGAACCTAAACCTGCACCCTGAACCTGCACCTACACCAAACGCAGATGCTCATGTACCACCGTGCACATTTCACATTTTGTCATTGACTTGAAACAAGACGAAAAAAACTACAAATCAACCAACAAAGCATGCAAAAACACATGTCATTGGTGCAACCATCACATGGCTCATTAAAATCAGACACACGTGGTTTAGAAACGAGTATAGAATTACACTTTCGTTGATTTGACTTCTCTTTTAGGGGCTGAATGATAAGAAGGAAGGAAGGAAAGCGTGAGAATGAGGTTTCCTTAACAGACCAAACTGTGGTCTACGTTACGAGACCATTTGACCACTTGGTTAAGCCAAAGGACATTAGGACATCTAACAACACAGGTTTCAATACAAGCAAACAAAAAAACTAGCTGAAGACAAGATGGAGCCCGAAGAAGGGTCGAGGAAATAAGCCTGAGAAAATGGCGATATGGTAACGAAAGACAAGGACAAGAGACGTCCTTGAGGACTGAACTAAAGGACGGTTTCGGGATGGACTTTTGAGAAAGCTGCATCTAGAATCATTTTCAAAGGAGTTGCTTAAATATACGTGTTCATGTTCTTGACAATCAATATAAGCCGACAATTAGCATAAAGCCATTTCCATTATGCTAATTGGTGGCACTTTGCCTTATTGTTAGGTATTATTACTGACTGAACTATACTTCCAAAGTTGCACCAGATTGCACTGTGGACAGTTCCTTAGTACCTTTAGCTCAAACATGAGGCTCAATGACACATGGAATAAATATGAAGTCAGTTAAACTTACCTGCACAGTCAGCAGCAACTGCCAGTCAGGGTCCAGAACCAAACTGGAGGACCTGTCTACACAAACACGACACACCACTGACCAAATTCACACCTCACTTACACCCTAGGTTTTGCCATACTGGTTCACCCACTCAGCTAGTCCCTGTCTTCGTCTACGTTCTAAGCCTAGGCCTCTCTCGCTCGCTCACTCTATTCTCCCTATGGGTCTCAAAAGGCCACAAAATAATCCAAACTGCTCATAATCTGCAAAAGTAACTCCAGCAGAATCCCTCAGCCCAATGCTTCAGTCTGACCAGATAAGTGTCCTGCTGAACTAGGCCATCCCTGACTAACTTTGCTGTCCTTTATCTTCCTTGCTTTCGCTCAACCTCTCTGTGACTCCTCATAGGCTTGTTCTGAGTGGCGTTTCAGTCTCCCCCTCCAGTCTCTAAGCTCCTCTCTCTCTCTCTCTCTCTCTCTCTCTCTCTCTCTCTCTCTCTCCCTGTGGTTTGTCTCTCATACATCTGACCTGCCTCCGCTACTGCTCTTCTATCTGCACAGTGCTCCTCTTCTCCCTTCTTTAAACCTGCCATCTTTAAATCTCTTCATAGCCTTGCAGAGGCAGGCATTACTTAACGCCCTAAGCTCTTTTTTTTTTGCATATTTACGTCGTAAAGTATACTATTCAGTTATTATATAGGAAACCATGTAACAGGATTGTTATTACTCTGCGATTAACTGGCTGAGTCAAAATACAGAGAAAATGGAACTGTGGAACTCGACATTTTCTTAGCTAGTAGACTCTGTTGAGATGATATTTGAAAACGTATTTGTTTTCACTTTTGCTCCAGTTGTTCTTTGTATTTACCCTTATTTAATTTTGTCACTTCATTGGAAAGCACTCTGAGCACTTTATTAGTTATTGAAGATGATTTTAGAGTCAGGAATAGATGTTATGACAAGCTGACAGATCAGTTTAAGGAGCCATGCACCCTTTTATTGTTCTGAAATGTTCATTCCTCAGAGATGAAGACAATCCAGCATTAAATATTAATAGCAAGTCCACTACCACCAGCCTGAAGTCAGTTTGAGGAGGTTAAACAGTTTATGAAGATCAAACAAACACAATTAGTGATGTGGGTCTGTGCTGGGCATGACAACAAACGGTGTTAAAGCCAATTCAGTTTACTTGAATCAATTACTCCCTGAAGCACCACAGAGAGGTGGGCAGGATGCCGATACTGTGCCAATGCTGTTCTGCTTTTCTGAATATGTCATGGGTATCATCAGAATGTCTAGAACACTGTAGCGTTGGAGTAGAATATGACGACACAGGAATAAAAGCACACTAAAAGAAACCTCTTTACTGAAAATGGCAGCGTTGTTTACTGTCACCAGAAAGCAGATCACAAAAAGGTCATCAATAGCCACACCTTCCACAGTGACGGTAGGCACTAACACTGCACCCCTACCCCACGTAACAGCCCCACAAGCATTTACATACAGCTTTAAGCCAACAGTCCCTGCTATTTACATTTTAAGTCTCTCTTACTGCTGCTACGGTGCTACCCATGATGCTCCATGCTCATACTGCTTCACACAGCCACATCTCTTGTGCGTCCATGGCTGAACAAATGGATATATTGTACAGTGACAGATTTAGACCAAATTTGTAGAGCAGGGACATCCAATCTTGTCTACAAAGGTTTTGGTGCGGGTGCAGCTTTTCATTCCCAACAAACATTGCGTTACACTAGCTCAAGTGTGCTCCTGCTTTTCTGGAATAAAAATCTGCAGGATGTGAGCAACAAATGTCCTTATGGGAATGGAATGAACTATAAACATTACATAACCTTAATAATACATCTCCAAATTGTAACACCTTAAATAAAGTTTAATGGATTATATGTATCCTATTCTTTAGACCCATATTAGTCAGCTGTTTTAAAACTGTTCAGATTCTAAGACTCACTGGTGAAAGATGTGCATCTACTGACTGTATTTGACTTTGTGACCAGTTTGTGCTTAACATAATATTTAATGCAGTAATAAATTGTGGTGTCTACACTAACTGTGTTATAATTAGTTTTAAAAGTATAAAATACTAAGATTACTTCTCCCTAACTGTCTTTTCCTAGCTGTACATAAAAACTGCTGAAGAATGTATGCATTTTCCACAGTCTAGCCCATTTATTGTTATGTGTAAACCTTTTCAGCTTTAGGAATAAGCTACCATCCAGATCCCTTTCATACAGCATCTATAATACACAATACATTATATCACAGGCAACAGAAAACAGTATTTTACTCTTCACTTCTTACCTGGTTTACTCCAGAAGGTGCCAGATTTCTCTGGTTTGTGCCAGAAGGTGCCAGATTTCTCTGGTTTGTGCCAGAAGGTGCCAGATTTCTCTGGTTTACTCCAGAAGGTGCCAGATTTCTCTGGTTTGTGCCAGAAAGTGCCAGATTTCTCTGGTTTACGCCAGAAGGTGCCAGATTTCTCCGGTTTGTGCCAGAAGGTGCCAGATTTCTCTGGTTTACTCCAGAAGGTGCCAGATTTCTCCGGTTTGTGCCAGAAAGTGCCAGATTTCTCTGGTTTGCGCCAGAAGGTGCCAGATTTCTCTGGTTTGTGCCAGAAGGTGCCAGATTTCTCTGGTTTGTGCCAGAAGGTGCCAGATTTCTCTGGTTTGCACCAGAAGGTGCCAGTTTTCTCTGGTTTACGCCGGAAGGTGACAGTTTTCTCCGCTTTGCACCAGAAGGTGCCGGTTTTATCTGGTTTGTGCCAGAAGGTGCCAGTTTTCTCCGCTTTACACCAGAAGGTGCCAGTTTTCTCTGGTTTACGCCAGACGGTGACAGTTTTCTCTGGTTTACGCCAGAAGGTGACAGTTTTCTCTGGTTTACGCCAGAAGGTGACAGTTTTCTCTGGTTTACGCCAGACGGTGACAGTTTTCTCTGGTTTACGCCAGAAGGTGACAGTTTTCTCTGGTTTACGCCAGAAGGTGACAGTTTTCTCTGGTTTACGCCAGAAGGTGACGGTTTTCTCTGGTTTACGCCAGAAGGTGCCGGTTTTCTCTGGTTTACGCCAGAAGGTGACGGTTTTCTCTGGTTTATGCCAGACGGTGACGGTTTTCTCTGGTTTATGCCAGACGGTGACAGTTTTCTCTGGTTTACACCAGAAGGTGCTGGTTTTCTCTGGTTTACGCCAGAAGGTGACAGATTATTTTGATGGTAAAAACAGTAAAATACTTTTAAGCTGTTGGCTGTAATACAATATATTATGTACACTATTCGAAAGGGATCTGGATGGAGGTGCCGATTTTATTTTATTCCTAAAACTGAAAATGATGTGGTTGACCAAGCTTACAGCTCAATGTTAAAACTGGTAATAGGCAGAATTATGCTGACTCTAAAGTAAACTGTATTTCATCTGCCTTACTGCAACTAAAATGTACTATGATGTCTAATGAAAGCAGCATCAGTCAGCTGACAGCTTGTCTTATCTTAGCTGCTGACAGTGTGATAATTCAGTCAGATTAAACAGCAATGCACAAGCCTCACATCTGTGATTAAAATGATTCTGTGTAGAGATATATATATATATATATGAATGTACTTGTATACAATCTATGCATTGTTTCATTAAAGTATGCCAATAGATAATGAGTCGTCAATGTTCTAACTAGGTCCAGTGTTAGCTTTAGCAGTAGCTCGTTCTGCTAATTTTCCCTTTGCACTAGGAATCTTTTAGTGCTACAGGTGCTAAGATAGCCTGTACTAAAGGTTTAATGTAGGCCTACACAGCAACATGGCCTACATAGTAATAACTAAGGGAGGCAGGATTTTCCTGTATATGTGCAGTAATGGCACAGTAACAGGTAGCTGTTTGGACGTCAGTCCATTATGACACTACTGTATTTGAATCTTTAACTGATCAATTCATATCATATTTTACCACTGCTGCTTTTGTTCTGGTGCATTTTCTCCAACTTTATACAAAACTACTAAATATCAGAATATATGATTGGGCCAAACTCATACCTGAACTGAATCTCACTGTACTCTATATGTCTACTCAGACTCACTTGTACAGAATATTCACATACATAGAAGTAATGAGATATTCATATACCTGTTTAGCTCGTTTCCCGGCTTTCTTCATCTTCTTTGTTCAGTTGATTGTATCTTATTGTACTTTTCTCCCAGCGTAAAACAGTCTGTGCTCTTGTTACGTATCATACATGTGTGCTCTCATCAAGACAAACTCCTTGTATGTGTGCTAAATAAAGATTCTGATTCTGAAAACTTTACCAAATGTTTCAGTAGTTATTCTGATTTTGAGCAGAACTCAAAAATGTTAGGCTGTACACAACTAGCAGACAAAGCTTTAAACAGTTGTACAGTTAAAATCATCATTTTTAAATTAAAATACAGAAAGTTAATTACAGAAAAAATGTCTGTTTCAGTGACAACTCAACATTACATACTGATTTTCAGACTTCGGTACACTTTTACTTCTTAACAATGGGATCTAACTGCTTACCATGTGGCCATGAGGGACACCAACGTACCAAAGCTCTGGATTTGAGACGTTAAAAACAAGGTGCCTGGTCACTGGTTGAAGTCTGAATAGGAATGATTTTCACGCTCATGATGGTAACCATTTCTGTTTACACACAGAGTCCCACCTGTAAAGAAGAACAGCTTGGTGGTTATGCGACGACTGGGAAACAGTTGACGATATTGTGATGTGAAGTGCAGCAGCCGTTGCTTCAAACCATTTATAGGTTTTTTTTGGTCAGATTTTATTAGTTATGTTGTTTTTGAAACAGTTACCTGACATCCAGTTTAGAGTAATTTGGTCATTTGGCAATTTGGTAACAGAGTTCTCTATAAATAACGATTTTGTATATACAGTATTTAGTTTTCAGTCTTAATTAATGCTTTGAATTCAAACAGGTCATAATACAATAATGTAAAAAAAACTGTAGTTTGAACTAAATCTGCAGAAAATTCCATAAATAATGAACATGTATCGGGATATTACATTTTCACCGTATCGCCCTCCCTTGCATGCACTTTATTTCTCTTTCTTTCATTGTTCTCTCTTGGACATGCCTGCAGGATGCAGCATGCAGTTTGCACTTGTTCAGAGTTTCTGAGCGAGCATGAACATGAATTAGGCCAAAACCACCACATCAGCCATAACTCGTCTCATTCTCCTCATAAGCAAATTTTAAAATGTGCTATTGATGGCCATCCATCAGGCGCACCTCAAGTAGGGTTACGGGTTAACAGCAATCTCAGACGGCTGTTCAGTCATCTCGCCTCCCACACACATGGCATTTAGCTGTGCGCACTCACACACATTTTCACACTCGCACAAAAGCAGTTGCACAAACTGCCAGCCAATCGTACACTACTACTGCCTGGAGCGGTCGAGCTGTTTTCATTTTTGCATGTTGCGAGACCAATTTGCAGTGTAGTGAGAAATTTACCGAACCTGTCTCTCCCACCTACAAACAGGAAACCACAGCAACTGAAGACAACATCACTCATCAGAGAACGAGCAACAGAGAGAGAGAGCGAGAAAGCGCGCAAGAGATAAGCATGGGAAATAAATGTGACAGTTAAGGACAGAGGGGGAAGAATGTATGAGTAGCTGCGATGATTAAGAGCCATAGTAATATAAAGATTGTCATTAAATGGAGGTAGTGTAATACCATTACCAAGAGTTTTAATACTATTCAGAACTGGAGATACCAGTAGATATAAAACATGAGTTGCTCAGGAGCAGGCACAGCAATTGCTTTAGGAAGCCGAAGTAAACTAGGAAGTAAATCAAATGAAATACACACATACGCACATGATCTTAACCTAATTTAATAAAAAAGATGAATGCGCCTTGGCTTTTTCAAAGGTAAAAATTATTCCCCAAATTACAGCTTTTAAAAATAACAAACATTTGGTAGAGTACTCCATAACCGTCCTCACGACAAAAAAAAAAAAAAATCAAACAGGAATGACTTTCTTCAGACAATCATGAGCTGAACACCTGCAAAACAGTCTGTTCACTGAACTAGCCAGCTCTACTGAACGCGTCTTATTTAGAATCAGCATTTGCTTTATTATTAAGAAAGGCATAAGAAAAGTCAGTCTCGCCTCTGAAGTATAGTTTTGGGGGTAGTGTTTGCTTTCTGTGCGCCTTTCGATGTTACAGGTATTTAAGAGGAGTAAAACTATAAAATCAACAAGAACTGGGTTGGGTTAGTACGGCTGATATGTTAAAATACTGCACATATTAGCTTGCAGGGAGGGCTAACCACAGAACTGGTGTTAAAGCGGTAAAAGTCGAGAGCTGACCATGTTAGAGAGCTGACCACAGAAAAGCTAAAAGTGTAGCCACTTCACTATACCATGGTGCAGATGCTATTTTGCAGGGGAGTCGGTTAATATCTGCTAAATTTGACTAGTCTTGTTTTAACATCAGCCTGTAAATACACAAAACTAACCCAAACCTTTCAAATAATAATAATTTAAAAAACGTAAAACTTAAAATCTATTTGTTCTGGCATTGGGTTTAAAACAGTGTGTACTTCTCCAATGACAAAACCTCCTGTTAGTCCACTTTAGTCCTCAGCAGTCAGCTTTCCTTCAGCGGGAAACACAGGGGTCCTCTCAGTGAAATGCTGACTGACCGTCAGCACATGAACCGCGAGTCCCTCAGAAGTGCCATTTTACACTTCTTGTTAGTTGAGTAATGCTCCCGAACGGATAGAGGTGTTAATAATAAACATTACAAGCATAATAAATAATCATAAAAATCCCTGAAGAGGAGACAGTCCAATCAGTGGTTCTATTCTTCCCGCGCTACTCCAAGCCTGGCCTACAGCTGAACTACGTCCATCTACTTCGGCCAACGAGGCTGGAATTCCCTAGATTTCCCACGTCCCTGCCATCTCTTCAAATTAAAACACTCGACACTGGGACCTTGGTGGATCGTCCTCGTTTAGGGACAACGATCGGTGCGTCATCTAGAAAAGACAAAAAAGATTTTTTTAGACTTTTGAGAACAATGCTTCCAGTAAAGTACATTAACTAGTAAGGCTGCACAATGTGGACTTTCACAAATTGATATTTGCCTGATATAAAATGGCAGTGAAAAGTAAGGGTTCAGATGTACACACAGACACACACAGTGGAAATTATAAATGACAGGATATCTTCTCTTCATTTACAAGAGTAAAACCACAAAAGAGAAGACCACACCCATGTGGCTACAATTAGTGTGGTTGAAAGGGACATTTTATGGGTCATGTAGGAAGAATTCACTCAGAATGTCCAATATAATCTGATACAATTACAGAAGCAATTTTACTTCTTTATTTAAGGTACCTGATATTTGATTGTTTTGTCTGTTACACAAGTACATGCGGTAAACTGAAAGTTGTTCTGCAGTTAAGATAAGACAATGACCTGTTATTCTACAATAGCTACTAACCTAACTTGAGATCAGTTCAACAAATCAGTCTTGGTGAATAAAATAAGGTTTAAGAGGCAGACTGTTCCTGTAATTTGACCACAGGATGATACCTAATATGCCCCATCAACTGATCTGTCTATGCACCAACCATGAATGCGTCTTTTTGTAACAACTGTTGGAAAACATTTACAGAATCCTGACAAAAAAATAAAAAAAACAACAACATTTACACTAACTAGAAACTATAGTGTATAATTTAGCACACAAAACAATATTAGGCATATTTTGCATACATGTAATAGTCTCTCTCTGACACACACACACAGACACACACAAACACACACACACACCCAAACACGCACATGCACACGCAAAAAAAAAAAAAAAAAAAAAAAAAAGTGGCTTGGCTTGATTTGCCAAAGATAAGCCATTGATAAGCTACAACAACACAGTCCAGCTAACTAGTGTTGCATGCAGTAAACAAATGTTAAACCTCCACTGCTTTTTCCTTGTTTTTTAAACATATATTTTCATTTAAGGACTATTTGTTTCAAAATATGGATAACTGAATGACAGCAAAATGTCAAAATGCCAGTTCCCACCAAGCAGCGAGTTTCCTCACCTGATGGAACATAGTTCTCAGCATTTTTCCGATCTTTTTCAATGAAGAGAGCAGTGGCCAGGAAAAAGGCTCCACCCCCAACAGCCACAAAAGAACAGAGCAGGAGAGAGAGCTGCAGAGAGCGGAACTGCCACATATAGGAATCTGCCTGCTTTAGTGAGTCAGACACCTGAGAGAGAGAGAGCGAGAGAGAGAGAGAGAGAGAGAGAGAGAGAGAGAGAGAGAGAATATGAGAATGCTTTAGTATGCTTTCTGTGCTTTAGGAATACACTGATACCACGGAGTAAACTCTTTATCTGTTAAAGTGTGTATATGGGTGTGTGCAGGGCCAGTTTTTCATAATTAGTGTCAATACCTAAAATTAAAAATACAAATATATAATCAACTAAAAGTTGATGCAGTGGCTGCCCATGGGTGCCCCACACTCGCAGATCAGTGCTGCGTTCTTTAACTTCTATTAGATATGGGAGCAGAAGATTTACCAGAGTTCCTCTCTTAACTGGACCCTCAAGGGCCAAAAACATAAGGCACTGTCTGATGAGTCATGGTACCTATTGTTTCACGCTGATAATAGGGTTTGTGTGTGGTGCAGAACCCAAGAAGCCATAGACCCCAGTTGTCAACAAGGCAATGTGCAGGCTGGTGGTGGTTCCATACTGGTGTGGGGTGCGTTCTCAAATTGGGTCCACCGGTCGGCGTAAACACCTAACTGACCAGTGTCCACTATGTTTCCCTGCTTGGTGGCCATTTGTAGCCCATAAACAGCCTTTGTGTACCCCACAATGATGGGACAATGCACTGTGCCATCAGGCCCAAGTTCTCCATATTTAGTTCAAGGAGCATTCTGAAGCCGTCCAAGGTAACATTCATAATCAATTTACATACTACTATCCCATGACTTTTGGCATGTCAGTGTAATTGACAGTTGCACCCATTGTGTGTGTGCCTATCACATACCACTCCTATGAGGTAAGGACTCCCGGCATCTCCCAGCAGGTGTGAGAGAACAATCTGGAAAGCTTCTGCAGTGGACCGCCGTGTGGGGACCACAACGTACTGAGAGAGAGAGAGAGAGAGAGAGAGAGAGAGAGAGAGAGAGAGAGAGATATGAGTTGGACAGACAAACAATAAGCTTATCTGTAAATATTAGAGAGAGCGGTGGAAGCTCACCAGCAGGATGTCAGCCACGATTGCCCAGTTCATGGAAAGGAACATCTCACCAAAAAAGATGAAGAACTAATGCAAACAAAACACACACACACACACACACACACACACACACACACACACACACACACACACACACACACACACACCAAATGCCATGAGTTCATTTCAAAGCACAGTCACATCTAAATGAGGCAAAGGTGCAGCCACTGTCATTCAGCATTTAATCTGGTGCACGGGTGTGCGCACACACAGACAGACTCTTACATTTGTCTAGACAGTCCCTTTACCAAAATACAGGATTCAGGATGAACAAGCAATATTCACTTCAATGGAACAAAGTGACTGACCTGAATGAAGAGGGGAAATTAAAGAAAGGAATGGGGGGCTTGGAAAGAGTAAGCAGAGAAGAGAAGCAAGAAGAGTATGAGAATAAAAGTGTGAAAGGAAACGGGGAGAGTGAGAGACAGACAGACAGACAATGTGTAGAAATACAGTTCAATACCCAGGTCTTAGGCAGTTAAGCTAATTGTTTTAAACCATTTATCCCAGCAGGAATTGTGTCATGGCCAGTCGAAATTACAGACTGAAATAAATTAATGCAGATTAAAATCTTTTTATCTAAAAAAAAAAATCAGGTGCTGGGAACTGTTGCACAATGCTGTATGGGCATGTGAATACTGTGGTAACGTGAAGCACACTCACATATGTAGCTACAGTGCTCTTCTGGGCGAAGACGATGGACAAATAGAGGAAAGGGGCAGCCAGCAGAAGTCCAGCGGCACACACCAGCGGGTCAGCTCTTGGAGTCTTCTTCCTCAAAAACTGACTGACCCCTACACCCATTGCCACCCCCAACACACCCGTCACACATGTGATGATCCCGAAATACAGGCTACAGAACACAGACACAGAGGGGATTAGAACAAACATACAGACTGTAGACCAAAACACAGTTTCAAACGTATTACAGCCCCATTATAGGCTTTGAGCAATCACCGCGCTGCACTGTGACTGAGGGTCTGGTTTTAGGTGCATCATTTTTCATCTGTTGTTCAGCACATTGGTCAAAATTTGCTTTATATATAACTTGGTGTGCGTGTGTGTAAATGTTTCCTGTCAGAGCTGTCAAAGGGGCCCAGCAGCTGGTCTCACAAACCTCCATTTTTTTGCTTAGTCAGTTAACAAGCTACTTCTCAGGACATTTTTACCCCCCCTTCGTGATGTTTGTGGCATCATGTGAAAAATCCTACTACACAGATATCAAGAGCACTGAGCAAAAGAGGCAAGAGACTTGCTTTTACTGTTATTATGCTCTACTTTCTGCATATTTTATATGTTTAGTGTTTTTTACATTCAATATGTTCTTTGTTTTAGTTGTAATCTATTTATCGTTAAATGTTTATGTGCTGTACCTTGGGTTAGAGAGTAACGCAATTTCAATCCTCTGTATGTCATATTGAAGTATTGACAACAAATACTTGACTTGATATTTGCATTGTAGGATTCATTTGACGAGGGGTTTTAAGTGCACATCAGAGCAGAACTGTCTGCATAATCTTTTCATTTTCATCAAGCTTTTCATTACCATGTGGACCACAATACATATTTTTGATAGTTTGGCCATACCATATGGCAATGTGTTTTTTTTTTATTACTCAAACATACAATTTGGTGCAAAATTTACAAGGTTACAAAAGAGAGTCAACAGCCTAAGTTGATCACACTTTGTGAGGCCATAACGTTCAAGGATTCTATAGAAATACTTGATGTTCTGGGTGTTTGTGTGTAAGTGTGTATGAGTGAGTGAAGGAGACTGTGTGGGTCCATGTTACCTGTCAGAGGTGTCACAGGGCCCGACAACACAGGGTTGCTTTTCTCCAGTGAAGACTGCAGCTCTGAAAAGGAAAGCAGGCGCCCACAGAGCTAGAGAACCAGTGACGAAGGCCACCGCCGTGAACCCAAACGTCGACAGGACAAAACTATGACTGTGGACAGAGAAAGAGACAGAGAGAGAGACAGAGAGAGAGACAGAGAGAAACGATTAACAGATAATCGGTAGGTAGTCAAATATGTGAAAGCCATACACCACATTTAAGCTGAATATGAACCTATGAAGGAAGCACAATACTAGTAAAAGTTACAGCCATACGATGCCAAACACAAAGTCAGTAATCGGAATCAGTCTGAATTTTCAAGCATTCAAAAAGTCATGAAAAAAGAAAAAAAAAAGTAGTAAATTAGCTAATTATAGTCTGTCTAGTCTTACAACCATGAGATAAACCCCATACTCCACCCAAGGTCAGCAGAGAGTCTGCATCTTCTGATTTTGTTACAGATTGTGATTTATTTATTCCAAAGAAGGAAATAGAAAGAGCACTGAAACAGTCTATAGGCTTACAAACAATGGACTAGAAGTGCTGTGCCATACAAGCGGATGGTACAAAACACAGCTGTAGCACATCAGAAGCAGCACATAAAATCACCCATAAACATCAAACACTCTACTAATATAGATTTATTGGAATACGGCTTTCAACATCATTTAGTTAATTTATTCGTTTTAATATCAGAGAACTATTTTTTTAATAAACTCGCTGTTGCCAAGCTAAAATGTATGAGGTGAAATAAATTACTATGATGTGGCTAGGTAAGTAAGTTAATGCGTGTAAATATTTCAAGCCAACTTTTGATGTAGCCCTACGTAACTATTAATGAATTAATTAACTAGTTATTCTGTCCATCCACAGTTAATTAAGATACAAGGATTAGCTGGCAAAATGCATTACATTGATTATAAAAAAAATCAGAAGTCTTCTTGCTGATGTCTTGTTCAGCGCTCTATGATGTTCTCTACTGTTTGTATGACACACATGATCATTATGACAAAAGGCGATACTGTACTGCTTGGTTAGGCAGATGGAGATGAACTATCAATTTAGTGATAACACAAATGATTATTAATGCTAATCTATTGCTGCTTAAAACATCAACCACTCCAATGATGACCACAGAATTTACAGCTTCATAGTGATCATCATCAGAGATGACCTGATACCACTTTTTCTTTTCAGACCCCAGTGCCAATACTGAGGACTGCAGTAACCGTCACATTTGGTTGACATCATTTCCTTTTAAAATGAGCTATTTTGAACTGAAACACTTAAGACAAGACAAGGCTATCATGCTCAAACTACTAACCATCACTATACTAAACCACAGAAGGAAATACGTAGCTAACACTTACCTGCATAGCATTTTTGCCTGGTATCAGCCAATACTCTGGATCAAACTGATGCCATCTCTAATCATGATCAGTTGATCATAGTGTATATGACACTTGAACACTTCTCTGCCAGTTAAAGAGTGTCAAACTGTAGCTTAAGCAATGACCCAAGGAGGCAAAGAAGACAGCAAACCATATTGATTTTGATCGTGACGGCACTGGTTACCACACGCAGCACATACCTCCATCAACAAAGCCCTTGATCAACAGGACATTTGGAAAGCTTGTGTCCTGGTGAACAATACTCACTTTTTGCAGAGGGCCTTCATATCAGTGAGCCAGCTGGTCCTCTGCAGTGTGTGTTCAGGTCGGGCTTCAATGGCACCACGCTTGGGCTCTTTAACCACACACACCAACAGCAAGACTGCTATAAGCCCAAGAGCAGGAGTCACCTGCCAGAGACAGAATGAGAGACAGATATTGTCATTGAAAACTGGCTACACTGTCATAAAAGGGCTCCGGGTACATTTTCTGTTCACCAAGGACTGAACAAAGTAAATGTAAACATACTAAAATGGCCCTACCATCCAACTGTGTACCTCAAGTCTTAAAGGTGCACTACATTTATTAACCATGCTAAAGAATACACACTTGCACTGTAATGTACTAATCTGAAAAAATAAATAATAGAAAAATAAAATAAGTCTAGGGTTTATGGAGTCAATGCAGCTGCAATGAAAAGGTACTGAGAAATACCCTTGATGGTACAGACCCAAGAGCTGTAAGCGGTACCACCTCAGTAACAGTTGGGTACTTTTTGGATGGGAACTAAAGCAGTGCTGAAATGTTAAGGGTTTAGCGACCTACCCGCAGGGCCCAGTGCCAGTCTTTCGCTGTGTTATCCACAGCAGATCCCACTATATATCCCAGACCACTGATAGATACGGAGAAGCAGAGAGAAAACAAACAAATTACTGGATGCATACAACAATACCATTTGTATTGTTAAAACAAAACCTTGAGGGCTTGAAATGCAACTTGTATAGGTGAAGGTGGGGGGGTGGGGGGTGGTGCATTTTCATACCTTAAGACAACAAACGGAAGTAATCTGAAATGTGACCTCTGGTCCACAACAACATAAATCAAATGTGGCATGTATTAACCTGTTTTATTCAAGGAGACTAGCTAGAAATTAAACATGGATATGTGCTTTGACTTTGCACAAGCTTTTTTCCCTGTGCGTTTGACTTTGTTGTGTTGACATCTGCTGTCCTCTAGCCTCTTAATCAGTGACCACAGAGGTTTTTTTTTTGTTTTTTTTTGCTGGGGCTCTATTAAGAATTAGCTTAATAAAATAAAGACTCTTTTTGACCCTGCCTTTTGACCCTGTCTTCATCTCTATTAATAAAAACAACAGACATGTTTTGAACATTCGTCAAATGCTTATTAAGACTTATGGAGTTATGCCATGACAATGATGATGAAAGGTTTGAAATACGATCAGGTCGGTTATTACATGCAATATTTCCACTGATCGTAGAAGGATGAATATACAATTAAAAGATTCCCCCTATAAAATGGCCATTATATACCCATGCTGTGGAACTATCAGTGACGGTTCAGTGTACCAGCCGATTGCTGCAGTGGGAAAAGGGATGTGTGGATTCCAGTTTTAACTAGTTGGACTGGGTCAGTGCTATTGACTAACACTTAACATTCAGATCCCTCACGTGCCTCACGCATGACCAATCAATAGCAATCTGCAGCAACACTCAGTGTGTTTAAGAAAACAACGTTTGTTGTTCTACTTCTGACCTTATGTACTTTATGTGAGTGTACTCTCTCACCTGCCCACAGGGATGGCAAAGTAGAAGATGGAGAGCATGTTGGTTCTTGTCTCCTTGACGAAAAGATCAGCAATGATGGTGGGAGCAATGGTGGAGTAACTGGCCTCGCCTACCCCCACCAGGCCCCGTGTCAACAACAGTGCCCAGAAATACTGCAAGCGAGAGAGGGCAATTAATCAGCAATGGCAGATAGCTAACTGTGCATTAATCAGGGTATTTACTCTTATGTAGATTGTTGGGAAAGCTGTATAAACACTTTTGGTAGACTGATTAAATGAACCACACACGTTAGAATTAAACAACTATCACATATCTATATGCATGTGCATGTGTATGAACAAACAAACTCTTTAGTTTTGGTGTGTTACTCACATCTTTGCCAATGAAGGAGCTGGCCAGAGTGACCACTGACCAAAAGCCAATGCCTACACACATGATTATCTTCCGGTTGTACCTGTCTCCCAGGTACCCAAAGACAGGAGCCAGGAACATGTAGCTGCAGATGAAGACTGTGAGAGGGAGATGTGTTACACACTTAATCTTGCTTTCTACCTCACACGCATCAACAAATGTCATCTGGCTTTAGTAAAACAAATGCTATGAATAGACAAAGCAAACATAAAACGTTCAAATGGCTGTAACATTTTTAAAAGCTTCTTCTCACCCGTCTGAAGCAGCCCTGATTTGCCATCACTGATGTTGAAAAAGTGTTCAATGTCAGGAAGCACACCTGCCAAAGAGGACATCAATCTCAGTGTTGATCCACATTTTCATTGGCTTCTCACAGATTCCCGGACAGAGGTTTACATTAAAGGGAATTGCACTAATTTCCCACAAAGTTTCTGTGTAATTAAATGGTTATGATATAGTATGATGTAATCAAAGTCACCGATGAGTGGTTTTATTTGAAACGCTTCATTCTTAAGAAGCATACTGAGTACAAACTGTTCACAACAGGGAAAGAAAGAGTAACCGGTAGTCTAAGTAAAGAGTTTAATGCCTCTAAAAGCAGCCTCACAGAAAGTTATCAGATTAACTTAATATGCTGCCTGAAGTTTTGGCCTAAAATACACAATTTTTTAATCTCTGTTGCAAAGGCAAAACAGTCCTCAACAAAAACTCATTCTTATTTATTTATTAACAGTTTAATAAATTACCAACATTGCATTATATCAATGTATTACATGAAACTAAGAAGACGTGCAGGTTTCACTGGTCATTAAGATTCTCCAAAGTTATTCCAAAAATTCTCCAAAGAAATCTCCAAAATTATTCAAAAAATTCTCCAAACATTCCATGTCTAAACACTTTGAATGACTTTGTTTACATCTCAGTCCTTTAACTGTACAGATTTTTTAAAGTGATACAATACCCCTTTAACCACAACCAACTGCAGCACAATGTGCCTAACTTTTTGTGACTGCTTCTGATTTTTAGGAGCTGAAAACTCCATAACCAATCATACTGACCCAATATTATGAGGAACTATTGACTTAACAGTGTTTGAAAAGAAGTCACATCATGTCTATGCATTAAAATACTGAGCAATTTTTTAGTATCCTGGTTTATCGGCAACACTAATAAATCTGAGGGACCTCAAGATCTGCCACCTAAACAATCAATCAGGCCCAACTCTCAGAGCCATACAGAAGATGCATCAATCATGATGACCAGAGTTTTATCATTTTAAAAGAGATGGTGGATTCTGACCTTTTTACTGAGACTGAGATCAATAAATTCAAGGGGTTAATGCTATTGACGGTCTACTTCAATACTTGAGGTAGATCCCATGTGCCTCAAGCATGTTTGATCAATACCCTACTGAAGCAATTCCCAAATTCCTCACAGTAAACGTAAATGGTCGTGGTGACAGTGCTATCTAGACCTGCAGGATGTGATTGTACTGCACAGAACATTCAATGTTTGTTTCTACAGAGCCCAACTGGCTTGGCACTACAGTGATTGGTTGAATCCATGCTGCTAGTGTAGTAAAATCTCACTCATCGTGCCTCTTAATTGACAAATACAGACAGACTCCAATATATACAGTGCTCAAAAGAAGTCTCAGGATACTTTTATGACCATTTGCTTTACAGAATTGTTTAATATGTTAATATTTTGTGGAAATTAAACTTTACTGTATGGAAACGGACATAATTTCAGCTAAAATATAACTTATCAGTCAATACTTTGGGTTCAGTTATCAACAAACTACAACTGATTTTATCTCAAAACAAATGTTGGGACACTAATCTAAATGCACATGATCAACCAGACATCTCCAAAGCAAAATCCTATACAAGTACCATACTTGGTGCAATACTCTGAGGTAGAAAACAAGCTCCAGACATGCTCTGTTCTGTTTATAATGTATTTCCATCTACACTTGTGCTAAATCTGCAAGAGGTTACACAATGCAATACACAACACTAGTTACCTGCTACAGTGAATCTGTCCATATAGTTGAGCAAGTTAATGTAGCAGAGCACTCCTACAGTCAGACATGCTCGCCAATAGGACAACCCACTGGGAGAGTCTTCCTCCTGCCGAGGTGAAGGCCCTTCATCTTTTTCTGCAGATCCTTCCCCTTCAGTGTCATCAGAGAAGAACGGTGTGGTATCGGATGTGGGGTCTACGAGTGACATCACTGCTGCAAAAAAAGAAATTGCAGAAAGAGAGAGAGTGCATGGCATGTTAGAAGATATTAAAGTTATGTCTTAGCAGTTCTAAAATTCACAAATTGGAAATAACTCGTTTCTGTAAGCTTTCAGTTTTGCTACTCCTTTAACAACACTCATACTCTAAAGAAGAAATATGTGTATTTGTGTATGTATGTGTGGTGATGTGCATTGACCCATTTCAGAAAACAGGTCATGCAAGAAAAAGCACTGGGGCGAAAAGGAACTGTGGTCTGTTCTTCGCTGGGAAGAGTCTGCAAGGGGCGAGTACACGAACGGATGTGTAACCCAATTCATTCAGTATGCAGAGTACACAGGAGAAGGGGAAAATGTGTGTGTACACACATGAAGGAGGAAGTAAACAAGGACACTGGACTCGTGACACCAGAAAATGAAAACATATTTAAAAACTTCTGAGAAGTGAAACAAAAAGCACTTGTTGCTGTATATATGCTGGTTCGATAGAATCACATAGATTCTCTGATTGGCTTTATTAAACTTCACTGGAAGGTATTCCATTAAAACAATATCCCAAAATCTGGATGTCTTCGAACTTCAAAGCAGAAAAGGCTACACTATGCATGTTTTGCAGATCTGGAGACCTCTGTAGTAAAAATGTGCATGCAACGTGCAGAAAAACATTTCGTAACATCGATTGTGCTTCAGACTTTCCTCCAAGTGGATGAATCTGATGATTATGTTAAAGAGAACTGAGTCAAAACTTAGTGGAGAATGTCTTCTGAACATTTGAATGAATTATCCATTTTGCCATCCTATCTTCCTTAGTAGAGTGTTGATTTTCCATTTGAACATGGCCTTCTTTTTAAGCCTGTGAGTGATATGTCACAGGCCACCTCTACCTCTTGCTCTGTATTCTGCTGTAACGATGCATATTTTTCCATGTGGGATAATAAAAGGCTATAGAAAACTCCCCTGAAATCTGACTCCACTGACTTTTCATTTATTTTAGTTTTCCCTCCTGGCTTACAGTGCCGCTCTAAACTCTTGTGCTCTAACATTTAAGCTGCATATGACATTTGCATGTGTAGATGCCATTTTTGCATGTGACCATTTACGGTTCTAATCAATCATCTCAGTATTGACAGATAATTACTTAAGTACATTTGATCAACACGTTTAAGACTTCCAGACAAATATTTTATGGGATTTTTATACTCTGAAAGAGCAGAGCATTTAGCTAACACTGTGCTAATACAAGTAGATGTAGTTACAGCATCTACAGTTTAGAAATATACCATCACTGTCTAAAGAAAAACAAGTTTCTCCAAAATGGCAACTTTACAGGAGAGGGCAAAAGCCTAATTTGATTTTGATATAAGTCAGTGGAACCAGACCTTTTACAAAGCACATCTGGGCCATTTCTGTTGGTCCATTCATCATGATGTTTTACACAATTTAGACATTTGTTGGCTATCGATGATATACTGGTCTCGGCATCAGGATTGGTGGATATGCCATTAAAAACTGTACTATGTAAGGCAGTACTGTATGAGGCAGTACTATGCGAGGCAGTTCAGGTTTTTGCCTTGACAAACTGCATGTTTCATTGTAAAGACAGCATAATAAGTCTTCTTTAACTGGACTTGGTGCAGTATTTGAAATGCTGAATAAAATCATGGAATTGATGCTTTTTTTGTTTTTAATATCATTTCTTAAATCTGGGGCTCCCAGTAGTTTTTCTTGTCAAATCAACTCTATTATATATTGTATATTATTTTCATGTTGGCCATCCCTATAGTAGTAAACATCACAGCTCTGAAGACTCAAGACAGTCTAAACAGACAAAACACTGAAAACTGAACCGAAACTCCACCGAAATGTGTGTGCCTGAAGCAAAAAAAGATTGAAACCCAGAACATGCTGTTAAACTCCTAAGAGAGAATTAACATTTAAAAAATCTACAGAAAATAAAGAAAATAGGGGAACACTATGAGACATGGCGATGAAAACTTCCTACACAGTAGTGGTCACAGTTTTTCAATAAGCAACCTAAGCAGTTTTAGATCAGACATGCTCGTCAGCTCAAATCCTTTTGAGTTGCGGTTATTTCTGCTGACAACACTGGACCATATCCTGAGCCCTGACCAGCATCTTCAACATTTCAACCAAGACAACAAGCATAACAGCTGGACACCCTTAAGATTAAAGACAAACTGATAACAACATTCAAACTAAATAACACAGAATCAGTGTTTAAAGGACTTTCCAGACTTTCCACACTCTCACACCAGATCCTTTATTAAATCATCTGTTTGAAATAGCTCATCACAGTGTCACTGCGGACAGTCAGACACTTTTATCTAACGTTGCACTACCAGGTTCATTTTCTGCGGTTGTTAAACTGTTAATATCAATCAGGAACAGAAACTACGAAAACAAGCGACCCCGTTTGCTGTGTTTACTGACACTGGGCGCTATTTACAGTCAGCAACGAGTCAGAAATGCCTAACAAAAGCGCATAACCGGCGCTGAAGAATCTCAGCAGCTCAACGCTGGGATACTGTAGTTGTCGATGTTGTTTACCTGGAGCTGCAGGCTGAAGTCGGCAGTGCAGATGGATGATGCGCCCTCACAAATCCACTCGGACGCTACACTGAACTCGCTCTGTTGGCCAAAATGTATAAATCGTTAGCTCAGCTGATGTGTGAGCATCTTAAAACCTAAACCAGTGACACGATAACCCGGCCGGCCGCTTTCCAATCTGACCGTCTTCCAGTTTCTTGGGTCAGTTGTTGTTCTCAAGTCTCACAACGGCGCCGCCATGTTGAAGTGACTCTGTATTTCCGCCCCAGTTTCACATGACCATTACGACACGCTCTAGAGCGATTCGACTCTTTAAATGATCCGAATCGCCGATTCACCGAATCAGTCTCGTTCAGTTCGAGGAGGGATACGAAGACGACTCTAAGTTTTCATGTCCTTAATATGCAATGACTTTTGGTTCAGAGTTTGATGGCAACAATATTCAGTCAATGATCTTACAAATTGTCTATATACAACATTTGATTCAATGGTAGATCAACCGAGTCAATCTTCCAACGTACGCGACAAAACGCATCAGAAAGCGGAAGCCTGAGAATATTCTTTATGTTGAAATGTGAACTCTAGAAATACAATGTAGCTCAATTAGAAGTCACCTATTCAGACGTAAACGTTGCAGTTTGACTTGAACCGGATCACAATTCATTCGCCACCTTGATCGCTGAATCACAGCAGCCCAACAACCTATTAATGACTAACGAGACAAGGTTAAGTAAACTTCAGGTCCACATGATAAGCTGGCTATTACCATGAAGGAGACGAACAAAAACACAATACAGTCCTGCCTGATTAGTTCATTGGTAATACTGACACATTTATTATGAACCCCTTTCAGGAATACGGGCTGATAAAGGAAGGAAAGTGTCAAATGTGTGGTGTATATAGATAACTTTGGGAATAGAGCTAATGGTATAACATTACTTGCTGTTGAAATCACAAAACCACTGGAAGTTAAGTTGACAATTCAGCAGAGCCTTCAACTCACTTGATCATGTATTGACAAGTAGTGAATCAATCACCAGTTAAATCAGTGTTTGGGCATTTTCAGCTCGATCACTGCTGATTTTAGCAGTTTAAAGTTAAAATTTCTGAATAATTCGGTCTTTGAGATATACATCATTCAGAGTGGTTTGTTATGAAGTCAGTCATTGTAAAGAACCTTACAGTTTACTTTACAATGGTGGTGATGGGAACCAGGGGTCAGTGTGTCTATACAGCTATACCCAATTCACTTACCATCCAAAACCACTAGTAAACCTACATTTGCTTTGTGATTATTTATACATCATGTCAATAAACCATACATCTGAAAAAGGACGTTTTCTTCTAAGAATATTTTGCCTTACGGTACCCTGTATGCATCTCTCCATCATTAATGCATTCAAATACATTTAGGCCAAAACCTTATAACAAAAAACTTGATCATAAAAGTCTCAGAAATGAGGCAGCATGTATCAGGCCATTTCTGGGAGGAATCTTTCAGAGCCATTAAACTATTCGGACGTTCCTACCAGGATCACTCTGAACCACTTCACACCAAACCCCTGTAAATGACATTAACATCTCGATTGTTTAATTATGTAGAGCTTTTGATAAACTGGTGTAGCTCCCCTTTAATACAGTGATTGCCTTTTTTGTTTACACACATAAACAAATAGTGGATAGCCAGAACACTAACAATAGGGTGGCCAGGTAAACCTCAGCATTTATAGTGCGTGGTAAACTGGAAAAAGACAAACAAGCAATCAATAACATTCTTCTATGTGTCTAAATTACTACAATACTACTGCTTTTTTTACTGGCTGTTATACATGGGTGCTTTTAGCAGTGCTTCTTTAATGTAGTCCAATGTTAGCTGCTTTTTTTTAAAGCAAAAAGAACCAGGCTAACATTAAAGTTTTTACCATTCGTTTCAACCACCCCTTGGCTAGAACCCTACACAAACACACATTCACACATTTTAATCCATATTCACTTTTATTAAGAAAATTTATTTTTTGTACTTGTAAATATATAAAACAACATTTTTATTCAAAGAAATGAGGTCCGGCATTGTTATTCGTTTGTAGAAATCACGTCCAGACCTCAATGACATCGCCATTTTCCATGTCCAGCTGAGATGGCGTTTGATTAGGTGTCACCTTTGACCCATCAAAGAGGAATTTGACCTTCCGCTTAGCAGTAGCAGACAGGCCTGAGGTGTACTGAGTAAGGATAGAACCCAGAGGAGCATCCTGAGAGAAAGAGAGAGAGAGAGAGAGGTCAGATAAGGACAAGGATTGTTGTATTGTTGTAGGATTGAGGCCACTACTTTATCTGGACATAATGCACTGCCCATGACGACTTTGTAGAACAGTAACTATGCAAACCTTCGGCAAGGAATATTCTTGTTCAGATCCTTTCTCCTTGCCCTGAAGTCGCACAGTGATGACGTCACAGCTGTTGCTTCCTTCTTCTTTGTCCTCTATTACTACAACACAGTCTGATGGAACATGTATGAAAATACTGATGTGAAGAAAAGAAATGGCAAAACATTCAAAACAAGAATGGCCTTAGCAAGCATCAGACAAAATAATAAACGACTAATTAAGGATTCAAGTCTCCAAAACCATCAAAGAGGATCCATCTTTCCACTCACCTATGATGTCAGCAATGCCAAGATCTAACTCTGTGGGGGTGGAGTGCACAGGGAGCTCAATGTCTTGTCTCAGCAGAAGTATTTGAGAAGGCAGGACTTGAAGTTTGGCAGATAACAGGTCCACAGCTTTACTCAAAGGATCTGTCTGCAAATGAAAACACAGAAAATTGTTACATTTATTTTAAAAGACAAAAAGCTACAAGAGTGATATATTTTACACACTTTATTAGGGCTGAGATTATAAATTCTCAACATCATCAATATCTTTTCCATTATTTAAAACAGCTGTTACTGTAGTTACAAATCTGGTACAGTTTTCATTTTCACCAGAGGGGGCGACATTAAGTGGCCCTTAATGCCCAAATCTGTGTTCTACAGATAGAGAAATTGTGTGGAATTGTTTGGAGCATAAGCAGTCCCTTAAACTCTGCTACACATACACTCACACATACACACAATGTGCCTCTGCATTGTTTCAGCTTCTGTGAGACTACTGAACTACCTTTTAACAGAATGGTCTGTTACCTGCTGTCTGTGTATTGGAGTCACAATGGCTTAAAGAACAATTATAATTGTCATGGTTACCACCAAAAAATCCATGTTTTTCTTCCTCTGTTTAGTTGAGAGTGCATTGAGGTGTGTGGACTCACCACAATGACTAAATATTACATTATAATTAACCAAATAAAATGGTATTTCTAATGTTTTTCTCTGCCAGCTTGAGACACCACGGTTTGCAAAGCAATTCACTATTAATTCCCCTTTTACAACAGACCCCATAACACTAACACTAACTACAACAGTAGTGAGCATGAAAATAACAAACATAAAAGAAATTAACTGTACGTCTGCACCTCCGGCCATGCACTGACTTTGTCAAAGTATTTCAGGGTTATGGTTTGGTTTTATCTTTAATTAATAATAAGCAAACAAATAAGATCCGTATACTGTCATCAATAATTCAATTGCTCTTCCTACTGGTTTTTGCCATGGTCTCATTTCAGTATGGGTATCAAGATTTTTAGGCATTTACTGTACAGAAGTCATAATTTTGGTATTGTGACAGCACCTGTCTAAAGCGATATATACTGGATGAAAATAAAATAAAATGCACATCTTACAGATAGCACTGGAATTTTGTACACGTCTGTTCGCCAGCGGAATTTCAATGAAATCTGTCTGGCTGACGCTCTGGGCTCAGGTTTGTGTGGACGTCTCTTCTGCTTATCTTCAGAGGAAATAATAATGATGTCATCATCATCATCATCATCAGCGTCATTTCTGGGGGAGAGGCAGTCACTCTGTTCAAGAACATCATCTGCTCTTTCAGGTGAAGGACATACAAGAGAGCCAATTTCCTCCAGAATCCTGTTGATCTCTCTAAGAGAAAGAGAAATCAGCCCATACACTTCAGTCCAAAGATCGAAAACAGGGAGGCCTGTACTGTAGGCCCAAGACTTGCACTTGAGTTTATATAGTTTCAATATAGTTTATATTGAAATATTTCTTTTCACAACCATAGTTACATTGAGAGCAGACAGTCATTTACTCACCTTATTTTCTTGTCTGCTCGGTGAGTTCGTTTGACAGGTGGGCTGCGGGGAGGTGGGGGTGGAGAGGGGGATCGCAAGACATCTCTGAGATGGATAGGAGGTAGGTGAGAAAGAAGAAAGTCAGAAAGAAAGAAAGAAAGACAGACAAAACAAGGCTCAATCTCAAACAGAATGCTTTATCTCAAACAGAATAAACAAAAATGCAACATTTGTTTTTTTTATAAAACATAATAATTATATAATAGAATAAAAATAATAATAATAAAAATAATAAAATAGCATCATCACACACTATCTCATCAAATTCTCTCATCTCACTTCACCTTGTTATACCAGAGCACTGTCACATTAAAAAAGTGTTTATTATGGGTTCTACCGAGTATGAATTAAGAAGTTTTCATGTAGAATTTCTTCAGCATTCCTTCACTTTATCAAGAAACTCACTGATTCTTATTCTGGTTCCTTTGTTCTGATTCATCTCCATCTGGCTCATCTTCCGAGTCACTTAAGGTTATTCTGAATGGTTTGCTTTTGGGTGGGGATGGAGACCACAGCTTGGCTTCCTCTTCATCACTTTCTACGGGGAATTCCACACACACAGCACAGGATTCTTAATACATACCCAACAAACTATACAACAAACACTTAACAGTTAAATGACATGTAGCTTTAATAGTCCAAACCTTACACAAAACGTATCTCCTCTAAAATATAAGAGATACAGATTTGGTGTTTAAAATGGTTCCTGGTAACACAGACTTACCCCCGCAGTCCAATTGTTTGAAGATGGCTGGCTTCAGCTGTAGGCTGCTGTTCACCTGAAACAACAGTAATAACCACCGCAGGTTCTAAGTAATAAGACACCCAAACACCCAACCAAACCCAAATAAGACACCTGAAACTTCTATAAGGAAATATTAACATTATTTATAAGGAAATATTAAAGCACCTGTGTAAATACTAATAATTCAGTTTACCAAGTAAGCTGTCAGACACTGATAAGAGAAGGCCTTCAAAATGACACTGAACCGAATAAACTTACAGCCAAATCCAATCAGGTTTACCAGTTTACATGTCTGCTTAGCCACCTAAAAGTAAAGCTCTGGGCCCAGAAAAGAACTGTACCTTGTTTGAGTAAATGGGCACGGATGTTATTTCAGACGGGTCAATGATGCGTCTGCGTTTGGGAGGTGGGTTGGGTCGGCTTATCACCCTAATCTCCTCATCGCTGTCGCTGTCAGATGTCTGGATTGAAGACAAGGATCACATTAACATTCATCATTAAATTCACATTTCATTTAAATCACATTCATTACAGGCAGTACTGGGCAGTATTTATAAAATTCAGTATTACAATATTTCCCAAATGTTCCATGGTATCAGAAGATATTTAAGTTTTATTAGAAGTTAATTAAAAAAAAGTTTTTGTGAAACGAAAACGAAAGTACTCTGACTAGGGCTGTGTATTTACAAGAAACTGGCAATACGATACGCATCATGATACAGGGGTTATAATTCAATAAATTGCAATACTGTAAGCAAGGCAATAAATCACACTTTTCAAAATAGTATTTTAGGAAAACTGCCATAGGACAATAATACACCTCCATATTCATAGCAGTCATAGGTTTAACCACAATGCAAAATGAACCACTGTCTGCCACATATCTTTGATTGTAAACTATTGATTAAAAATCTACATTTTAAACATTAATACAGTATCACATAACATAATATCGCAATAATCAATATTTCTGAAACTTTCTAGCACCCCTAACTCATGACACAGCTTGTTCTGACTGGACTTATGTGCTTTGGTTTCTGTTTTTAAATCTTACCAAAGGGAAGTAAGGCCTTAAGCAGACAGAAATCACATTTCAGAAAGGAAAATATTTATTTAGTAGTCTTTTGAATGACAATTATCTGAGGCACACAACACACTGCAGTTCACTATACTAGACTATACTCCACAAATGGCTGTAATGTGGTTCGTTGATTGGAAAACTACAGCCTCCTCTCAGGAAGTTCGCTCAGTGGAAAACAGATCATGGTCATCACCTCTGATACACCAACTAGTCAAACTGCAACTAGATCATTGTTAGCTAATGATTAAAAGCGCTGTGATAAACGGTAACGTTGCTTATTGGACTACAGGAAGACTGATCTTACGAAGTCACAGCGAAGTATTAAACACGCTAGACAGCCGAGTAACTTTAGGTACCTGACCTAACGCAGACTACACACTTTAACAGTTTAGTTTAGAAGCGAATTCAACCGGAGGCTCTTTCTCCCGAGATGTGTATGTTCATGTCATACCCAACACTGTCAGCTAGCGAACTTAGCCGCGGTGCGATGTTGTTAGCTGCTAGGTAGCGAAACTAAAAGCGACGACAGAAAGTAAACAGCAACTAGAAACGGCTCATTTCAAAACATTTCGAGCCCACTGTGTTATAAGACACGTCGTTAAATAAAAACAATATCAGCGAGCCATTTTACAAAGTACAAATTAAGCGGTTTACCACTTCAGCCATCTTCTGTTGACTCGCTAAACCCCGTCGACGCGGTCTGGTGACGTAACGCCCTTCTCAGCCAATCATTTCGCCGAACACAGCGGCACAAACAAACTGGGTCAGTACACAGTGATCGGGATTTTGGCTCTTTTCAGTGAATCGGATCAATTGGTTCAGTTCACAAACAAGAATCGGTTCTTTCAGCTACTCTTTTCATTCTGTTGCACTGTAGCACCAGTTTTGTTTCCCAAAGCTGGTCACGTCCCCGGTTTTATCCATCACTGAACACTCATTAAAACTTATCGTAATCATTCTAATTATTGAATTAACAGAAAATATTATATGTGATGTAAAACGTCAGTTTAAATCAGATGTTAATTAGAAGTTTCATTGGATGAATTCCACCTGAAAGTTCCAAGTTTAATGAGTTGCAAACATGACTAAGAATTGCATGAAAACCTCCAGAAACAGACAAATTAGCATAACAAGCAGCAGGTGTTTGGGATAATGAGGAGGGCCGAACTGGAAGTTCCAAGGAGATCTGGGAGGGGTGGTCTTTCAGGTGGTTGATCGATAGGTGCCTGGCGTCCAAAATGTTTGCTGCTTCTAAAGGCTATTTCACAGAAACCTATGAAATATACACTGCTTGATGCCTTAGACATAATTTAGTTATCTGGGATACATTAAAACTTTATCAGGGACACCTTCACCTACCTACACTCGCTGTCTATTTTATCAGCTCCGCTTACCATGTGGGAGTACTTAATAGTTCTTCAATTACAGACTGCACTCCATCTGTTTCTCTGCATGCTTCGTTATCCTCCTTTCACCCTGTTTTTTAATTGGCAGCACCCCTACAGGACCACCACAGAGCAGGTACTATTTAGGTGGTGGATCAGTCTCAGCACTGCAGTGACACTGACATGCTGGCACGAGTCCATCAACCAAAACTATATAGCCAACAGCATCCCGGGACCATTGATAAAGGATTAGAGGATGACCAACACAAACTGCGCAGCAACAGATGAGCTGTCATCTCTGACTTTACATTTACAAGGTGGATCAGCAAGGTAGTAGTGTCTAATGGAGTGGACAGCGTTTATAAACTCCAACAGCACTTCTGTGTCTGATCCCCTCACACCACCACCACTTCAGTGTCACTGCAAGATTGAGAATGATCCACCACCCAAATAATACCTGCTCTGTGGAGGTTGTGACTATTGAAGAACAGGGTGAAAGGCAACAAAGTAAAGAAACTGACAGACTACAGTTAATTGTGACACTACAACGTATACAGTAAGTGGAGTTGATAAAATGGACAGTCAGGTTAGAAACAAATTAGTGTTCCTAATAAGGTGCTTGGTGAGTGTATTAAATGTGTGTGGTTGAAGACATGTACCGTTTCACTGGTGTCTTTGTATAGTGAAAATAAAAGATTATTTGTTTTGTAGACATGGCAACCCCTGTTCCTGTCACCACCCCTGCAAAGAAATCTGATCAAGTTTCTTAGCAGTGAATCATTTTACATCAGACCTGTCTCTCTGAATGACCTTTTTCTACATCTTAACAACTAAATAACATGTATCAACTCTAGAGAGAAAAACACTCGCAAAGCTTGAAAAGGGTTTATTTTCACATTTTTTTACACTATTCACTTGCACTTGGATTCCTTGCCACCAAATGCACAGACATAACATACAAAAAACAAACAAAAAAAACCACACATACATGAAATATCACCAAGGTCACGTAGACTTGAATGAGGAATGCAGACCTGATTTACCACAGTTTTGGGTTAATTCACCATTCACAAGACAACTGTTGGATGGCTATCATAATGTCATCCAATGTTATCCAAGAGTCCTTTGCAAATACAAAGAAAAAAAAGTGAGGATGTGCCCATTACAGATACAGGCACAAACTCTGCCACAGTCTACTTTTTAGCTGAACTGGAATCAGAAAAGCAATGGAGTTTAGGAGTCCTGATCCAAGATCCAGTATGGTAAGGGGTGACCATAACCTTTACAAGAGTTGAACTGTTCATCTTCCTCATTTCTTCTTGTTCTCCTTACAGGCCACCACATATCTCTGGGCTACGTTGAGAGGTGGCGAGTAGCCATCTGCATATGAAGTGTCCTCAAACAGCACGGAATAATCGTCCTGGGGCTGCAATTAAAATGGTGCTTGTTAAAATATGAAACATGTGGTCGTTTAATTTTGAGATCATCTGTCTACATTTTTCCAAAAGCAATTTAAGAAAGTATTAAAATCGCTAAGGGATGTTGAGAGAATTTCTTCTGGGGCCTCTTTCCTAGCCAGTTTCCCTGTTCAATGGTTCAGAGCCTGCTTATTCTCCACAGGAAGATGCTTAGTGGTTCCTGCAGGTAGGTAAGGCATTTTCTCATTAGGTTGTTTTTGTAGAGGCAGTCTGTTCTATGCTATGAGGGAATTGAAACTATTATATTTTAATAAACTGAGCCACTTCTTTTGTAAGTGGTTTGTAACATTTTTGTTTTTGTGTAGAACTGTGCAAAAAAACAGAAACCACTTATAATGTATTTCTCTACCAGGCGGAACAACCATTCAGAACAAGGTATTCATTTTTCAGGAGATACTTCTGAGCAGATGAGACACAAGACAATCCACTCCTATTTGCAAGGAAGAGCAAGACGGGGTAAAACTGGACATTTAGGAAGAAAGAAAGAAAAAAAAACATGCAAAACCTGCTAGCTAGGAAAATTTGCACGACACAAACTGGACATCTTAGAAAAGGAGTATGTTTTTTATGGACTGACAAGTCTAAATTTGTCTTGGATTGTAAGAAGCTTCTAGAAGTAAACTTTGGAAATGTGGGAAAGTATTCATTCATTCATTAATTTCCTGAGCTGCTTATTCTCCTGGGTCACAGGAGGTGCTGAAGCCTATCCCAGCGCTCACTGGGCGGAGGTGTGGGAAAATATCCCTAGAAATTTCTTAAAAGCAATCAAGGCAAAGAATGTGACATTACATGTATTTGTTGAGGGTTCTGTGTAATTTTCTGTGAAATATATTTTTACTGCTTTTTTTCTGGCATGTTATACAAATGAATAACATGTATGTTAATCAAATTATGGGTGGTCTCTGATTTTGGCACAATACTAAATGTCAAACTGTTCCATGTCATGTGAAGGCATACTCCAGCATTTTTTCATCCTAGTCACTACTGTACCTTTATCATACCATCAACTGCCATAGAAATTATTAAGCCCATTTCCCAATACTTAGTGAAAGAATAGAAAACCTGTTGACTCAAAACAAAGTTCTAATGAAGTTAATGGGCAGATACTGAATAGACCATATGCTATAGATGGGGCAAAGAGGGATACACTTAAGTATATACCAGTATATACTTATATAGAAAGTTTTACTAAGTAAAAGTGATATGTATGTTTTAAAGATATAGACATTATTTTTAATATTTTTCTGCTGCGGTAGAGGCTGCCTGTTAGCAACAATTTTACAAAGAACATCCTTCTCCCAACTCATCCCTTCATGCTTTTACTGCTCCTCTCTTTCTCACCCGGTGTGGGGGGGTATGAATGAGTGCTCTGTAGAAGCAGGTGGTTTGTGGGTAGAGGGCCAGCACCAGCTGGTCTTTGCTGAACAGGGCCTCGGGGTCTGTTTCTGGGTTGGCCTTCCACTGTGGCAGTGGGATGATTCTTCTTCGACTCAGCGTGTGTCTCCTGGAGCAAAACCAGAGACAGAAGAGCAGGAGGACAGGTCAGGAGGAGATGGAAAAAAAACTTGCAAGTGCAGGCAGCAATGTAACTGTGTGACAAATGGAATATTAAAAAATAATAACAACAACAACATTAATTTAAAAAAAGGGAAAGATATACATACTCTTTTCCTTCCTCATCAATGTCATCCACTTCATACCTGAGAACGGATGACAAATAGTCAATTATGAAAGCAGTTCAAAACCTAATTCTGACTGGCAGTTACTTTGTTGCTTGTTGCTTAGTTGGCAGACATCTCCCTAAGGCACTGGTTTAGTGAGAAATCAAATTTACACAATTTTCCACTTACTCCAGCAGTTGTCCATCAGCCAAGACATGTTTAAGAGCCAAGCCTTCTTTAGTTTAGTGCCAAAGCTACAAAGTTAACATTCCTAACAAATATCAGAAGTCAACAGTCAACCAAATATCTTCAGTAAATACAAACCAGCCCATTTACACTGCATCCACGTTTTTGGTCCAGCAGACTTGTCGGTGTGGTATGGGACCTACTATACGATCTACTGTGAAAACTAAACTCTCACTCTAAACCAAAACCTCACCATTTCAGACAACGGGTGTGGTGTTGAATTTCAACTCAACCACAGAATTCCTTTCACGTGCACATACATTATGCTGGCACAGAGATGCTACAATATGTTTCCAATTTCTGTTACCTCTATTTATACACTGTGTAAATCAAGAATTATCAAGAATTTTCAAACCTAAGAAAGATGTTTAGAAATAGAATACGCTGCCTTCTGTGTTCAGCCACGTGAAGTTTTGTTCATTTTTAGAATTCACAGTAAGTCATACTCAAACCACACTGAAAAGTATGCCCGACCTTAATAAAGAGCTGGATTTAGCTGAAGCATGTTCAGAGAAATTTTAGTGAGGTATTTCTGGAAAAGATTTGGGTGACGAAGACTTCTAGAGCCTTACAGTAAGATTTAGACAGCAAACATGTCTCGGCTCATTGAATACAT
This sequence comes from Semaprochilodus insignis, assembly GCA_034552555.1. NCBI lineage: Eukaryota > Metazoa > Chordata > Actinopteri > Characiformes > Prochilodontidae > Semaprochilodus > Semaprochilodus insignis. The sequence continues at coordinate 12,004,441 of CM067477.1, read as the reverse complement.
CAGATTTATTTATTTATTTATTTATTTATTATGTATTACTTATATAATCACTGCTTTAACTAGTTTTGCTGTCAGTTTCTCAGTGACTTGCCAATGGCTATAGTCACAACAACTAACACAGCCTATGATTCATTTTAATATAAGCACACTTTAATGTTTTTGCAATGTAAGAATTAAACACAACTGATTTTATTTATATAGTAAGTCAAAAGTTCAAATGAATCATCATTCTGAGTCGTAAAACGAGAGATTTCATAATGCCCTGAATAGTTAGCTACAGCACTGTAATTAAATCAACTTGCTGTGAGGATGGAGATGTACACTACTGCTTTAAACTGTAAACAGTTGACAGATAGTTACTTGTTGGTGGAGTGGCTATAGCTGACCACCTCAGCCAGGATCCACTGTTCGTCTCCATCCACAGCCTTCACTCGAGCTGCCACCTTATCCCCCTGCTTTGCCACGTAATCACTGCTTGCAGGGATGGCCCCACACAGAGGGGGCGGACTGCAGTAGAGAAACAACGGGGACAGGATTATATTTCACTTTCATCTAAAATGAGAGGCTGTATCATGATGAGAAACAGCATGGACAAATGACTGCTCAGTGTGAGACCATGTTTGATACAAGGAGCCAGCTGAGAGAGAGCTGATGAACAAGCCTGTAAATGAATAAATGCAGGCGACAGAGAGCTTCGAAAGTGAGCACTGTACCTTTCACCCGGCTTGCCGATCCATAGAGGGAGTGTCATGGCAGACTGCTGGAGGAGAGTCATCAGAACACCTCTCCGCATGGTCTTCCTGGGTGGGTCACTGTCATTATGCATTCCTGCCATCCTCGCAGCTGAGAGAGGTTGAGGTCATGTGAGTCAGCCATTAGCACAGATTCACTCTCTCTTAAACTCTCAGACACTTCTAATGACTCACCAATACGTCTCTCCTCCAGTATCAATTTAATTTCTGTAATCTTCTCAAGGGCATGCCGCAGGATGCTGTAGGACAGACACCGGGAGTTTCAAATGGTGCCACATATGGGATGCAGAGAACAAAATAGATATTAAAGTTGCTCCCCAGCCAAAATTCAGAAATGAACCCTGGCTACATTTATTGTAAACTGTCTTTGGGTGGATTTTTGGGAACAGTGCTTAAAAGGGAGCCTGACAGGTAACGTTACTGCCAGGATGCCGATATCATATCTGTATTCGTTAGCCTCCACATCGTTGGAACATAAGTGGATTTGTTCATCACAGGGAGGATTCTTCACCCCTGGGGGGATTCCACAATGGCTGTATGATTATCTGCATAATGCAATCTGGTATTGTAGCAAGAGAAAATTGAAGGACGAAAACATAAAAGGAAACTAATCATAAATTGTCATCAAATTGATGAGGCTCTGGGATGTAATGGTGCACTACAGAATATTACATAACGCGGCAAATAACACATTAAACCCTTTTCTTTGGATAGAATGAGCTGTTAACTTCTGATTTCCTTATTCTCTTAGAGGAACATACAAGAGCACGAGCCCTAACTATTCTACACTTAATACCACAAGATGGAGCTCTATTATTACAGTTCCCTTTTACTGTTTAAAAAGAAAAGGAAGAACAAGTTCGCACTCAGAATATACTTAAGATAGTGTTATTGACTAAAATCATTATGATTTTAAATATTCTCAAACAACAAACTTGTATTTAATGACACATGATGCATGTTACTATATTACTATCAGGAGGTAACAATTAAAATTTTAAATATATGCATTGATTTTAGCATTTGAATAATATATGCTGCAGTAATAAATGTATGCCAGCATCGTCAGCCCTATATGTCCTGAATAATGCTAATCAAGCATGGACATATAATGATCACTGTCAGCCCAGTGTGTCTTAGTGTCTTTATGACTCATAACTATCTTTTATACGTGGCTATTATCCGTTACAGCTGAGTGAATACTTAAGAGTAACTACTAAATGAAATACACCTCAGAACGCATAATGAATCCTTTAAAAGACCATCCTTAACTTAGCTACTTACCTGCACTCGGCTTCTGCATCTGCTTTTGCTGTGGTGTACAGTCCCCGGAGTTTTGTCCGATAGTATGGAGAAGCTGTGGGGAGAGGAACGAGGCTAAGTACTTATTACTTATAGCGATTTACCGTATATTACGAAATGGTTGGTTAAAATAAACAACTGAGAGATACTACTAGAACTTGTAGACTGACTCTTGTTTTCTGTCTGCATCCTTTCATGGGTCTTCTGGATGTTGAGCAGGTTGTGTTCACTGCGTGAACGCTCTTCCTGTGCATCAGAGGAAGAAAAAGAAAGCGAGATAATGAGCCAGTGCACCACTGGACAACCAATTTGGCAGAAAATGCCACAAAATCTGCCAGTCTTACCTGGAACGAGGTTTGAAAACGGAAAAAGAAAGGTTACCTGAGTTTGCTTTATTAGCTGATGGAGCTCAGTCAGCAGCTCAGCAATTTTGGTATCTGCAGACACCAAAGCCATTGAGCCTGGAATGAAAAAGTGCGGAAAAATATATCTCCTTTCAGACAGACTCGTTATCCACACAGCACACAAATATTTTAGGAATACATTACGAATACTTTCCGATATTGCACTAAATTGCGTAATATTATACACAGTTAGATTCAACAACCCAAATCTTCTACCTGAGCTAGGAGAATATTGGTATTGGTTAGTTGCAGTATAAAGTGTGTTTAGCACATGAAGAAACAGAAACAGGATACATTAGATCATGTGTGTAAGATAATATCGGACCTACAGGTCATGTGGTCAGACTACAGAGAACAGTAGGCTATGACAGTAGAACTAGATCAGATTTCTGACCTGTTGTGATCAGCAGAACAACTTAGACTGGAATGAACCCGAAGCAAACAGAATATTATTTGGCAAATATCAAATATTTAAAAAGCTGAGCTGATCTTGAAACTGAAACTACTATTTATCAGAAGGAAGGGCTAATATTACAGTATATTTGATACCATATTGTTTTGGTTTTTTTTGCTTTTTTCCAAATCATTTTGCAGAATTGTTGTATAACAGCTCAAGATTGCACTGTCCTGAATAACATCATCGTTGTGATGATCCACAGGATGATCTGTGACAGAATCACAGCTGTGATGTTAGTCCTGATAACGTGCTCTCTCTCTCAAGTCATTTTGCTTAATCACGTCACTATGTTTGTTGATATCATCAGTACTTGAAGACTGCATAAATGGATACTTTATTACACAGAGAACTTAATTAGACCTGGCTCATTAGATGATGACAGTGCAATGCAGTATGTGAAATAATAAAAATAATCCATGGCTTTTTTAAAATGTATTTTAACATTTAAACCACAGAAAAACTGAATATCTTGACAAATATCATGTCAAGATGTATGCAAGTACTGTGATGGTACATTGTTGGCATACTGCCCACCACTGCAATGATGTATTGATTTTAAGCTAATTGCATGCACCACAAATTTGAATACGAGTCCATTTGTAATGATTTACTTGCACTGTGCGTTCATATCACTCAGAAACTCGGCTTAATTTTGACCTGTGCGGGGTGAAAAAGAGCTACTGCAGTCTGCCAGCTGCACAGCAAATGTAGTTTTAGATTTTTACAACACCTTTCATGCAGATCTGCACAGATCTTGGTCAAAGATTTTCTGGTACAACTAACACATGCGGTATATTGCAGTGTTGCTGTGTTATTCAGATCCCCCCACTCGCTGATGCACCGACTATGGTTTCCGCACAACACTGTAGCCTGGCTAGCATTAGCTTTAGCTGCAACGAGAAGCGCATCGAGCTAATCCGCTAACACGAATCATTAAACCTCATGGAGGGGTACCTAAACATTTATTCAGTGTCGGGGAGTTCTGCGTTTTCGAATACCCGCCGTTTTATAGATACACACAGCCCTAACTTACCTTTCTTTCAGGTTTGTTTTCGTCTGCAAGTGGCTCGTTAGCTAGCTTAGGCCTTGTACAGAAGCCTTGAAGGGACATACAGTGCGACGGCATCTCGCAAACGGAACAGCCGCACTGAAAATGCATGTTAGTCAGTGTGAGTTAGAACTGAATTAGAAGTGTAGAAAAAGTTCAGCATTCACCAAATTACAGCACTTTCTGGATAATTATTATTTTTAGATGATTAGTTATTGAAAACCTATAATTAAATAATAATTAAACAATAATTAAATAATTACAGTGATTAGGCAAAACATCAAATTAACCCAGTTCTGCTCATTCATAACATCGCTTTCAGATTTACCACACACCCGGTACAAATAGACATACACCTGTTATATACCTATTTAAAGATAGTCTTTCCAACATGCCAGCAGATACAGGCTACATTTAACCCACCACACTCACATGTTTTATAAATTATCTACAAATACATACATCAGGAAATATTTTTCATCTTTTCCCAATAAACCACATACTTCAGCCATGAACTCACTGGTTCTCTCATTAAGGGAGATACATTTTATATATACTCATCATCAAAAGAAGGAAGTGTCTAATTGCAATGATACAATAAATGATGATAAATTTAGACTGATATGGGTAATATTTATTGAGCTACACATACAGAAGCAGTGTCTCTCAGTATGGCGTCAGGCTGCCATGTTTGCTAACACAATATGCATGGAGTTGTAGAGGTTCCTAATGGTGTCCTGCGATAATCCATCCCATGCATCTTGAATATTCTCACACAGTTCCTGCAGATTTTGCGGTAGGGGTGAAGGTGGAGTAACACCAGGCCTTCTGGACATGTGACAACAATTCAATTCAACTATATCGTGATTATACCAGTACAGGGATGTATTGTTATGTATTGGAAACCGTTCATCTTGGCTCTGACCACGGTGCCTCCACACACAGATTCACTGGTCATCGCCACCAAGACAAAATCGGGACTCGTCACTGAAGATGACTTGCTGCCATTCTATGTCACTCCATGACAGTCTGGCACGACACCATTGCAGTCTTTGCCGCATTGATGTGGTGTTTAGGGCAGTTGTTGTAACAGTCTGCGGACATGTAGTCTTGTGCCGTGCAGCCGTCTGCCAGTGAACAGGATGACTCATGGAGGGCATCACTCCTCACTCAATGTCTACAGCTGTTGGGTCAGTCAGGTACACTGCTAGGGTCCGTCCTTGCTTATGTCACATACGAGGCCGATCGTGAAACTTGAATCATTCACATGTCTTATGATGTCAAACCTGCTTACCAAGTTTCATTCCTGTTGGTGGATTCCTTCTGGGTGCAACTATTTGTGCAGCATTTTTTTTGATGATGAGTGTTTAGAACCATCTTCTGCAATTAGAACACAATTCCATGTTCCAGCATCTAAGAGTAGCCTGGGAGAATATTTCACATGAACAGTAAACTGAATCACAGAAACATGATTACTCATGTGTGGTACTTCAATCTCCTAATTAAAACCTTCTGAGATGTTGCCAACTACTGATCCAGCCTGAAGCCGCTGCAGACAAACAGTAGCACAGCTGGCTTATATACAGCTACAGCTTTGTTAGGTGTTAAGAGGACTGAACACAGCATACATCAATTACATTTGTTACATTACTAACACACAAACTGATATTACTTGACTACAAACATACCAAACCTCCACCTTACTCAGTTCTGGTAAGAGATTTAGGAACACCTTCAACTGGAAAAAGCTAAGCCTACAATAAAGCAAACTGAGTATATGGCATGTAATGATTAGAAGGTGTAGACATGTTATGACATGTTATGTTTGATGGCAACCACTTTATTTTATTTTTTTGGAGAAAGGGAGTTGTTCCCTGAATATTACACATGTGTATTTATTCATTAATCATTCTATTTCCTTTTCTTCCTCTTTTTCTTGTATTTAAATAAATGTCCGTTTGTGTATTAAGAACCCCAATGAAAAGAGAACATTATCCCATCATTCTGAATGTAGTGATTTTTGTTGTTGTTAGATTTTAAAAACACAGAGGAGTTTTAGGCAGGAGGGCGGCAGTAAAGGGCACACTGTAAAAAGCTAACACCAACACAAAAGCAAGACACTTTCTAGCCATTTTAGGCAGTTTAGGAATCCTGGCTGAACGTGTGTGTTAGGTCCAAAACAGGCTATGTCCTGGGAAAAAGTATGCATGGTCACCCTGGTTAACCTAGCAAGTAAAGAAACCTAATACCCCGCCAGTTAGCATAGTGCAAACTGCCTGAACTGTCACACAACTGTCTGAAATATATGTTCATTTTTACTCTAGCCTCTATAACAGTGTGATGATTTAAGCATGCAGTTAACATGACTCTACTTGATGGATATAAACCAATACTGGTGCGCTACATCAGTCAGTAACTCCAGGGTAAAACTAAAGAAAGAAAGTTTGGACACAAAACATGTCCAGGCAGATCATCTACATGTAGTGCAAGTGTGAATTTGTGTTTTGAGTTTTGGTTTTTGCCAAACTCCTGTAACTCAGCTTTGTCATCATATACAATTATAAGTGTGACTTTTGCCACAGTGCAATAAGTCATACTACATACTACTACTATGCTAGACGTTACACACGTCACACAAGTCACAAATTAGCTCAAGCAGTGAGGAAATTATTTGTTTCAATAATTGTATTTGCATGGCTTCTATTGCACCACAGTAATCAATTCAATTCATTTCAACTTTATTGCCATTATACCAAAACAGGGTTGCATAGTATAACGCAATGCCATCAGGCTACCTGTCCAGTGCAGTAATAAAAATAGATAAATAGTAAGTAATAATGCATAGACAAAAACATAATGTGCATAAACAGATAAAATAGATGTCCAAGAGCATTAACTGTGCTCAGAATGTTACTAGAACTAATGAGCAAACAGCAGTTAGTAAATGCAGCTGAGTGAGTGAAATACAGCGCAACAGACACTTAAATCTGTATATACTGTCAGAGTTTTATGTCTATGGCTGCAGAAGACTACTTATGATGAATGTGCACTGAGAAAAATATCTGGACAGCACTGTGCTCATTGTCTAGCCTATATTCTCTGGGGCTTAATGGCCATTTCCTTTATTGTAAATATAATAGTGTCCTACTGTCTACTGCTTCTCTAATTCAAATGTAACATTGTATTTTATTCCTCATTCAATATGTCTGTTTTGAGAGAGCATGACAATAAAGATGACTTTGACTCTGAACTGATATAATGATAACAGAACACAAAAATAAAGCCTGTTGTACTTGCTACACAGCTGAGGAAGATCTGCGCATCAAATGATTTAGTCTTTATCTGCACATTTAGGGAAGTAAGACTGGTTAGCAATAATGAACGTGCAGACCAGGACACCGGGACTGTGTACATGTAAACTATGACATAGTGTATGCCATTGTAGGCACACTGAACTACTTTTGCCAAAGACTGAACTGCAGTGTTTTTCCTGACATGATTAATATGCAAGGTCATGGTTCTGCTGAAAATAAGACACTTTCAGTTTCCATATCAACCTGAGTGATATTTGCGTTCTGGCTCTGAACAAAGGGAAATCGTTTGAACTTTTGTCTGCAAATGCAAAGCCTCTCTGGGTCTCACACACCTGAGAAGGAATGTCAAGGAAAAAGAATATGAGAAAAAGCAGATTGTTTTCATAATAAAAAACAAGGTTGTTGTGCAAATAGTGGATTAAGTAGATTATCTGATACCATTTGAGTCTAAAGTCTGCAAATGGAAAGATAATGTATGAGTTAATCTTCAACAGGGCTGCTTCAAAACAGGGTTGACTGAGGACAGATGACACCAGTTACACTTCAAGCCAAAAAACAGTTCATGAGGAAACGATGAGAGAAAGAAAGAAAGCACATGTGCAGAATGTTTTAGTGTATGAGAGACAGAGAGAGAAGGCATGAAGAACTTGCACAACATTGTTATGGTTTTAGGACAGTTACCTCTTTGTCTGTGGTTGGAAGAACGTGTTAGATAGTTTAAGACTGAGCTGTGAGAAATATGACTCTGCACTAGCAGTGTATGTGTGTTTGTGGGTGTACGTGACTGCTGATAAGAAGTACAGCCTGTTCTCTGACGAATAAAAACAGAAGATATATGGTATATTAGTATTTAGAAGCCTGGAATATTTTTACTTATCAATATTTTGTTGTTATTTCAATAAAGACTAGTAGCAGCAGAGTGCGTAAAGCAGCAGTGTGCAATGTTCTGGTTAAACCTGAAAAGAAGTAGCTTTACTGAGTTTGAAGAAAAAAGAACACACTGTAATACTTCAGCTAACTATGACTCATTTAAAAGTCATAGGTTCTGGGTGGATTTGGTGGATCTGAAAGTCTGATTCATCCACTTGTTGGGGTCCAAAGCACAGCCGACATTACAAAAATCTGGGCAGTTATGGGCTGAGGGTTAGGGAACCAGCCTTGGGACCAGAAGGTTGCTGCTTTCATCCCTTGAATAACTGAAGTGCCCTTGAGCAACGCACCTAACCTCCAACGACTCCCTGGATGCTGTGGATAGCGCAAGTGTCCTTACTGGCCCCCTGTGTGTGTGTTTCACTGTATGGATGAGTTAAATGCAAACAAATAGTCAATGATTCATTCATTCATTTCCCCATTCATTCACCTTCTAAGCCACGTATCCTCTTGGAGTACAGGGGGTGCTGGAGTCTATCCCAGCACTCATTGCACTCATTGAACAGAAAGCTGGAAACACCCTTGACAGGCCGCCAGTCCATCACAGGGCACAAACACAGACATACACATTCACTCACACGTAGTGTTGCTTTTAACAATCTAGACTTAGGTTAAGTTATAAACTAAATGCCTAAAGGTATTATAGATGCTATATTTATGTATTTTGTAAATAAAAGGACACAGTGCTCAAATATAGGCTTGGTACACCTCATCATGATCATCTGATCTTTTTAAGTTGGCTTATTGTTAAGCTGTCTTAACAAAGCCAATGTATAGTTCTCCAGACTCTTATTATTCTACACAAAAATTGGTTAATGCTATTCGTCCTACAGCTTTCGAGCTAGAACCACAAAACATTTCTAAATCTTAGACCCCATACCTGAATATGTTCTGTGCCTTTTTTTTAAACAAACTGCCGTAACTCAGCTTTGCCATGATATACAATTATAAGTAAAACAATTCCCATTTGCCACATTTGTAATATAGCATACTACAAATACAGCACATATTACAAAATACTACAGGCACACATTTGCACTTACACAGAGAACACAAATCAAAAACAAGGTCACCTACAGACAAGCACTGAGGAAGTGATTCAATCATTAAATAGCTGTATTTGCACCGCACTTATTGCACCACTTTATAAGCACAACAGACACTTAACTCTGTATATACTGTCTGGGTTTTTATGTCTATGGCTGCAGAAGACTACTTCTGATTATTAATGTGCACTGAAAAAAATATCTGGACAGCAGTCGTTCATTGTCTTGTCTCTACTCTCCTGTGCTTGATGGTCATTTACCTTATTGTATATTGTTTCTAAATCATAGACCCCATTCCCAAATAATGGTATTGTGCTTCTTGGACCAATCAGCAGTGTGTTCTTTGTACAACAGTCCTTCAAAGCCGAAGGCTGAATGTCCCAAAAACTCAGAAATCAGATAAATCTAACTGCCATAAAGGATCTCACAGTGATTACCTCTTAAACTGACACTCATAGACCAGAGATACCTTAGCAACCATCCAGCAACCATGATAAATACCATAGTAACCACCTAGCAACAGCCTATTAATCACCTCAAGTACCATACCAACAACTACATACCAACATTCTAGCTTGGAACATCCTGGCAACCATATTGGAAACCATAGCAACTGTTTAGTAACACCCCAACAACCACCTAAAATACCATAGCAACAACCTAGCAACACCCTAGTAAACAACCAGAGCACCACAGCAACCGCCTAGCAACACCCCTTTCATTCTGGACACAATGGAATTCCCACTCACATCTCTGGATCATTCTATACTTTTCCAAGGAATTCCTACCAATGAACTGAATCCAGGAGCAGCACGTTTGAACCACTTTATACAAACCAAGCTGTTTTTATATAATGTGGAGGCAAAACGTTGACTCCACATTATATAACAGTAGTGTAAACCAGCTCACATCTGCTCTCAGGCAGCGCGCACACTCACTGTATCCATAAACACTGAGCTCATGTATCCAAGCATGGCCCTGTGGAATATCCCAGACCTCAGCTTCAAACACACTCCCTCCAATCGTTTTTCTCTCTGTCACTGTGGTTGGACAGGAAACTTATGGGAAGCCACGTCATCACTAAGAAAATGCAGACACAACAAAAAAAAGAGAAAAACAACAGAGCTGAACTTCATTCAGTGACCGTGAATGAGTGTAGATGATATTACTGACACTAAACCATTAAGACTGTGCCCTCTACAACACAGATATGATTTCTAGGGCAGAATGTGGCTCTGCACACGCTCACTCAGTACAAACACACAGGAACAAAACTGGGCACACTGACCGGTGACAGCTGCAGACTAAAGATGAACTTTGAAAACAACATCCTTTGACCAAGTTTACAGAGATAGGAAAAGAGAGCATGTAAACATAATAAGAAACGAAGAAAAAAAACATTACATGCACTACTAAAATAATATAATAATAATAATATATACTGCAATATGTTGTGAATGTTCTTACATGTATAGAGAACATAATGAGAAATCCTGTGGAAATCACTTCTAATGTAAGATGTAAACATGCTGAATGCGAGGTTTGGGTTAGTGGGACACAAACCTTGGAGGACGTGTGAAGTGTGAGGGAATGGACAGGTGTGGTTCAGGGAGAGACAAACATTAACAACTTTAATCTAACCTAAGCATGATATGGCTGTGAGTGGAGGTCAATAGTTTTACAAACAGTAAATAAGAAAATAAAATAATATAATAAATAGAACAGACTAGACTAGATTAGACTTAGCTAACCTAGAAAAGAATGTAATAGAACAGAACAGACTAAACTCATACAAACCTAGTCTATAATAGTATAGAACAGAACAGAACAGATTTAGATGACATTAAAATAGTCTACAATCAGCGCTGAGCAAAATACTGAATACTGAATCCTCTGTTCTAAATGTATTCAGTAACATATTCCATTACAATACATACAAAAGTAAGACACTCAGAACAAACTTAGAATACATATACATCAGAGTAAGTAATTTTAGTTCAATCCACACTGTTCCTCACTGTTACTTGTTGACAGTTGGTCTTCAGGTAAACTATTCGTGTCTTGTTACTAATTTCCTGTTCAGCTCAGCCATCCCTCAAAAGAGCATAGATTAATTCTCAGATTAATAGCTACTTTTTCACATTATTACTCTACTCATGAACTTTAGCAGGAACTTCAGTGTTTGTAAACAAGCTGTCTAATGAGTCTATCTATCAAGTTGTCTAATCTATCTATCTATCTATCTATCTATCTATCTATCTATCTATCTATCTATCTATCTATCTATTTTTCCCAAGTGATTTTGGGCCATTCATCATGGAACTGACAACAGCTGCTTTGTTAAAATGATGCATAAACATAAAAATCAAATATATATATATATATATATATATATATATATATATATATATATATATATATATATA
>CM067477.1:11922377-11992385 GCA_034552555.1 Semaprochilodus insignis | reverse complement strand
AGAGAGAGAGAGAGAGAGAGAGAGAGAGAGAGAGAGAGAGAGTACTGAATAATGTATGTAACTTGGGCTAAATAAAGACACTTCATTGTATTCTGTTACCTCCCAACCCCGTCTACAATAAAGCATAACTAAATATAAACAGATTACACACTAGACAGACACTACAGTAAAATAAACGACACAAGGAAAGTACATATCAGACTAGTCTTAAACAGAATAAAATAGAATACAACACATAAGAATAGCAGTAAAATACCAGGTCTGGCTAGAACAGGAAACATCAGAACAAAACAGCAGAAAATAGATTATTCTAGACTGTACTGTAACATTACGGAGGAGTCTGGAAGAGAGAAAAACAGAACAGAGTATCTAATATAGCCTTGTTACGATACATACTGATCATAAAGTGTAAAAGAATAATGAAGCAAAACAAAACAAGGTCATCTGACAGGATGTGTTTTATCTGGCTATGGGCCAAGGCCTCAGTCAAACATCAGCCCGAGTCTGATGCAACTCTGCCCTCAGAGCTGGGCCGAGCTGGAGACGGAGGCGGAGCTGCCTCTCTATAAAAGCAGACAGAGGAGAAGATGTAAACACCGTACACCGTGGAGAGGAAAACAACATCCGACGGACAAAAACCAAAAAATCCTTTATTTTTACCTTTTTAGCTGTTTGAATAGTTTTTCCTTCAGGTTTAGCACTCACTCCTCTGTGAAGTGAAGCTCTAGCTTAGCGTAGCAGCTGTGTAAGTTTTGGAAGGTGATCAAAATCAGAATGAGTCACGTTGATGTGAAAAATCTGAAGCCTACTACTTTTGAAGATCGATACTACGATGAATACGAGTATTACAACCTGACAGACCGGTACACGGGTAAGTTCTGGACTTTTCTCAGCTACTTCTTGTTGTTCCTCCAGCCTTCTCCATAGTTAACCCTGTGTGGTCCTGCTGTGTGGCACCTACATTTGTTGGACAGTTGTTTTGTTTTCCTCCTCCAACACATCTTTTGGCTCGAGAGGGAGTTGGCCTCTGATGTGACAAAGTGTTAAGGTGGCTTTTGGTGGGTAGTTCACAAATGGTGATTCACTTACCCGGAGAAGGAAAAAGTCAATTAGCACTCTTATTATTGAACATAGTCATCAGTTTGGGCTTCATATATCTGGGTAACTGAAGACCTTCTTGGTAAAAAGCCCCACAGGGCATTTGGCTCAGGTTGGCTTCTTATTCGCCAGTTTCTTGTTGGAATTTTCCCGTTCCACCTTAAATAGTGTAGCAGCAGTTTCATTATCCATGCTGTAACTGCTACACCATTTAAGGTGGAACGGGAAAATTCAAACAAGAAGCTGACTCCATCCTCATCCACTGGACTGTGTCTGTGCTGGTGTAGTTTACCTGGTTCACTGACCCGTTTGTGTGCGCTTCTCTGTGTGTCCGGCAGAGAGCACTAGCCGCAAAGGCAGGACGAAGAAAGAGGCGAGCTGCAACACGAACCGCCCCAACCCCGCTGGACATGAGCGCAAAATCGTCGAAAAGCTTCAGAACTCTGCCAAGAAGGCCAAGGAGTGAAAACTAACAGGTACGTCACATAAACCAGACATTTATTCACAAATGGGCAGGTTAATTTAAGTCCAGGGTGGGGCTTGTCCATTAGGAACCTTGTATTGTATTTTGAAAGGGGAATTGCACCAATTTTTCTAAATTTCTGTATGCCTCAGTGGACCAATTCAGAATGCTGTGATGTGAAACAAGTGCTGTGAAGACTAGTTTCTTTACAGTGGTGGTGATGGGAGCCAGGAGTCTACAACATAACATATAGCCATTTTTATTTACTATCCACAACCACCAGTGAACGTACACATTTTGCCTTAGGGCACTCTTCACCATGAATGGATTGAAATTGATTAAAATGCGTTTTAGACCAAAACCTGGTTAGGTTGGAGTAAACTACTGTGAAATAATGTTGCAAACATCAGGTTGCGTATTCCGAACCATATGATATAGCAATTTCGCAGAGAGCTTTTGGGGGTGTTAAACTCCTTAGTCTTCTGGTCCCTATCTTCACCACTGGGAACAATTCTGTCTCCTAAGTTTCTCTAGAACAGGGTATTTTACACTAAAACACTTAACCATTTGACTATGCAGAAAGTCCAACCATTTGGTGAAGTTCCCCTTAAAATAATCAGGTTAACTGAGGTCCTGCTTTGTGGAATTCTCACAGTTCTTGGAGAGCTTTTCGGCTTTGTCCCAGTTCGGAACATACCTGAGCAACCTAAAATGAGGCAATGAATGCCTGTATTTAAAAGGCAGTATAACTACTTTGAATGATGATTCTGGTGGTGTATTTTGTTTATGGATCATGATGATGGTAGGAGCTTCATTACGTTACAAAGTTAATGAACTTTATGTTTATCCCTTCTCTTAGAATGATTCGGACGGCTTGATCTGGCAACCGACCTTGGGCGCCTTGGCGATGGATTTCGAAAGGCAGGAGATAAGAGGGACTTCCAAAGGTCCACTCCAGTTGTGATGACGCTGGCTTGGGAGACCGATGTAGCGACATACGGTGGCCAGTGTTTTGTTTGGGGTTTGTGAGGTTATGACAGGCACGTGCAGTCTGCTGTGCCATGCGCGGCCGCACACCTGTTCTGGTGACAGAATGAACGCTGGAGAAACAGACCCGAACGTGCTGTGGTGATGGTCGACAGTGTTTTTTGTTTTTTTTTTGTTAGTTTTTTTTTTTTGTTTTTTTTATGACTGTCTTTGTGCTTTAAATGCATTTGTAATTCTGAAAGAGAATAAAAGGGTTTTTTTTACCTATTAAAATGCCTGTTTTTTTTCCCCACCACCAAAAGTCCTGCTCACTTCAGATTAAATAAGCATAGATGCACAGAGCTTTGAGCTTTATATCATGTACATGTGCTTGCACACAAAGATGAAAAGCCTTGAGAGCAAGTCTTTACAAATTTCCTTGGGGCTGTAGTGGAAGTCGAGCTAAATGTGTCCAAATGTAAGACAGATTTCCATTAACGTAGCAAGTATGTGCTGTGTTGGCAAGTCCAGACTGGTTAACAGCTGTTATTAGTCAGTAGTCGTAAATGGAGTTCAAAATCTCTCCTCTCGCTTTCATTGTGGAAGTATTCCATGGTGCTGATCAGCATGCACAAGTGCATCTTCATTTCCATTTCTGTATTGTATAAGGCCTTTTCTGTCTCATTTGAGAAGGTTCTGGAAAGTAGTGTTAGAATTGGTCTTGGATATTTAGAATTAGACTTGGTTTGCTTCATTACTGCTAAGACTTGGATCTGTCCAAGGCTCATGGTGTTACAGCTCTTATTAAACATTGATTAAAGCTGCTCTGTGCATGAGGTGAATCCTCTTTGAGTTGTAGCTCTTATGATGACCAATAGAGGGCAGTATTTTGCAGGAGGAACAGTAAGCCGCAATATGGAAATGAGTGTTTTAGAGGATTATCCCAAAGTGCCCCGCATTTCATTTGGAGCATTTGAAAAGATCATATGGCAGTTGGATAAAAAAGTAAGAGTCGTTGGATGGTTTTTTTATTCCCTTCAGAAACCTTCCAAAATGATCCGCATAGATGAGCCACTTTGGTTCAACTGTAAAGCTTATATAACACGATCTTTGCACTGTAACACCAGGCGTTTCATATCAAAACTGACATAAACATGTATGAATTCTCAGTGGAGAAGGGGAATAAAGCATAACCTGCAAAGCAACATCTGAATGAGCTCAGAAACTTCCCAGTATCTGTGGTATATTCTCTCCGGGGCTACCAGACCTGGTGTTTTATAGTGTGTCATGGCCAATAAAAGTGGCCTGGAAATCAAGTCCACAGGGCCTAATCACTAAAGCAGGCAGCGTGCACAGAGTATCACACCTGTAGCATATCTATGAGCTGAATATCAGCCGGGAGTCAGTGTTTGGTCTGGGGAGCTTCCTCTGTGAAGAGTGACTATCTTAAAAACAGAGAAATACAGTCAAATAAATGTTTGTGTTTGAAGAAGGTTTCTGTTAAAGGTCTGCAGCCTGGAGCAGACACTGATACTGTAAGGCTTAAACTCTCTCTCTCTCTCTCTCTCTCTCTCTCTCTCATCCCCCACATCTCCATATACCTCTCTACTGATCCCTCCTGATCTGTCTTTCTGTATCTTTTCATTCTCTCTTTCCCTATCTCTCCTGCTTTTTTCTCTTTCTCCCTCCATGTGTCGCCACCTTATCTTTCTCTTTTCTCCCCAAGCCTTGTAGCCTATCTCTCTTTCATTTAATTTTCTTTAACTCGCTTTGTCTTCTTTTCCTACTATACCACTTTCTCTCTCTCTTTCCTACATTTCTTTTTTATTTCTCCCTCCCTACCTTACTTTCTTTATCAGTCCTCCCTCACTTTCTATTTTTCTTCCTTCTTTCTTTCTCATTCTCTCGCTCTCTCCCTCTCCTTCCCTCCCTACCTCTTTCTCCATCTCTCCTTCATTATGTCTCTCTTTTTTCTTTTTCTTTTTCTGCTTTCAGTCCTTCTTCTGCTTTTTCTTTTTTCTCTTGCCCTCCCCATCTCTCTTTCCTTTGCTTCTTATCTCTCTCTGTCTCTTTATCTTTTTTCTTTATCTTCCTTCTTTCTCTCCATCTTTTTTCTAATTTTCTACTGTTTCTCTACTCTCCTTTCTTTCTCAGTCTCTCTCCCCACTATTTCTTTTTATTTTTCTGTCCTCCCTCTCTTTCTTCTTTGCTCTCCGTCTCTCATCATCTTTCTCTCTCGCTCGCTCTCTTTCTCTCTGTGCCCCCCCCACCCTTTGCTACTTCAAACGCATGCTGCGAGTGTTGCTGTTGTCTATCATGTGAAATGCCCATTGCAGAGTGTCCATAAATTCACAGGAGCTCTCCCACTGATCGTGTTTGTTTATGAAGCACTGATCAGTGAAATTCAACTGTGAAAAACAACCAGCGGCTTTTCATTAGCATGTGTTAAACAATTTGTAAAAATTCAACTCCTCATAAATAATGAAACATGTCATTACCACCAACGTGTTAAGCCAGGAAAAAATCATTAAAAAAATACTGTAAATGGAGCAAAATGAAGTGCCAGGAGCTAGAGAGGTTTCACTTGGTATGAGTAATTAGAGTTAAAGGAATGAATGAATGAATAAATGAATGAATGAATGAATTCACAAATATAGCCTAAATAATAATACATCCTTGCACTTTGCTTTGGAGCAGCATCCAGCTGAGCTGGAGCTTGTATTTCAGCTCATCCAGGCATTGTTTGTTTTTTGTTGTTGTTTATGAGCATCATTATTGTCAAAGGCATTATCCTTTGCCAGCACTAATTGCATGTGATCAATATTCTCAGAGCAAAGAGAGAAGTTCACCAAGAGAGCAGTTTGACTACAGGAAACCAGCCAATGCCAACCCACGAGCACACACACACACAAGCAAGCTTAAGAAGGGATATTGGACGAGCGAGATCTCACATTTCTCTCTCACTCCCTCCGAACCTACCATTCTACTTGTACCGTAACACAAGATAATCCATTTATGTAATTTTCCCCACCCCCTCATACTCCACTGCTTCACTGCTTTCATTTCCTCGATCTTGTGTGTTCACTCAGGCAGGCACACACACACACACACACACACACACACAAAGTACATTTGCCACAAAAGATCTGATTTTACATGCGCTCTCTCATCTGAGTGTAAAATATGAACTTTCTGTTTCAAGCAACACTTGACGTTCACTAGTAATCTGACTCCATTGGCTTTACACATGCAGCAATTAAGAATGTCTGAGTTGAAGTGAGTTTTGCATATTGAGTTATGGGAGTGTCCTCTGTTTCCTAAGCCTAACAGGTTATAACAGGAGAGCTTGGCAGAATGAAGTTGCCTGTTATATTAAAGCTGCAGCTGAAGTTGTCTATTGTATTACATAAAAGGGCTGGCTGAAAGATTTGCACAGGCAATTAAGTTTAGGCCTCAAGTAGTTAGATGATGAAACACAAGCTAAATTAAGTCGTGTATGGACCCCAGCAAGTACTGCTGTATCTCCCCCACCCCAAACCCGTCTTTCTCTCTCTCCTCTTCCTCTCTCAATCCCCTTCTTGCTCATGGAGGTTTGAGAAACTCCTCCTGTTGCCTAGCAACTAGCCTTTGGAAATTCCAAAAGAGCCCGTGGAGAGCACAGAGAGCGTTCTAGGCGGTGCAGTGTGCGCGCCTGTGCGCCCAAGGTGTGTGTAAGATGGCAGCGAGAGAGCGTTTTCTGACACAGGTGAACAGGTGTTCATGAAAAAAGAAGTAGGCTACAAAGCAAAGGGGGTGCGGAGTGCCTGAGCGTCACTGGAAAACAACTGCAGGATGCGCAGCGTTGCGCTGAAGAAGCTGCGTCAGTCATCACAACAGCCAACAGCTGGCGTGTGTGCACGTAGGGGCATGAGTGAATATGTGAGCGTGATCATGTATCTCTATGGCATGATTTTCCACAGCAGGAACAACTGGTCATCGTATGTGTCTATGTGTACAGTACTGTGCAAAAAATCAGGCACTGCAGCCAAAGTGGGCCATAGGCACTTGCTCATTGCTCATTCTTCAGTGCAGTGTTTCTCCACCCTGGTCCCGGAGGCACCCTGCCCTGCAGACTTCAGTGGATTCCCTGCTTAAACACACCCCCTATAGCTCTGAAAGTTGAATCAGGTGTGTTGGGGGCAGAAGAAGCTCTAAAATGTGCAGGACATGGTGCCACCAGGACCAGGGTTGAAAAACACTGCTTCGGTGGAGGAAATGTGTCCTGTTTTCCGAACTGGATTTAACGTACAGAAATAATGGGACAAGGTGTGGAATACAGGGGGTCCTGAGGGGTCTGGGATCTCCTAATTAACCTCTTAGACCCCCTTGGTGGGGGTGGGGTTCCTGAAAATAGACTTATTATGACGTTAAGCTGATTGTTTAACCTGCTTTACCTAACCTTTGCCTAACTACAGCACTAACCTACCTCGGGGTGGGGTTGTAGCAAACTGGTTCACTTAGTTGGTTCTTCATAGCACAGCATCTGAGACTATGCCTGGGATATCTCCTTTGGAATTGCAACTTTCATATGAAGTATGAAACTTATTTGTAACCCTGAAAACCTGCCTAATTTTCCTGAGGCATTGGTGGAAAGAGTGAATTGTTATTCATTTCTTTATCTGAGGATGTCTGTAAGAGGAAGATTGTGTTAACAAACTAGAATAGAACATGTTTGTCATACCAAACTTTTTGTTGCCATCAAAGTGCTACTACGGCCAATGCTAGATTACCAAGCCAGCATGGAATCCCCCGCCCCCCCAAATACCAGAGGGTATTTCACACATTGGACCTAGTGGACCAGCAAACTGATCACCGTCAATTAAATAGTATGAGAAGCTTTCATCATTGAGAGAATAGGAGAAAATCAAGCTCCATTCTTGCATCAGAACTAAGAAAGTCAAACAAGAAAGCCTCTGGTGTTCTCAGAAGATCTCATTGGGATTACTTGGATTGTGGGAAGCATAAAAACACTTCTAAGACACAAGGCTGGAGGTACAGAAAAAAATCTCTGTACGTTTAATGTGTCTGATCATCCTTCGACTGCAAGAAGACAACTCTAGTGCAAGAACTCCCAAACTGGATCATCTGGAATAAGGTTTTAGACAGTCTAAACTTGAGATCTTTGGAAGTAAGGCCATCTGTGGCCAAGAGTCCAAGACAGCAATACGACTCATAGTGAGTTAGTGTTCTCTTTCTAGTACATTCAACTGTCCAATGACATTGCATTAGCTGCAGTTTGAAAAGATGCAGTGATTGGCTTTACATGTATCAGAAGAAGGATATGCTAGCCTTCACCCATACAGAGGAGACCTAGCTAGCAAAGTGACCTGAACATGACAACATCCAGTTTCCAACACTGTAGTTCAAAAATGCAGTTAAACATTATATTAAAACATACAGACAAAATGGGGCTATAGGAAAGACCTGATAGACCAATAGCAATACTATCACCATCAGATAGATAGTCTGTGCATCTTTGAGAGAAAGGTTAAAGGAGAAAACTCCACTCTTGCTTCAAAAAACAGTCCTTGAGGTTCCTTGGATTGTGAGAAGCACATCTTGTGCCTGACCTTCTATTAAATGTGAATACATTTACATATATCTACTCACAGATATATATATATATGCGAGTATATATATCGTCGCTGTCCAATGAAAAACATCTCCATTTTTGACGATTTTTACTTTTATGTGTCATTGGATCACATGAGCTGCTGTTTACACTGTGTGTGAATTTCATGATGAATGGACCAACAGAAATGGCCTAAAGATCGCTTGGAAAAAGTCTGGTTCCATTCACTTACATTAGAATTAAATTAGGTTTTTGCCCTCTCCTGTAAAGTTGCTATTTCGGAGATACTTGTTTTATTTGGACAGCGACGATATATTGGCATGCGAGTGCAACATGTTGCACTCGCATGCCAAAACTGGACATGTGGAGGTTTTAGACTGTATAAATTTGAGGTCTTTGGAAAGTAGGCAGTATGTACCCTGTTAACGCAACAGAAGTCAGACATGATGGGGACTCAAAGCATGTTTACGGATGTGTAGCAACATCTAGAGCTAGTGATTCATTTTTGAGGGCATGATGGATGGCTGGTAAGTATAGACAAAATTTAAGGCATCATGCGGTACAATCTGGAAAACAGAGAATGTGGAAAGTAACACATTCTACAGCAGGATAACGACCCTAGGAATGCACTTAACAAACGAAGAAGCTGCTGGTGTTCTCCAAAATATAGACTGGCCGCAACAGTGAACTATGGAGGAGCAAGAATAGAAGCTGTAATAGAGGCAAAGAGTGGACACACGAAATACTGCACAATGTGATATTATATTTAGCTGTTGAGGCTTCTGTTTAATCTTCTGTTTTCCTCTCACTGAAAAAATTAACAGCTTTATTGGATTTTCTGGAAATGAAATTCGAAGGACGAAGTTGGTCTCTGATTATTGCTGTATATGTGTGTATGTGTGTTCATGTGTGTGGCCCAAGCAGTCGTCTTTATTAACCTCCGTATTACATGGTCTCAGAGGTGACCTGTGAGAGCAAGGGGCAGTGCACCACTGCAGCCCACAGAACTGATCATTATCACGTCGGACTAAATCGACCAGTAAACACAGTGGTACAGCCGTTTGAGTGCAAGCAGTGCACAGCAGTTAGCATAAAAGCAAGTCAAACATTTAAACATGCCCATGCAAGCATACATAAAAAGCCCCTAAATCCTCCTACTGATCCACTTTCAGGGTAAAACATTAACCTGGAAGTTAAAAGAAAAATCTCCTGGAAATTTAAAAAGGCAGGAGCAAAAGCATTCCTGTATGTATTATATTTAAAAAAGAAAAAAAAGGGAAAAAATCTATTCATTCTCTATTAGGCTGTCTACAGAGGTGAAATATGATTTTAGCGTCTCTGTGGACACCCTACTGGCCTGTGGCTGATAGATTTTAGTCCTTAGTGATATTTTTTACAACAGTCACTGGATTGTTCAGCTCCACTGAGATCAATGATGCGGGTGAGACATGAAGTGTTTTGATTAAAAATCTGTTTCAGCGTCTGCAGAGAATAGATGTACTGAACCACACAATGAAAACAGACTATCGACAACCACATTACTCAAAAACCAAAGCATTACATATATTTTATTATATATATATATATGTATGTTGTAATGTTCATCTTCAAAAGAATAGTTGCATGAATAATTGCAGCCAGAAGGAATTAACCAGCAGGAATTAAACTGACATCATTTGATATCGTGAGACATCTGAATGATTAAAATTTTACACTTGGCGGCGTGTGACGTAAGCAAGAACAGGCCTTATTGCTGTACCTGACTGACCCAACAGCCATGATTGCGGACATTCAGTGAGCAGTGATGCCCCCCATGAGTCATCCTGTTAGAGCCAGCACCATTGGCAGATGGCTGCATGACGCAGGACTACATGCACACAGACCGTCACAACGACTGCCCTTAACACCACGTCAACATCGCCAAAGACTGCAATGGTATTGTGCCAGACTGTCATGGAGTGACTTAGAATGTCGTCTTTAGTGACGAGTCTTATTTTTGTCTTGGTGGAGACAACCAAATAATCTGTGTGTGGAGGCACCGTGGTCAGTGCCAAGATGAATAGTTTGTTGTCACATGTGACTTGTCAGGAAGGTCTGGTGTCACTCCACCTCCACCCTTACCGCAAAATCTGCAGGAACTATGTGAGAATATTCAAGATGCATGGGATGGATTATTAAAGTCTTTAAATTAATACCTGGTGTATGGTCTACGCTGTTTGTCTTAGGAGGTTAAGCCCTCCTAAAACCAAAAAAATGTTCTGGAAGTCAAATCCAAGGGGCAAAAATGTTAATAAAATATTATCACTGACACTGATCCAGGTAATCAATGTTTTAAGAAGCATGTGAAAATTCCACTTATGGTTTCATTAAAAATTCATAGGAATCCTAATGAGCTTCGGCAGTTTTATGCCACAAGCTATGACAGCTAAATGTGCCCACAGTCCCCATTTTAACAATTCATAACTCACATAAGCCTTTGAATCATTCATGGCAACCGTAAACAAGCAAACAAACAAACAAGCAAAGGCTATTCAGATTTACTGAATTAAGTGTTGTGCTGGTGTGATGTTGCTCTGTTTTTACCCAGTGTTACTGCTAGTGTTAGAGGTCTAGCACTCAGCAAAAATCCAGCCACAAGCAGTTTGGTTGTCAGAAACTGACTACTGATTAATGGCTGATTTCTAAGTAAAGGTGCCATAGAATGCATGTAGACAGATACATATAAGTATCTACATATAAGTCCAGATCTCACAGGACCTGTCACGGTCTTGCCACACCAACTCCCTGGCGAAGAAGGCCTGTCACCACACTTACCACCTCAGATGCTTAAGGGACTTCAGACTGCCCTCCAAGGTACTGCAGAACTTGTCCAGTAGCGCCATCAAAAGCATCCTCACAGAAACATCATGGCCTGGTTTGTGAACAGCACCAAGCAGGACAGACAGACTCTCCAGAGGTTGGTGTGTTCAGCTGAGCTCATCATACGGACCTGCAGACCATCTACTGCAAGCAGTGCTGGACCAAGGCCAGGTAGATTGTAAAGGACCCCAGCCATCCCAACAACAGACTCTTCTCTCTGTTAAAGCCAGGAAAAAGCTTTCACTCCCTGAAGGCAAACACAGAGAGGATGAGGAGGAGTTTCTTCCTGCAGGACATTCAGGCTCTGAATCAAGGCCACTAGAACTACCTCACACACATCATACGCATGACTTAACCACTGATAATTTTGTGATCCCCCCGGCTAACTGTACACCATTACGCTGCACATTCACTTTTGCACTTCAAACTTTACACTGTCCACCCACAGATGGCACACTACTGTAAACTGAATTTCATATATTTCTATATTTTATATTTATGTGTATTTGTTGTATATATTATAATGATGTCTGCTGTACTTTTTTCATGACTATATCTTATTTTTTGTTTATTCAACATCTTGTTCTTATCTTATATACCCTTATCATCAAAAGGGCAGCTGCAGTGCTATTGGGAAGGAAGATAAAGGTTACCAGGAACAATAAATGATGATACATTTAGACTGATATGTGGAATATTTATTGAGCTACACACACAGAAGTAGTCAGGCCAGCACGTTTGCTAACACAATGTGCCAGATGTCTCAGCATGGAGTTGTAGAGGTTCCTAATGGTGTCCTGCCGTAATCCATCCCACGCAGCTTGAACTTTTTCCTACAGTTCCTGCAGATTTTGCAGTAGGTGTGGAGCGTTGATATCACATCCAATAGCATCCCACTCATTTTCAATCGGGAATAGGTCTAGTGATGAAAATGGCCATGGCATACTATCTGTGTGTTCAAGGCAAGCTCTTGAGATGACAGCAGTATGCGGACGAGCGCTGTTATGATGGAAAAGCACACCAGAGAGTGCGTTCAGAAAAGGTAGGGTTACTGGTTGCAGGACCTCATTAACGTAACACTGGGCTGTCAAAGTGCTGGTAATGAAGACCAAAGGTGATCTGGCGTCATATAAAATTGCACCCCACACCATGATGCCAGGCCTCCTGGACATGTGATGCGTGACAACAAACCCTTCATCTTAGTGCTGATCACAGAGCCCCTGCACACGGATTCATTGGTCGTCTCCACCAAGACAAAAGTGGGACTCGTCCACATGCTTGGAGGAGAACACTAACCGATGTTCTATTAACAGACAGCAGCACTGATAGCATTGCAATGAGTGTAAAATTACAATTATAATTATTATAATCAATTATAATTATAATAGCATTAAATACTGATATACTGGTTGTTTTGGATAGTGAATAAAATGGCTATATTTGGACTGCAGATATTGCAAAACCATTATCAGTATTACATATGAAAACCCTGAAGGCATGTGGAGATTCAGTGTTGTTTTTTTGTGGATAGTAAATAAAATGGATATAGTTGCATTGACTGGATATTACAAACCTGGTTCCTATCAGCACCATTGTAACACATCAAACCACCCTGAATGACATAGCTTATATAAAAATGATTGAATTGTGCAGAAATTTTTAATAAAAAAACCCCCAAAAAACTAAAAATGTGTTGCCCTTTAATGATCCTGGTCAGTCACTTTATTGATTGTATGCTCAGTACTTCAACAAAAACAAAAAACTGCTCAGTGAAAGCAGCTGGTGACGTACAGAATAGGAACAAATACTTGCAAACACTTCAGCCTGTGCTGTGTAACCCTGATGTCTCAGCGCTTTCAGAGCTAATGTTTCACATCGCTTCTTTCATCCTCCCCTCTTTTCTGGTTACAAACCCTTTTTACTGGTTCATTACTTTCTCTCCATACCATCTCATCTACTTTCAAAAGCTCTGTCTTTCCTGCTGTTTCTACTCCTCTCTGTCTATTTATTTATCTATTTCCTTCTTTCTACCTCCTGCCTATCTCATCTCTGCTTTCATTCACACTCTATAACTCTCTCTCACTCCCTCTTTCTCTCTCCCTATTGACAATTACCAAGCTTGCCCAAGAGTGCCAGCGTTGCAATAATGAGCATCAGCCTTATTAGCCCTAATGAGCCTTAATTAATTGAGATGATAACAATCCAGGAACAATTTGATTCAGATTAAATGTTCATTCTTCTTGGACCCCTAGCTCTTTCTATTCTCGCTTGTTACTTCTCCTTCAAGCCTGTTCCTCCTCTCGCTCCCTCTTTCTCTCTCTGAAATGCACAGAGGCGTTGTTTCTTGATGGTTCGCTTAATTGAAGGAACTCAGCTTTTTGACTGTAAGGAGAAGCTTCCAGAAACAATCAGCAATACTACCTGCTTACACAGCCACCTCATTACCATGGTGACAGCCAGGTCGGGGTTTAGGGGACGTGACATCATCCCTTCGCTGTCTGTTTGTGTCACCGTCACTGTCACTCGAATGCCACCCCCCCCCTTCTGTTTTTCTCTCCACAACTTTCCGCCCTCGTCTTTTCATTTTTATTCCTCTATTGGATTTCATTTCACTCTGCCATGAACAAGTGAGCAGGACACGACGTGTGTGCGTGTGAGATTCTACGAGGCCGTCCCAGGGCCTTGTGAGCCTGGGGCAGGGACGTGAATGTGAAGGATACGAGGAAATATTTGAACATTTGGTTTGTATTGATTTTCATTGTTGCCAGATTGAACCACAATCAAGTTGGATTGAGGTGTCCCTTGCACAGTAAACTGATTTGAATTTGAATGGATGGAGCACAGCACTTCCATTTTAAATGGAGCTCGGAATTTCCTGTTTAGTTTTGCCACTTAAGACTGAAGCGCTTAGACTGCAAGGAACAACCATGAGAAAACATATGGGCTACAATGACCCCCTTGACATTGTTTCTACTGCCACTGAACCAAAGTCTGGCAGTTGGCAATTGTTTGCTCAATGTTGGCATTGATAGCACAATTAAGGCCGTCTCCTGCAGTGAGATTCACGCACCTAACAGATGTACACTGAGGAAGCTGTTTAAAATTAAGCAGGTCTGAAACCAATTGCAAGCCTTACATACGTGTGGATTCAATGCTTGCACTACCTAATAAGTGACCTAAGCAGCTGCCTAGGGCCCTGTGGCTACCAGGGGGCCCCCAACATGGCTGTAACATGGCTATGAGGACACCAAGGTCTGGGCATTGGCAGTTTCAGACGGTTCATTTTTGTTATATGCAGTATATATGTCAATGTTTTAGAATTAATGTGGAAACAGCACTGTTCGAAAATATGCTGTAGCCTACTCTGAAGCATAGCTATTACAGACCTACACAATCAAATCATTACACTCTAAACCATGCTCCACCTTATTTATCAGCCCTCCAGTCACAGTTGCTGTCCCTAGTTAACCTCAGGCATTGTTTATTGTCAGCACCTGTCTTCTCTGTAACTAGCATGAGGTCCTCTGTAGTCTTTGAAAGGGTTCTGTAAGATTCCATTTGGAAACAGCAATGAGACTACACAATCATCATGTGACTGGTTCTCAGCTGTCCACAGAACATCTGTGGTTTGGCCATAGACTCATCTTCCTGCTGTATTTACTCTGATTGTGGATTTACTCTGTATAACACAGATGCTATGCTAACGTTTGGCTGAGTAACTTTGACTTGTGATGAGAAATGAAGGGTAATTTGAAGTATTGGGGCACCTACTCATAACATAATACAACCAGCATCAGAAAGTTCACTGTAAACCTTGCATAGTGATGGCGCAGTACCATGTAGCACAGGGGTGCCCAACTCTGATCCTGGAGGGCTGGTATCCAGCACAATTCGGAGGTTCCCTTGCTCAAACACACCCAATAAACCTGGTAATTAACAGATGAGTGTTATTAGGGGGGCTTGAGCAGTTAAATGACCAAACTGTGCTGGACACTGGCCCACCAGGAGTTCCACATCCCTGAGAGTAAAAATCAGAAATCAGCAGGTATATTTGGCTGTATTATGCCTGATTAACTGAATGAGTATTTTCCTACCTGTTAGTTGGGGGTTGGTGGACTTACTATTTAAAAGTAACGTGGGAGGATATAGTAGGAAGGGAGCAAAAAAGACAGACACAGATCCTCAGAGGCAGAGCGAGCTAAACTGATTTAGTATATTGCAGCATCTGCCCACTTGTTCTGCGTTCTATGCACCCCCACTCACCATCATAAGCACGTTTGTTGTTGTTGTTAATGTAGTTGTTTGTTAGTTTAAGATGTGTTTATGTGTTTTACTGTGTTATGCTGTGCGATAATTACAGTAGTTTTATTGTGCCTCATAGAGTAAAGCTTCATGGCTGGAGGTGCCCTTGCCCTTCTTGCTGTTAATTATTGGCCTTTTTCAGTGTTGTTTAATAAAGAGACATTTTCTTGAGCACAGTATGGCATTTTTCCAAAAAAAAAAAACACAGAAGAAAAGAAGATTATGAGAAAAAGCTTACAGATAAAGGTAGGGCTCCTTGTGCCATTAATGTTATGCCATTTGTCTTGGCTTGTAGTTGGTCAAGAAGTAGTGGATCCTGGGTCTGCCTAACACAGCAGGTTCAACTTAGACTTTCTGACCAGGTCTCAGTTTCGAAAAGTAAGACATATTGTGTGGTGAGACAGACAGACAGGTCCTTTAGACATATCAGTCTTAAAGGCACAGTAATAACACCATCGTGATCAATTTGAGGGGACAAAGAAAGGATGTAAAATGGTCATGTGAAAAAAAAGATGACTGTCTAGGTGCATAAAACCACACAAATATCACAAGTATGACTCAGGAAAAAACAATAATTACATTTCTAGGGCATTTTATATTACATTGGTGTTATAATTACCCTGATAGAGGAGATTTATGCTTTAATCGGTTTGTTTTGTTTTTAATTCTGTCCTTTAATTCAATCAAATAGAGACTGCGATATCGATCTGTGCAATATCCGCATGATGTTACATGCAATAAAGCCCAAATCTTGCCCAGGCGATGCCCCCAAGTCATTCGTAAGGTGGTGGTCTTTTCAGTGCTGCGGACCCTGGAGTATACCCACACGACTGCAACTCCTCTTCAATCAAGCGCCTCCGTATCTCGAGTGGCTCAGGATTCGCGTGACCTTTTTGACATGCGGCCTGTGGCGTGCTAAATGAATGAATGCTAATTAAGCCGGTGCACTTAACCAACTCCAGAGCTGACTGATGATGGTGCTGCGGGGAGGAGCAGGGGCCTGATCCAGAGCACGTGACTGCTTCATTGATCTAGCAGGTTTGGGAGTATGATATGACTGCTGGCATCATCCTCAAGCCCCACCATTGTCACAGTATGTCCCATCACTGTCATGCTTCCCTTCACTCATGCACAAAAGAAAGATCGATATTGAAAAAAAAAAAAAAAACAGTAGTCTATCAGTTGTATGAGGCTTAATATGACTTTAATACTATAATATGTCTTATTAGGATTTTAATACTTTAATGATCAACTACTTAATATTAGCAACTATTAACATTATCCATCATCGAGTTAGCAAGTTTCTGCTCAAGACAACTATTACAGTTTTTCCACATTGTATACACACAAAATGTGGAACTATGCAAAAAAAACCAACTAAGTCCAAAAACATGAAGCTCAGGTGTCAACATTGTGACTATGTTGACTTAAACTCTAAGCACAATTCCACACGTTCTCACTTAACCTTAATCATTCTAAATCACAGCTTTGCAAATTGTTAAACACAAATTTCATCATTTAGCACACTTTGGTCACCTAAGAAACACTGACCTTCAAATACAAAACCCTAATTACCAAATAGTCTCATACAAGTTGCACCTGTGCAAACTTAATTACAAGAATGCTTCAATCATTAGGCGATACAGGTGTTAGGTGAGATGATGAAGCAGCAGGAGCACAGAAGAAGAGTGAGAGTAAGAGGAGGCCTAGCAGGCCGAAGAGGACAAGGAAGAGGAGGAGGAAAGCAAAGACAAGGCTATCTTTCAAATGTGATACGTGCACCCTTAGTGGAATATGTAACCAATCATGGCCTAACCATGACTGAAGCTGGGCGTCAAGTCCAGCCAAATTTGAGCCACTTTACATTAGCCTCGGTTATCCGGGCTTTTAGAGAAGAGAATAGGTAAGTAACCATTCATTATTTCGTAATTACAGTATACTTTATGGTTTCAGTGCTAACAGAAATGTGCACTATAGTGCAATGTTTGTCTATACATTTACGTAGCAATATAGTAAAATACGTATCCCATAATGTGTGCGTATATGCTTTTCCCAAAATAGAAAGCAAGAGGTGGCAGACGCCAGAAATTCACAACTGAAGAAGAGACCACCATAGTAAACATGGTTTTGGAAAACAATGCCATCACCCTGAGGGAAATCAGAGACAGAGTCCTGGAAGACAATGTTCATTTCACAAACATTCACCAGGTCAGCCTGTTCACGATCGACAGTGTCTTGAAACGACACCAGCTGAGGATGAAGCAGGTATATCGTGTTCCATTTGAGCGCAACTCTGACCATGCGAAGGAGCAACGATACCAATATGTGCATGTGAGTACAGCACCTTCTCAGTACCCTGTTTGGACAGGTCACTATTTACCTCAGTGTCTCTCTGTAGGCCTTTGTCTAATATGGTCATTTTCTTTTTTTCCTGAGAGTGCTTGAACTGGATGCCAGTGCTGTTCCCTATGAATAGATATTCATTGATGAGGCAGGGTTCAACCTGCACAAGATCAGGCAGCGGGGGAGGAACATCACTGGCAACCGTGCCATTGTCAATGTCCCTGGGCAGCGTGGTGGAAACATCACCATGTGTGGTGCCATTGGTCACTGTGGGGTCATACATCATCATGCACAACTTGGTCCTTATAACACTCTTCATTTGGTATCATTTCTTGATGGACTCAAAAACCTCCTCAACCTCCCACAGGAAGAAGAACCAGAGCAGCCCTCCTATGTTGTCATTTGGGATAATGTAAGTTTCCGCTGGGCCGCTCTGGTTCATGACAGGTTCACTAACAATCCAGAATTTGTTGTGCTGCACCTTCCACCATATTCCCCATTTCTCAATCTAACAGAGGAATTCTTTTCTGCATGGAGGTGGAAAGTGTATGAGCGCAGACCCCACGAGCGTGTGGCGCTACTTCAAGCAATGGAGGCATGTGATGACATCCATGCAGATGATTACCAAGCATGGATTCGCCATGCAAGGCATTTTTCCCCCGCTGTTTGGTGAGGGAGAATATTGCAGCTGACGTAGATGAGGTCCTCTGGCCTGACCAAGATCAGAGGCGTGATGAACAGTGATCTGTTTCTTTGCATTTTGCAATAAATACATTTTTGTTAACCCTTTGTATCCGAACCAATTTTCCTTGTCATGTTTCTCATTGTACTTACATAAGTGAAAATTACAGTTTTGCAACATACTACATAAAAATGGGTTACATTTGTGTCACATATACATGTAGTACTGTAAATGCTATACTGGGGGAGAAAAACCTACATCGCACCAATAACTGAAAGAACAGAAAGCCAACATTTTTTTCAAATTCCCATGGATTTGAATTTGTACAGTGGCCTCATGAAGTCAATAGCATACACGAACACTTCTGGTTGTAGTGCTTTGAATTTATCTTGTCAGTGTTTATTTGATGCTCTGCAGGAGATAAGCATACACATATCTGTGTGTATTGTTTTGGTGGAAGGAATCAGTTTTGAGAAGAGGGAACACAGTTTTGAGTGCTGTGTTTGATTTTGCTAGAGATTCGTGGAGTTTCAACAAAGTAGTTAATAATTTTGAGTTTGTGTTTAGAGTTTTGAGAAACTGAGCAAGTTTCTTAAAATGTGTTTAAACATTTGGGAAAAACTGCAATGTTTTTCTTTTTTGGCAGAATTGGCTATATTAGACTTTTTCTGGGCAAGTTTCATACTCTCAGGTCACACTTCCGCTAAGCAACATAAGATTGTACGCAAAAGTGTGGGCACCCCTGATCAAATGATATGTTTTGTTGAGTGAAAGCACCTTGGTGTCCTATTAGCATCCTCTACAGAGAACACACTTAGGCACATTTTAATGGACAATTACTGTTTATTTGGTGAATTTAACATATTGGAAAAAAGTAAACAAATGAAATGTCACCTATAAAGGTTATGACATATATGAGAAATATATAGTGGAAAATTTGTCCAGGGCTTGCAGGCATTTGGCAATCTTGGCTGATTAGAGTCCAGTATGTTTTAACATTATGTTGGTAGAGATGCAAGAAAATATCGATACACTTGAGTATCATAATATTATGTTTTGTGATTCTGTACTGATTCCTAAAAATCAGTTTCTTTTGTTAAGATGTAATGATGACAGAGAGCAGTTCATTTTGAGCTGTGTTTAAATCACCAACTGCTAGATAGCAGTGATGCAATCTTCAGCCATTAGACTCTTCTACTCAAATATAAAAAAGAAACATAGGGGTGGACCGCTAACATTAGCATTAGCAAATCTATGCTAGTTAATGTTTTTATACTATTTTAATTCTTAAAATCTCAGTATATTGATTGCTTACAGTTTTACAGTATATTGAATCATAACCCCTGTATTATGATGTTGCTATCTTTCTTCTTTTGGTGCATTTGAGTGTATTTTGGTCCTTGTCAGCTTGTAAAGTAGGAAAAGTTGCGTGGCATAAATCATTGTATCTGGGTATATCAGCAGCTATGCATACAATGGGTTTATTGTGGGGGTGGGTAGGGGGGGTATTAAGTTACATATTAAGTTTATCGGTTCTTGCCCATTACAGTGTAAAGAATTATTCCAGTTTTTGTCACTAAAGTACAATGAAATACAAAAAAGTGTTCTTCTTTTCTACATATTATGATTTAGGACTTACTAATATGTACTGCAGGGTTCACAA
Organism: Semaprochilodus insignis; assembly: GCA_034552555.1. Taxonomy (NCBI): domain Eukaryota; kingdom Metazoa; phylum Chordata; class Actinopteri; order Characiformes; family Prochilodontidae; genus Semaprochilodus; species Semaprochilodus insignis. Next base: position 11,972,398 of record CM067477.1, on the reverse strand, counting down.
CCTCACAATTACCCCCCAGAAGTACTATCATTACACATGACAGCTTCCAAACGTGCACAGCACCGCTGATTATAACAAACTGAAACAGCAGCTATCAGTGTTGCCTTTGGTTTTATTGGGAATATTAATGTCCCACAGCTGTTTCACATTTCTAAACGAAGCAATAAGCTGAGTAAAGGCAGTAACGGGCCAAAACGTGTTCTAATATGAGAATGGTCTGATTCAAGTAGCAGATCCTTTCAGACAAATCAGTACTCCTAAGTTTAGAAGACAGTAATCATGTAGGGTTGATAAAAGTAAAATGTTGTGGGGCTGGATGTCAAGCTAGATGAACACAATGGCACAAGTTGGTGTATGGCACATCATTCACACTGTCACTCTGGTTTAACAATAAAATGTCAATAGTGAATAGCACTCATAACTGAAATGCACCTAATAGTTTATAATACCTCCACAAGCACAAATAACAGTCGTGATTTGATTTCGCACAGATTGTAGGCCACATCAATTTTCAACTACTCTTACATCAATGAATTGCGCAGCGCAGCCAGATTTGGTGGATGCCTTCCCTGGAACAATTCTGAGGAGAGTTTCCTGTAGACTGGGATTTTAGCCACTGCTGGTAGACCCTTATGACTGTTTGCTTCCATACACCTGCAAATTCAGCTACTTCCTTCACACTATGACCTTTGGCATGCTCACATGCAATCACCCATTTTTGCCTATCATTAACGCCTGCTTTGAGACTTCTCAATCTTTAAATCCCGCCACACAACCTGCAGGTATATATATCCCCATCATCCTTGGGCAACATCATCTGCAGGAGCCTGAAGTTACTACCACCTTAAACACGCAAGGTGGCTAACTTTTTGTCTCATCTTCAGTAATGTAGGCCATGCATCTTTTGTGACCATCATCCCTAAATTTAGCTTCAAAAAGTAGGAGGACATTAAATTATTAATTCATTCCCCCCTTTACACCAAGTCCCTCCCCCACCCCTTTATTTTGCACCATTGTGTATATCCACTGGGTTGTAACAATGTCAGTGTGGTCTGCTGTGTTCTTTTGTACGAGCTGATGATGCATCACAGATCAGAGCTGCAGGTAATAGACTCATGCAGAGACATTTTGGGGGGCACGGGCTCTGGAGGGGAAAGGACAACATGAACATGAATTAATCTTAATTGAAGTTGCTGTATATTGCAGGGACTCTTAACAAGAGAGAGTAATTATGTTTCAGATACAACCAAACATAGTGTTAAGAGTTTTTCAAAGGCAGCCAAAAGCAGTAATGCTTCTATCTGTGCATGAATTGGAACCCCACTTGGCAGCATGCAAAGTTGTGGTATTAGTCATTGCACTAATTGATCACCATATAGTATTACAACTCAGCTATAACTCTATTCAAGATCAACACAGTCGTGTACAAATCTATACTTTTCTGTTCCAGTACTTGGTGTTCACCAAAATTTGGTGTGGCAAGTTATTAACAACCACTATTATGTTTGGCTGTTGTTCAAACGAGCCACAAACATAGAACGAGATGCTGTCTTAAAGAAATTATTGGTGTGATTTCCAGGTTGGAATTCCAGGAGGTATTCTTAACAGGCAGTCTGGACTGTACTAGAGGGTGTTCTCAAGAGTGATGAATCTCCTAGAACCCGAGTCAACCCCAGAGCAATGAATCTCGTAGGACCCAGGCCAAGCTCTATTCCTGGTCCACGACTGAGCTTCATCTCACTGGAACAGGTCTTACCGATTGGTGGAGAGGTAATATAACATCAGCCAAGAGGGCACTTGTACAGTCTGAGGGCAAAGGAGCATGTGCTCAAGCCTCTCTGGGGTGCACATGCCTGTCAGGTAACATGGCAGTTAGCAGGTTTATGAGTTTATGAGAACCATCCCAACGCCCCTGTGGTAGTTTACGTCTTGTATTTACAACAGTCCAAGTGCAGCACTCCTGTAACAGATGCTAAAATTTACCAGTTTTTAAGGGCCATTTAAACACAAGGTCCACTTAAGGACGGCGGAGGGGTCAGCTCTGCTGGTGTGGTCTGGAAGACTGCTGGATTGCTTTCATTACTTCTGTGCAATAGACCCCTTTGATCAGCATGATAATGGCATGGAAGAGGGTTGACAAGCTGGGCCAAGCAACGTGGCCACGCTTTAATACATAGCCCAAAATATTACACCATGGACCCGGGAGAGCGGGAGAGATGCCAAGACTAGGAGATGAAAGAGAGAGGAGACGTCGGGGTGTTACACACTGACACACAGGCACGTGTAAATGTGTCCGCACACTCACACGGATACACGGAAGTCAACCGTGCCAGAAGGACAGAGATAAAGATCCCTCAGCCAAGCAAGGAGAGAGGAAAATTGGAGGAAGAAGAGAGAGGCAGCAACATGGGGAATGATGGAGGGATGCAGAGAAAAGGAAGCAACAGGAAAAATGAGACGTGTTGCATCAGGGCTGGAGAGATTTTTAACGAGCGCTTGCCCAGGGGAAAGCCCCCTACCAGCTCACTGACCACAGACAGACAAACAGAGAGAGAGAGAGAGAGAGAAAGAAGATGAGAGGAAGAGATAAGGAGAAAGAAAGTGAGAAAGAGAAATAAAACAGGGATAAACAGAGAGAAAGAAACAAAGAATGATATAAGAGAGAGATAAAGAGCATAAAAGAAAGAGAGAGATTTATAAAGAGAAACAGAGATAAAGTGAGAGAGAGAGCTGAAGAGCGATAGAGGCATGGAGAAATAAAAGGAGAGCCTTAGAGAGAGACAGAGATAGAGACACCTAGACAGATAGTGATATATAAAGAGAGAGACAGACAGACAGATAAAGAAGAACATAGAGGAGGGAAATAATGATGAAAAGAGTGAAGACAATGTAAAGAGAAAAGAGAGTGACAGAGAGAGAAAGGGAGAGGGACAGAGAGAGAGAAAGCATAAAGAGACAAAGGGAGAGATAGTGGGATCTACATAGATAACAAGATAGATATATAAGGAGAGATATAGACAGATAAAGAAGGAGAGAGAAAGGTCAAGAGATAGATAACGAGAAACAGACTTACAGAGACTTAGATAAAGTGAGGAAGAGAGAACTGAAAGATAGAAGCATGGAGAGGTGAATAGAAAGGCATAAAGAAAGATAAATAAAAGGAGAAAGAGAGAAATGGAAAGAAATACAATGAGAGAGAGAGAGATGTGGAAAGAGTGAAAAAGAGAAGAGCCAGCCAAAGAGAGAGAGAGAGAGAAGAAACAGAAGGGGAGGAGGGGGTCAGGGGTTGATAGGTTACAGCCCTCTAGAGAAAAAAGGCATTTTGTGTGTATGTGTGTGTGCGTGTATGAGCATCCAGTTGTGTTCACACATGTATCATTAGGCATCATTAGAGTAAATTATATGGAGAGAGAGAGAGACAGATGCTGCCGCTGGCACAGTACAATTCACTGCATGCTCACACACATGCACACACACACACACACGCACACACACACACACACACACACACACACACACATAACACAGAAGACTCTTATAACATACTTATGAGGAGAGACAGAGAGAAACCGGAAAGAATCTTAATCCTCATAACACACACGCACACACACAGCCACTCACGCGCGCGCGCGCGCTGATGAAGCAGCCCTGTTCATTACTGTTGACACAGAAGATTAATGCAAGCACACCAGAAGGATATTGGAATATTGCAAACAAATTAAACTGCAGAGAAAAATAGAGAGACACTAAGAAAGAGGGCGGAAGAGGGAAAAAGACAGAACAGGGAGGACGAGTACCCAGGAGAGAGGGAATTAGTGGCAGGAAAAGAGGTGAAATTCTGCCGAAGCGCACGCTTATACACACACATGCGCGCGCACACACACACACACACACACGCAGAGCTTTCTGTGGTGCTGCGCATTTCAACTTCTCTCGCTTCTTCTGCGTCCATCTCCACTCTCAACCTTTCATTACTGTCCATCTCTCCTCTATTTACAGTCCTATACATTACTTACCACCAGCTAAATACTCAGGCTCCTCTCCCCCACTCTTTCCATCGCTCTGTCGCTCCCCCTTCCTCCTCCTCCTCCTCCCCTCACTCCCTCTCTCTCTGTCGCTCTCCCTCACTCTCTCATTCTCTCGCACCACCTGTTAGTGCAGACCCGTATGCTCTGGAATCCACTTGTTTATGAGGGACTTTTCCACACTCCCGCAATCAGAGGTAAGTGAAGGAATTATTCCAATTAGTTCTTCCCTTCAGAACTTCCTGGGCTTTCTCTCTTCATGGAGTGTGATTCCTCTTCCTGCCTTTTCCCATATTTACTTCTCTCCCGTCATCCAGTCCATCAGTCCAATTGTTCTCTCTCTCTCTCTCTCTCTCTCTCTCTCTCTCTCTCTCTCTCTCTCTCTCTATGCTAATTAGCATCTAGAATGTTAACCGTTCCTTACCGGGACTGTTGAGTACTCAAATAACCAGCAGCTTTACTCCAGTTATAGCTCTCTCTCTCTCTCTCTCTCTATATGTGTGTGTGTATATGTGTGTGTGTGTGTGTGTGTATGTATAAACAGATATGTGTGTATGTATGTATAAAAAGATATTGAATGAGAAAGAGAAATTATTATTATTTTTATTATAGAATTATTCTGTTTTCTTCTCTTTTTCATTCTCTCTCTCTCTCTCTCTCTCTCTCTCTCTCTCTCTCTCTCTCTCTGGCTCTCTCTGTCTCTGTTCCTCCCACCCTGTATTCCCTCTGCGTTAAGTATTAATGTACCTATGTGTGTGCATGGTGTTAACCTTTTCTCTCCTCCTGTCTCCCTTTTTATCATTCCTTTTACCTCTCCCGCTCTCTTTCTCACTCTCTTTCTCTGTCTTCCTCTCTCACTCTTTCTTTCTTTCATTCTCTTTCTCTTTATCTATCTCTTTCTCTCACACTCTCTCTCTTTTACTCACTCCTTTTCACTATCTTCCTCTTACTATGTTTCTATCTCTCTCTTATACTTTCTCTCTCTCTCTCTTTCTCTTTATCGCTCTCTCACACACTCTCTTTCACTCACTCTTTTTTCTCTTTATCTCCATCTCTCTCTCTCTTTCTCTATTCATCCCTATCGCTTAAGTTTTTGGAGGATGAGTGTGGCTGTTCAGCTGTTTGATATTGCTTTATGTTAATACAGGGCTACATTAATGTCTGAGGCATCTGCTGAACTGAATATCTAGTACACTTTCTCTCTCTTTCTCTCTCTCTCTGTCTCTCTCTCTCTCTTTCTATCTTTCTCTCTGTCTCTCTCTCACTTTCACTCTCTCTCTTTCTTTCTGTCTTTCTCTCTGTCTCTCACTTTCACTCTCTCTCTCTCTCTCTCTTTCTGTCTTTCTCTCTGTCTCTCACTTTCACTCTCTCTCTCTGTCTCTCTCTCTCTCTCACACACACACACACTAAGCAACCCTGTGATTGTGAGATGAGTTTCTGCTCTCATTCGGTTGAGCTGTTTATGCCTGAGAAAGGCAGGTAAAAGTGACAGTAAGAAGATGAGAGAGATGAAAGAGAGGGCTTTGGTGCGGATGTCACAGACACAGAGAGAGAGATGGAGAGCGAAAGTGAATAAGCAACATTGTTTTTTGAAGTGCCATGCCAATAAAGCGCATTTGACTGTATGTGAATTGCAGCAGACACATGAGAGGGAGAGGCTGCATTAGATCTACAAACATGAGCAGGTATGAACCTCAGGCAACAGGAGAGCGAGATTAAAGAGGCTTCCGGAGGAATGGAGAGAGCAACAGAACAGAGGGAGAAGTGAAGCGCAGGAACGAGAGCTGCACTGACAGGACTACTGTGATCCCACTGGGTTAAACTAACGCATTTCGACAAATAGGCACTTACTCCCCATGTAACTGATGAACTGAAAACTGGCTTTTTAGCCTTTTATCAGCCCCACCTTATACAAGTCCTGAAAGACCTGTGATGGTGTAACCTCAGTGCTACATATTGCTGTTGAGCCAATGTGGACATTTTTTAGAAGGAAACACAGGCTCGAGAAAGATCTAATCAAATGTCTGCTTTGGGGGTCTCGTTCATGAGCAGTCTCGATCATGAGCTGTCACGACCGCTCCTGCAAAGCCCTCTGTACTGCTTTATTGTGGAGCTGAAGAGGGGTGAATCCTCACCTGAAGGAGAGAGGCAGCAATGCGAGATTATTTAAAAAGTGTAGTTATAGAAAAACGTAGACTTCTTTAAGGTAGCTTCAGCTTTAACTCGTGTTTTAACATAAAATAGGAGAATGGCTTAAAACCGCAATTTAGCTACCCTGTTGAATTCCATGATGGTCTAAGCTGACTTTTGTTGGTGTAGTGCTGGTTTAACTGGTCACCCAGTATTGCCATGGCTGTTGACCAGAATTCCATCATCCAAACATATACTAGTTTTGTTGGTGACAAGCATTTTAACTTCCGTTGCTGCTGACTAGCACACCCGCATCCAGAACACAACATTTCATCGCTGTCCAATGAAAAACAAGTATCTCCATTTTTGTCCATTTTTTACTTTCATGCATCATTTGAGCACAGCAGCACTGCTGTTTCCATGATGAATGGACCAACAGAAGATGTGTGTATGTGTTCATTGTGTGTTATCAACATGATGAACACACACACACACATCTAAAACAGCAACAACATTAACAACAACAAATGCACATGGCCACTTTAGTCATCCACGGTCACACCCCCCATGGTCTGCCTTCAAAGGTCAGCCACCCTGGTGACCTCACAGAGTTCAAGTAGAGTCCCTGGAGAGCCCCCAGTCCTCTCTTGTGGCCCACTGTCTGACCAAAACATGCAGTGGTAAATAAGATACATTGGGGTCCCATATATTTTGGAGGGCAAATTTCAATATTGTGTGAATAAGAAAACAAATGACCAAATATTTTGACTTTTAAAGCTCATATTTGCTGAACATCCTAGGACTAACTTTAATGCTGATGCTTCCCTGTAATTCCAATCAGGATCTCACCTGAAAACCTGAACCACATAGTCATCAGTTGACATTGTTTTCCACAGTGGAAAGGCTGGTGATGCTCAGTAGCAGGTCTTTATTTAAATCTGCGTGTCTATTGACTGATTTAAAATAGTTTACTACCTGTTACTTACACTCTGGATGGTGATAAAGCTCCTAAGGTTTTTTTGTGACATTATATCTACAGAACATGTACAAAATGTGTTTGCAGTGCAGGCAATAGAGGAAAAGAGAGTAAGTCATGTAAAAGATGATTGAGTAACATGGACTGACGGCACTGATAACTCACTGTTAGCATGCTTATCAGCTCTTACCTCCTTCGTGTCTGGTAGTAAGTACAGCATTTCCATGATCCTTCAGACAGCACCCCCTCCCTTTCAGCCAATCAAATGCTAGCATGTCTAAATTAGTCATTTTGGAGAAGATGCCTCTCTGAAGCACACTGGAATTATCTACAGCTAGCTTGAGACATTGTGAGTAAAAAAAAAATGCAGTCATTACCCCACACATGGCCAAAATATTAGTAGGGTCACTTCTATTTTCCCAAAATATTGGGAAAGACTTGACCAAGACTTGACCCACCATCTTTGCCCCTGGTGCTTGCTGTGTTACTTCTACTTCTATAGCCTTTGAGTCGGGCTTGGACTTTTCCACCATTCACCTTTGAGTTAGTTGAAGTGCCATTCCTATCCATGGCCATAGGGGCTGATATCCCATTTCTGATACCAGTGTGGTGTCACTTTGCATGGCCATGCCTCCTGTGTTCTCACAGTAGCAAGGCCAGTGGATGCCACAAAATTAATAAATCCAATAGTGAATAAAATCAACCGTAATAGAAACAATAGTAAATTCACTGTAAATTCACAATAGTAAATGTGCTTCACTGCAGTCAAGACCAAAGGAAATAAAAGTAGTGTTTACAGGTTATGAAGTATATATTGTTTTATGTGCATTTTTATTCCTAAATGATAATTATATTAAATATTATGAACATTGATTATGAACATTTTGCAACAGATTTCATTTGCAACAGATCCATGATCTTAAAGTTTAATAATAACCACAGTAGCCTGCTCTGCACACAATGACAGAAACGAGAATTTTAAAGCAAGACGTAGGCACTAATTTGAAAATATCACAATTTCAAATCCAATTCCAGCTTTATTCAAGGTTATTCAGTGGTTTTCTTAAAGCTGTTAGTAGAAGGTAAATACACTAGCATGTTATTCTATGGGCATAACACTTTTCCTGTGGACAGACAGTGGCCGAGCTGTGGTCTAGAAGAAGCATAGTTTGGCACCCCATAATTGCCCTCCCTTTCCCCTCCCCCAGCACTGTCTGTTGGCTAATGTAACAGAATTGGCAGTTGGTGTTCTCCACCAAGTGCACTTTGCTGTCCAGTGGTGCTGGCTTGCTTCACGTGACTCAGAAGAAACATGTGCTAGCTTGTATTTAGCCTGTAATGGGGGAAACCTAGCAAGTGGGTGGATCTGGCCAAGACTAAATTAGGGAGTAAAACTGTATAAAAAAGGTTCCGTCTTGTCAAAGTAGGTGGCTCTTGGCCGTGTGGAGTGATAAAACTCACCAGATTGTGTTTCAGTGGCCTGGCACGTGAGGCAAGTGCTAGCCTAGCAAATGGTTGTTCTTAGTGTCCTACATGCTCTTTTCTGGGCATCTTATGATCTCTCATGACTGCTGAAGTTACAGTGCCAAGTGGATGTTAGTCCAGCACTTTGAAGAATAACAGGCAACTGAAGGCATTGGCGTTCCCTGTTAAATCGCTGGATAAAAATGATTGACCTGTTTTTGAAACTTGCTCCCTGTTCCCCACAATTCCATCGCAGTGTCGATGTCTGGATGATGTAGCTGCTTGGAAAATAGGGCTAAGAAGGATATGATTTGTGACTTCACCGTCTGGAGGCTGTGCTACTGGCAGTCCGAATCATGCAGGCATTCTGGCTCCTGCCTGATACCGCCAGTTTCTCATGTAGTGCCAACAGCCATAATGAACACTGCTGACCACCTACTGTCACCACCACTCTGTCTCTCTCTCTCTATCTCTCTCTGTCTTGCTTTGGCTCTCTCTCCCTCTGGCTCTTTCTCTCACTCAGCGATGCCCCTTCAATATCCTCTTCAGCTCTCGCTGTGATCCACTTTCGGCCGCACTGACACTCATTCAATTAGCGGCCACAAACACACACACACACACACACACACACACACACACACACACACACACACACATACGTATACACACATTCGGTGCTGGCTTCACAGAGCCAGCAGCCAGAGCACGGTGCTGACAGCTACCAGCCCAAACAGCAGACAGATTACCGCAGTCAGCCTACACACATACTGCCACAGTCGACTGCAGTGGGAACAGGTTCACTCCAGCTATTATAACAGTGCAAGACTTAACCACTGCAGCAGACCACCTAGGCTGTGTTCAAGGGCACAGAGTCACTGAACCGTTCACGTTAGTGATGATAGAACACCTGCACTAGAGTGAAAGGGTTTTCCAATAATAGACTGCATTTTTTAGGTGCACCGGACTATATATCACTATATTTCATATATCATTTCAGCCCTGAGATTCATTTTTTTCAATAAATGTTGAAAACAGAGTCACAAAGATCACATATAATAGAATAAGATTTAATTTAAGGCCAAGTTTGGTATTCAGGACTGTGATTTGAAGGGGAATTTAATGGGGTCGCCCCTCTGGGGAAAAAGACAAAATTGTCCCTTTTTGGATTAGTGTCACTATGTGAATCTTTGTAAAAGTAAAACATTTGAATTAAACAAGTCCTGGGCTTTTATGAACAAATGCTAACTACAGTATAAGGAGAGAGACATCTGATAATGTTTTTTTTTCCCTGAACCAAAGAAGCTGAAACCTACAGTACTGTGCAAAAGTCAGAGACCACCTTTAATTTATTTAAGCTCCAGATAAAGTCTGCTTTAAATAGTGTGTGAAACGGCATGAAAATTTTATATCACAATTATAGTGACCAAAATTACACTCATCATCAAAAGATTAGTTGCACCCCAGATTAGTTGCACCAAGTGTGGGATTGCAATCCTATTGGGAAGGAAGATAAAGGTTACCAGGAACAATAAATGATGATACATTTAGACTGATATGGGGAATATTTACTGAGCTACACATACAGAAGTGGTGTCTCTCAGTATGGCGTCGGGCCATACCCGATGTTTGCCAATGCAACATGACAGATGTCTCAGCTTGGAGTTGTAGAGGTTCCTAACGGTGTCCTGCGATAATCCATCCCATGCAACTTGAATATTCTCACACAGTTCCTGCAGATTATGGGGAGGTGGTGGAGTGACACCAGGCCTTCTGGACATATGTTGCGTGACAACAAACCCTTCATCTTGCTGCTGACCTTCATCAGCGCTGACCACGGTGCCTCCACACTTGGATTGGTTGGTCATCTCCACCAAGACAAAAGAGCACATAGTCCTGCATGCACATAGGGGACACAAGCATGCTGTTGCTTAATTTGGTTGCTGCTGGACACTACATTTACTTTTATGGCATTTAGCAGACGCTCTTATCCAGAGCGACTTTCAACCATGCTTAAAGTTCCATTAGTTTCCTAGTTAGTGCAAGAAGGTTAGAGTCTAAAGCTCGCCTTGAGCTCAGACGCTGCCCGAACAAGGGTCAGTGCTGATACCTAGAATACAGAGTTAAATACAGCATAAGTTCACTACCTAGCAACCCAAACCAGCTTTCATACCTAGGGAGAAGAAATGTTAATCTCAGTAAAAGTGCCAAAACTAAACATTACAATATACATCCATTAGTGTTTACTCACCTAAGTGCTTTACAGAGAGATGGGTCTTCAGTCTGCATTTGAAGACTGCAAGAGAGTATGCTGTTCGGACAGCCAGTGGAAGTTCATTACACCATCTGGGAGCCAGGACAGAGAAGAGTCTGGATGCTTGTCTTCCATGCATTTTGAGGGATGACGAGTCAAGCTGAGCTGTACTTGAAGCTCGAAGGGCTTGAGGTACCGATCGACTCCTAACCATTGCCATAAGGTAGGGAGGGGCTGGTCCATTCTTGGCTTTGTAGGCAAGCATTAAAGTTTTAAATCTGATGCGGGCAGCTACAGAAAGCCAGTGACGAGAGCGCAGCAGTGGAGTGACATGAGTGAACCTGGGGAGACTGAAGATCTCCTATTTAAAAAAGAGAACTGTCTGGAATCTACATTCAGTGTCTGAACTGTCTGAGTTACATTCAGTGATGTTGAGATCTGGGCTCTGGAGTGACCTTTCCATTCTTCTGAGAAGACCAGCAGCTAGCTGGTTTGATTTGCAAATGTTCTTTTTTGTCTAGTTCATTTAGTAACAGCTTCAGACCCAGAGTTGTTTTCTCCCAGATTTCTTTTTCAGATCTGAATCAAAAGTAGAACCTCTTTAAGCTTTACTGTTTATGATACTGTGACAGTTTTGGTGGTCAACCAGGTCTTGCCTGGTTGTTTAGAGCCCCAATTTATCTGTATCTTTTAGTCTTTGAACACCAGTTTTGTAAACTCCTGTGTTTTTGCTTATTTTCCCTTATATAGCTAATTTCCTTAGAAATATGAATAACTTGTACTTAATAGCCATTTTGACTGGAAATTGAATAAATAAATGGTGTTCTCTGACTTTTGCACATCACATTACGAATAGATACAATTAATGAATCACCCCTCCACCATGTCCCTGTTTGAACCCATTTTACCATGTCATTTTTTTAAACCCCAGTTTGTGTTGCTCAGTCGTCGGAAATTCCACTTTCCAAATTATCAGTATGATTTGTCCAATTTACTGACAGTATAAAGTGTTAAGCCCCCTGTTAGCCTTAGTGCTTCAGCAGCTTGGTTAGCTGAAGAAGAAGTGGTGTACCATCTCTTTAAAGAATCATGACAGTGCAGATCTTTTTCTGGCTGTGGGCCAATAAATGACCACAGCAACAGAGAAAGAAAATGTAACAGTATTAAAGCCTATTTAAATTCTAGTATACACTGAATATGTACTGCTGCTGTAATCACCACAAGGAAAATTAAACCCTTTTTTACCAAAGAGGTGAACATAGACTAAAATGACGGTACACAACCAAAAGCAATCGTGAGAATTACATTTCCCCAGGATTCTCATGTTTGTTCCATTCCATGAATGTGTCTTATTCCCCCTTTATTTGTTGCTGAATGATTTCTGCAATAAAGGCGCTCTCGCTCAAATGGAAAATAGTCTGTTTCATTTAAGCCCCAGTTGCTGTCAGCTTTGCACATCTAGAAACAGTCTATTGGACCCAGAAATGTTAAGAGAAGGGTTCAATTTGAAGTCTTTTTCAGAGAGTGCTATAACACCGTGGCCTGTGCAGAGAGCTATGCAAGAGCAGGTTTGATACTGGACCTGAAAAAGCATGATAATCCTTTGCGGCGTGCTAATTGCTAATTTCGTTAGCATCCACGTGTCGTGATCTAATTAGCTGAGCTGTTCATGGCCTCTACACTAAGTCTTCCTGCCATAATGACGAGCTGCCTGTCACTGCCACGGAGACACATCTGATGCCTGTCACGCTGAGGATGACAGACAGCCAAACCCATTTGTGTGTGTATGTGTGAGAGAGTGTGTGTTTGCGATCGGCCCTCAAGGCTAGTTAGGGCTAATTTGGCTCACAGTTCAGCTGTATGTGTGACTGTGAGTGCCCTTCTTGTCCCCCAGCTCCGTTTTCTCCCCTTGTCCCTTCTTTTCATTCTCTCCTCCCATCACCTCAGTTCTTAATCCCTCATCTGTCATTCTGTTCAACTCCCAAACCTCTTTAAGACAACTCATGAGCTGTGACAGTTAAAGGGCTCAGGTCACATGTTGAAGGAACATGTAAACATCATGTGACAACATGTTTCATTCGTTGGTCCCAGTGTTGCAAAAACAGCCCGTTTTAAACCTTCAGCAAGTCAGTTCTGGTTATCTCCATCAGTCCACCCAGCAAGCTCATGGCATTATCGGTTTTAAGGCCATTCCATTACCTTGTTTGTTTCATTGGAGGGATGTTAGGTGAGCCCTTGGAGGGCAAGGGATAGAGTAGTATTTGCCCAGAAATCATTGTGACGAAAATAATGCCGGACGAAGCTATTTTTAAGCCATTACAGCAAAGTACTTAATTTTTCAAAATCATCAGCCTTTGATTTGTTGACCTTCAAGTTGCAGTCAAATACTGTTAATAACCATACTGTTAATTCATCTTCATCAGTTTCTTTCCTCCTCTAGCTGGCTCACTAGCATGCTAATAGCTACACGGCTAACAAGTACAATAAGAAAGGTATGCTATACCATGGTTCTTACAACAGTCATACATTATGCCTGAAATTCTTGAGAAAAAAAAAACAACTTTCTACACATCATCCGTAGAATGGTGCAGAGGAATCAGTAGGCTGCATGCAAGAAATATGAGATAGATCCTGTGGTCATTTTTACAAATCCTTTTTGACATTTTTCAATAAAACCTTGGCACTTCATTAGTTGTGATTCTTGCATTCACTGGAACTGACAAGTGTTTAAAAAGAGCCTTTTAAAGATATTAAGAACATCGTTCTATGTTAATGCAGCTTTAACACATTCAGTGCAACCCAAAGCTTGAGTTGGCTGCTGCCATGCTGTTAACAAATACTGGAATATCTAAGCTTTAGTAGTAGCTAAAGCAAACTTTCGGACAAGATTATATTCTTCATAGGCACATTTAATACCTCATATTGAAATAATAGTTCAGCAATTTACATGGCTTTCCAATTGTCACATTTTGCTTCTTAATTCACAATTGGAGCTGCTTAGGCTAATGATGATAACAGACACTTGAAGTCAGTAGTCACCCTAACCATTTCCACTAATACAAGCCAACATCTTCAAATTATGTGAGTAAACCGTGGAACTGCCCTTTAAATGAAACAATTTAGTACGATGTCACAGATGGACCTAAGCTATAGCTGGAACTACATTATTATCTGCATAATATCTTACTTTACAATAAATTCCTGCCTTCAGAATCTGGGAGACTACAGTGCAGGCATGTTTATGAAACATCAACTATGCAGGTACATAGTGTTAATACCTAAACCTTGCTTAGTGTAAGAGACTTTAGTGTAAGTTACATATGGAATAACTATAAGCATAAAAATGTATGTGTTGTTTACCTTTTTCAAAAACAATGAACAAAGAAATCTATGGGTATGCATGTGATGCAGCAAGAGAGACGTTCAGTAAAGTCCTCATGCATGTGTTGATTATTTTTCAAGTGAATATGAATCAGTCTCCAGTAGAACATTCTAAAATACATTTATGTGTAAAACGCAAAAGTACATTTTTAGAATGATACTTCAGAGAAGTGGGTCCGAGGTTGCCATGCCATATAGCTAAGAGGTGGGTAATTGGAATGACTAGTGGACCCGCATCCAAATGAGGCATTTTTTCAGGTTTAACATTTAAGGCTGAGGTTCATTTTTGCCAGAAAAACCTGGTTCTCAGGTTTTCTCTGGTTTTCAGACACAGCAGTGCTACTGGATTTATTAAACACCTCACTGTCACTGCTGGACTGAGAATAGTCCAACCAACACTACTCAGCCAACAGCCTCCTGTGGGCAGTGTTCTGTGACCACCGATGAAGTATTAGAGAATGATCAACACAAACTGTGCAGCAACAGATGAGCTATCGCCTCTGACTCTGCATCTACAAGGTGGATCAGCAGGGTAGGAGCCTCTCTAACAGTGTAGACAGTGAGTGGACACAGTGATTAAAACTCCAGCAGCACTGCTATGTCTGATCCACTCACACCAGCACAACACACACGAACACACCACCACCACGTCAGTGTCACTGCAGTGCTAAGAATGATCCACCAGCCACATAATGCTTGCTCTGTAGTGGCCCTTTTGGGTCCTTGCCATTGTAGAACAGAGTAAAAGGGGATTAACAAAGCATGCAGAGAAACAGATGGACTACAGTCTGTAATGGTAGAACTATGAAATGCTCCTAATTGGTGTAGGAGTGTAGATACAAGGAGGTATACATAATGAAGTGGCAGGTGGGTGTATGTTTGTGTATGTCCACCTTTGGTCTTTTGTGGTCAGAAAGGAAGTGATTCGACTTGTCTGCAAGACCTTAATTAAGACCTGGATGGTGTTTAAGAGATGTTTGGGGCATATATTTACAGAAATGATTTGGGTGATTATTGACTTCCAGGGCTTATTAGCATTGTTAGCCTAGCAGCTACAGTTAAATAAGAATAGAGCTTGTTTACGTATATCAGTTGTCAAAGATAAATAATAAAAACAGCGTATTTAATGATTCTGGTTCATAAAGTCGCACAAATATCAGAAGTGAAACTAAGCACCCTTCAAGACCACGTAGGCTCCAGATTTCTGCTCATTACTTATTGAGGTGAATTAGGCCTTAAATAAAGAGTTAAATCCCATGCCACTTTTTTATTGTGGCTAGTACCCTGGAAATAAGACTTGTTGAGGATGTTATTATCAAGTCAAAAGCTCTCTCTCTCTCTCTCTCTTTTTCTCAGGCTGTTTTCCATCTTCATATCCATATCCATGCTTCCTTTTTGCTTTGTTCTGGCTCACTAACTCCTAAAAGCGATACCTCACAGTAAGTTGGACTGTTTTCTTGCGTTGCAGAGAAGGTGCAAAACAAAAAGATTAGCTCGAGCTAGTGAACCTTAATTACAGCAATGTTGGTTGCCTGCTTTAGCATGCTGCTCTCGTAATGGTTTGTGGAACAGGCTGAAGGATTTGTACTGAAATGGGTGTTGTGGCAATAAGGTTTTGGACAAGGCAGGTCAAACATCTCATTTCAGGTCCCATCTCATTTTAAGTCCCTATGTCTGCGAGGTTGAACATAATCACACTTCCTGGGTGTAGAAAAATAATAAGGCATTTCTTGAAGAAAATGATCACCAGGGAGACCAACCCTGGACAAACAACACACACAGGAACACATAACAAGACAAATATGTAAATGTGTTTATATATTTCCATCAACTTCCATAAATCTGAGAAAGGGTAAGATATCTCTTTCTTTCTTGGAGTGAAATCAAAGGAAAATCTTCATGTACTTGTTTTTAACTGACTACTTACTTATGCTTTATTCACTGAAACCTTAGTGTCTTTGGCCTAGACAGTAGGTTCCTACAATTCCGACACTGGGAAACCATCAGGGTCTCCGACAACCCTATTTCCAAAAAAGTTGGGATGCTGTGCAGCATGTAATATAAACAGAATGCAATGATGTGCAAATCATTTAAACCCTATATTTCATTGAAAAGACAACACATCACATGTTGGAATTGAGAGAATTCATTGTTTGTTTTTGTTTTTTTTAAATAACGCTGTATTTAGCAATACCAAAAAAAAAAAAAAAAAACAATTGACCAACACACAAAGGGTTTTAGGAGGGGTTTTCTACATAAGTCCACAGGGGATTCCAAAGTTTCCAAAATGTGTCCATTGACGTAGATTGTAGGTCAATTTTTCCAAAGCAAGAAGAGTTTGAGAGAGCCACTGTTCAACAGTAGGTGGGGAAGCACTGGCCCATCGGATCAGGATACACTTTTTTGCCATCTGTATCAAAAATTTGTTCTACCCCATTCCCGAAAGATAAAGTGCAGCGGACTTCTGAAATTGCATTTGGAAATTGTTTTCTACCATGATGTGTACTCTGTCCCAGAAAAGACCACTTTTTTAACACTACCAAAAGGCATGAAAAATTTTCAGTATTACATTTGAAGCACAAGTTAGATCTATCTGGGAACATCTGTTGCAGGTGAACAGGTGTAAAGTATATTCTATTCATGAATTTAAAGTAATAGTAATTTATTGTGTACATATATTTTGCATTCATTGTATTCATATATATATATGCCCATTTTGAAGCCAGCAATAGGTTTCAAAAAAGTTGAAAAATGCTACGGAGGCAAGTAAAGTGGTACAGTTTAATGCTAAAGAATTCTTGGTAGAACATCTCACAACTAATTAGGTTATCTGGCAACTGGTCAGTGACATGATTGGGTATTAAAAGAGCATGTCAGAGAGGCGGAGGCAAATAGTGCAACAGTTTAAGAATAATGTTTCTACTGAAGGCCTTACAGTTGTGGACCGAACTAAAGAAGGCAGAGATCTAATAGTAATTTTTCGCCACTGCTTTCTCTTTACTCTGACTGCGTCATACCTGAATATCTTTATTCATCATTCTAAGACAGATTAGTTCTGGATTAAGTTAAATTCTCCAGTTTTAGCCTAGCAGTTTAGTGCATTCACCACAAACATTCAAATCTGTGATAAGCTGCAGTTTTAACCCCATAGCGGTTTTACATGTGTAGAGAAAAGACTGCAACTTTCAAGCTTCTTCTCTCATTACTTACTGTGTGCCTTTCCTCTATTCAGCTCTATGACGGTGCGTAAAGGAAAGAAACTCACCATCTCCATCCAGGAACACATGGCCATAGACGTCTGCCCAGGCCCAATCCGACCAATCAGACAAATCTCCGCCTACTTCCCTCGCCTCTCCCCGACTGGTGAACCCCTCTCCCCAAACCCTGCTGCCTCTCCGTTGGCTCTCAGCCCTGGGGGCGGGGCCTCTGGAGTGGGGAGCAGTGCACTCCTCTCCCCTCTGCAGGCAGGGGCAAGGGGTGGGGGCGGGACTCTGTCTGCTGCAAGTAGTGTGGACACATCAGTGGACATCCACAGCTCCGACAGCGATGACTGCAGTAAGTCCAGCACTCATTAAAACATACTGTAGATTCTGTCTACCTCACATAATAAGACCATATCACACACACACATATATATATATATATATCTGACTGGTCATTCAGCCTGTGTGACTTCAACCCTTATGATAATGATTTGGTCAAAGTTGTACTCGAATGGCTGATAACGTCATAAATACAAGTGATAAACACTGGAAACCTGTTGAGTTGAAACACCAGCCACGCTTCCTCTGTTACTGCTAGAGCACCAAGCGGGCAAACAATGAATGATCAATGACATTTTAATTTCTGTATCATAATGTAATTGTAACATTAGACTTGCGTGCAGTAAGTAAGCAAGCCCAATATCTTGCCAATGACCACCAAATGCACCAACAACTGACAGATGAAGAAATTTCCAACAGTTGTCTAACATTACAAGTTGACAAGGACTGTCTGAACACATCACAATTGCAGACACTCTGTAGCAGAGAAGATTTGGGGAAAACAATTAAACATTATGCTTGCTGTCAGGATGCAAATGCATCATTTAGAAATCTAAAAGTGTCTGAATTTTTTTTTCAGCATCCTGGAGGATTTTGATCAGAACTTTACAGTTTGTTAAGGTTCCAGCCTGGACTGCTTTTTGAACTGGACCAGAGGTCATTTACATATGCCGGTTTTAAATGCACAGCATACAAAATAATTTAGGATTAACTTTGGGCCTCATTCACCAGCCGTTCTTAAAAAGAAAACTCTTCTTAAAAACCACTTACACAGTTTTAGTGAAGATTCTGACATTCAGCAATGTCCTCTTATACGGGATTTGTACTTAGGTAAGAACATAATCCACACACTAAAGGATAAGAGCACATCATGAATCTGATCTAGCTTTGTCTTTTTCTCTCTGGACAATATTGGTGAATGTGTATGTATTACCAGGCTACTGAGCAACTGGTGACTAGTCATTTTGTGTGGAAGTAGGTCAACTGCAGCTGCGATTTGGTGACAGCATTAGGCCGACAAGGTGGTAAAGCGATTTAGTGACTGGCTCTAGCAATTTTATCTGACTACTCGTGACATGGGGTTGTCTCAGGTTGTCTCTACTCTCTGAACTTTTGGGTACCTAAAGGCATTTTGTTCCTACTGAGCCTAGAATCTGGCATCTGCTGCATATTAGGAACCCTTAGTCTAACCTTTTTATTCTATAAGGCAAAAATAAGTAGTGCTTTTAAAAATTGACCTGTGATAAACAATGCAGATTGAAAGTCTATATGTTTTGTGATATGTATACTCAACATCAAAAGAATACCCAGAGGGAAGTGTGGGATTGCAATGCTATTGGGAAGGAAGATAAAGGTTACCAGGAATAATAAATGTTGATAAATTTAGACTGATATGGCCAATATTTAAGTAGTGTCTCTCGGTATGGCGTCAGGCCGCCATGTTTGCTAACACAATGTGCTAGACGTCTCGGCATGGAGTTGTAGAGGTTTCTAATGGTGTCCTGCAACAATCCATCACATGGAGCTTGAATATTCTCACACAGTTCCTGCACATTGTGTGATAGGGGTGGGGGTGGAGTGACACCAGACCTTCTGGACATGTGACACGTGACAACAAACCAACAAACATCTTGGCGCTGACCGCGTTGCCTCCACACACTGATTCATTGGTTGTCTCACCCAGGACAAAAGCAGGACTCGTCCCTGAAGATGACCCGCTGCCATGCTCAGTCACTCCATGACAGTCTGGCACGACACTATTGCAGTCTTTGGCGACGTTGACATGATCTTAAGGACAGTTGTCATAATGGTATGCGTGCATGTAGTCCTGCTTTGTGCAGCTGTCTGCCAGTGGTGCTGACACTAACAGGATGACTCATGAAGGGCATCACTGCTCGTTAATTGTTTGCAGTTGTAGCTGTTGGGTCATCCAGGGACAGCACTAAGGTCCTTGCTTACGACACATGTGCGGCCGAGCATGAAACTTCATGATGTGAATCATTCACATGTCTCACGAAGTCAAACCTACCCACCAAGTTTCATTCCTTCTGGGTGCAACTATTTGTTCAACAATTTTATTGATGATGAGTGTACATTTTTCCTTGAGTGTCACAGGATCTTAGAAAGTCATTAAAGGATTAATATACTAAAACTGCTACATGCAAGCTAACATTCCTGTGCACTGAACTGATATCATGACACTAGCAACCTCACCAAAACATACCACACAAACCAACTTTGTTACAGTAGCAGCTTAAGTAGTTGGTATTGCCTCATAACAATGTTGAAGTTTAATTGTAGATTTACTTTCATGCATCAAGTGTCTAGTAGTGTTAGCCTGCTTGTAGCATGTATGTTACATTATTAGCCATTTGACTGCCAAATGACCCCATAATTAAGAGGACCAAGTGACACTCGGGGCGTGGGTGGGGTGGGGAGTGGTTACACATAGGACAAAACGATTAAAACAGTTTAGTTTTTTTGAAAACAATATTGTCCCATATCCCTCTGGCTCAGTACTGAGCCTAGCCACTGGGGAGACTCCATTTTCCAGGATACCCTGGGTGTGCAGGTGACCTCCGGTAGGCAGCCAGCAACCTATTCCAGATCGACCTCACCTGATTACTGATTGGTGTCACCTGTGTCTTGGCCTATATAAGAGGTTTGCTTTGTCTAGACATTTGCAAAGTATCACATCTGTAATTTCAGTACATACCAAACATTGCTATCTATTCTCTTGGTGATCTCTGTTTTTTACTTTTGGCCTTCATTTTGACTCATTTATATGTTTGCCTTTCCCTTTGTTTGTTTTTTTGACTTCGACTTTGTCCTGTGGTTTGATAATAAACCTTTTTTAAGCCTCATCCGCATATGTCATACCTTGGCCTGATCCTCATAGATATTTATTTCAGCATATATGTCTATGATGCTGACTATAAAATGACACATGATTTCAGAAGTCTATTCCCAACAGCATCATGCAAAAAAAGGCAGTCTTATAAAACATATAGACTTGTAAACCTATAACTATGATTCATATTTTGAACAAAACACAAAAAAATGTAGCACATATTATATTTTATTATTATGTTACGTTTCCTTAGCAGAAGCTGGACATAGTACATGCATTAGGTCTTAGGACAAACCCAAAAGAGACAAATACAGGGCGACATTTGCGACTTCTAGCCTCCTAATATGAACATAGGGTAAGAGCTCGAAACTAGTCATATTAAAATGAGTTATGACTGTATTTGGAGCATGCAGAACTCAGTTAAATGTCTCATCTTTTACAGAAACAATCAGAAGTAATGCAGTGAATTCAATTACAGGTAAAGCCGGCCTGTATTTTGAATGCCTCAAGTTTTAGGGTGAAATGAGGTGAAGTCTTACAGAAGTCAATGCTAGAGGGGAGGAGTTTTCTCTTTCCCTTCCAGAGTGGCATTGATTCAGGCTTCCTCATAGCGGCAAACCAAGTTCAGCAATAAATGTTCTCCTCCATGTATGTTGAAATCTTTGCCAAAGCTGTTTGGCCAGTGGGTCAAAAAGGCACAAACACAGGCTGCACATCCCCAAGAAAAAGCAGGCAAATGGCCTATCAGATTTTGAACATATGAATGCGTGACACTCCAAAATAGTTTCATATTGCTCCCGGTTACACTTAGAAGAGTTATTACTTGCCATTCCTTTCTGTGGGTGGTTATATTGGATGAATCAGAAAGCTATATAACTGATATTTATTTTGACACTGGTATAATTTTAGTTCTGAATCTGTTGGATGTGTTGACTATTACTCACATGCATAAATTGTAAGCTCAGCATAATCATTTTCATGATAATCTTTCTATTATAATCTATCTATTACTATTTTATATATAGTGATTTAATGTTAGTGCAGACTTTGGAACATTTGGTTTAGATTCCATTACTGTGAGTGTGAGTGCATATATATCTCTGCTTTTAAGAACAGATGACTAATGACTCTTTATTTTAGCCCAGAGGTGCCCAAAAACTTTTCTGCTTGTTATGGCTCAAAAAAAAAATCTCACTTCACCATGAATTGCAGCAAATGCTATAAAGCAAAAATGATTTGGCTATAGTTTAATCCATTTGTGTTGCCTTGATGTGCGCGCTAATACTGTCATTTTTCCATTCTGGCACAGCGGCTTTAGGGACATTAGAGTTTGAGCTCCGGTATGAGAAAGCAACCAGCTCGCTTCACTGCACCATCATCAGAGCTAAGGTAAGGAGAAATTGATAGCTGGGCCAAAGTATTACAGCTATTTTCCTCTCCAAAGATTAAGCCCAGACTCAAGTAGAAAAGAAAATGTTACTTTGGTGAATCACATAAAAGTACATTTGCCTAAAACAAATGGAAAAGTCAAGTTAGTACTTCATTACAGAGCAGAACTACAGCAGAACTTCCTACTCCTTGAATATAGATGGCGGCCGTCCAAAGAAAAACAATATTAGCTTTTAAAATAAGATAATGTAAAGAGGTTTTTATCCAAGTGATTTTGGAGCATTTCAATCAGTCCATTCATTATGAAATTTCCACACGTGAAGGACAGCTGTAACAGGTCATCTTCCAGCAGAAGCTGCCATGTGTATACAATCATAGTTCCACCTAGCAGGGAACATTCCCAGAACTTTGGCTAACGTTACCTACAAGTTCTAATAAAGTTTTAAGCAAAATGTTTTAATCTAATGTTCAAAGAACGTTTTAAAGATGTTTCTAATTTCAGATAATGTTCCTATAAGGTTAAACACTAACAAAGACGTCACGTTCTAGCTGCAACGTTCAGAGGACGTTTTGAGGATGTTGTCAGGGCCACAGATTATATTACATGATAACATAAGAAGAACATTCTCAGGGCAACATTTAGATAATGATTTATGGATGTGACTGAAACTGGAGAATGCTTTTAGCGGACGTTCTCCTATCTTAGAGAGAACATTCTGGGAACCAAAAGAAAACTTCTTAATGATATTAAGATAAGTCTTGACTGAGTTAACATTAAAAACACAATAAAATTGTTTGAAACACTGATTACTGTGCTGTACTAGTGATATGAGCATACTAGGTAGGATCTCAATGGGAAGAAGCATTTTGTGTTGTGAGAGGTTTGAGAACCAAATTTTGACAAATCATACTACATTATTTAGCACACAAACCGAAGCAAAGAAGTGTGAATCCTTGCCGTCAAAAGAAGTGACAACATGAAGAAGCAAAATGAAATCAGGACAGGCACTGAGGCAATGGCCCCAGTGAAGGGAGAGATGGGGGACAGTTTAGTAGGTTGCAATATGCAACCTCACAGATAGAGGTTACACACTGCTTGGGGTAGTTTGGGGTTGTTGTTCAAAAACTATTACACACTACTAATACTTCTCTCACACTGTAATAAGATTACTGATTACATGTTATGACTCATTACTTCTGCATTACTCTCTAAAACCCTCTAAAATGTAAATGAAAATCCAGTAGTTCATAGTCAGTAGCATAAGTGGCTTTGTTTTGTTCCAAGGCGGGGATAATGACAAGCCTTTACAATTTTATTTGATCCAAGACTAATGCTGTTTGAAAACCGAGAAATTAGCCATGAGAAATGATCCAAAACCTGCCTCGAAATAAAATCTTTATGAATAAAATATGAAGCTTACAGAGCTGTTCTTGAACGGAAATCGAGTCAGGCCTATTTAGGTGAGGTTGGGGCTCTCTTCTTCTACACAAGGATTTTTATCCTGCAGTTTCATATTTGTATAATTAGATACTTCAGCAGATTGTTTGCTGAGTTTATCTGGTCTCACAATCAACATCACGCCATCAGACTGCAGGTAGTGCGTGCAAGTGATCAGGAATGCAGCATCGCTTTCGTGCAACTTGACATTTAAACACACACAACATATTCAATTACTCCACTAGTTAGCTACATTACCATCTTGCACCTGAGAGGTGTAATTTACATATGTGCAGTATTTTTATGTGTTTTTCAGCTGTCGATTCCATTCTTTTCCCCCATCTATATCTTTCCAGAATGCATCAGTTTTTCCAGCATTTCAATACAGCATTCTCACAGAATTCATCAGCTTTTTCCAGCATTTCAATATCTATATCTTTCCAGAATGCATCAGTTTTTCCAGCATTTCAATACAGCATTCTCACAGAATTCATCAGCTTTTTCCAGCATTTCAATACAGCATTCCCACAGAATTCACCAGCTTTTTCCAGCATTTCAATACAGCATTCTCACAGAATTCACCAGCTTTTTCCAGCATTTCAATACAGCATTCTCACAGAATTCACCAGCTTTTTCCAGCATTTCAATACAGCATTCTCACAGAATTCACCAGCTTTTTCCAGCATTTCAATACAGCATTCTCACAGAATTCACCAGCTTTTTCCAGCATTTCAATACAGCATTCTCACAGAATTCACCAGCTTTTTCCAGCATTTCAATACAGCATTCTCACAGAATTCACCAGCTTTTTCCAGCATTTCAATACAGCATTCTCACAGAATTCACCAGCTTTTTCCAGCATTTCAATACAGCATTCTCACAGAATTCACCAGCTTTTTCCAGCATTTCAATACAGCATTCTCACAGAATTCACCAGCTTTTTCCAGCATTTCAATACAGCATTCTCACAGAATGCACCAGCTTTTTCCAGCATTTCATTACAGAATTCCCCCAGAATGCACCAGCTATTACCAGCATTTCATCACAGAATTCCCCCAGAATGCACCAGCTATTACCAGCATTTCATTACAGAATTCCCCCAGAATGCACCAACTTTTTTCAGCATTTCAGATCACAAAACTAAGGAAACTTGTTCAACTGGAAAAATACAGAAACCTAGACTACTTTTAAGACCAAATGCGCACTCTTAGTAATTTGTGTGCCTTGCTAGCTAATGTTAGCTGAGTCATTCTAAAAGGATCTCCAAGACATGTGGTTCAATTGATCTAATTTTTGTTCTTAAAAATGGACTTTTGATTCAATTAGAATATTAGCATCTTTTTATCCGTTCAGTTGAAAGGCAGAAACCTGCTGGTGTGCGGGTTCGGATTGCTCAAAGAAAAGCATCAGAGAGACACTAATGGTAAAAGAAAGGAACAACAAAGAGATGTTGAACTAGGAACATGTCCTACTTTAGGAAATCATATTCATTCACAGGGTCTGGTGGTAATTTGATTAGCTTATATTGCCTCAAGTGTGCATGTAAAATGATCATACTAATCTCCACTCAGCACACTTAAAAAACCCATATTCTATTAATATGCATCTCATAACTCACCTCTTTTCATCAAAAAGGCAAAACTATGACTCTCTAGTGACTCTAACTGACTAACCTGTATTGTACACTCAATGGTGATATATCAGTGCGTATTTGTTAAAAATATGTACATAGAATGTTGCTGCAGAGTTCAACATTGTATAGTCTACCAGTATGCATCCCATAACTCACCTCTGTTTAGCAAAAAATGCTAAAACCCCCTCTCTCTTGCTCTAGGGTCTGAAACCAATGGATTTCAATGGCCTGGCAGATCCATACGTTAAGCTCCATCTTCTGCCTGGAGCATCTAAGGTGGGTGAATTTAGATCACTGGCTCTGGTGATAAGCTGTTGCACTGTCCATTAACATCTTCATATAATTACACCATATGGGGAAGCCACCTCAGCCTTGTAATATACCTGGACACTCAGAGTCTTCATTAAATTCAGTGGCTAGATAGCTATGCTTACAGCGCCGTCTAAGGCAGATAGATCTTCTCAGTCATTGCGTTGATGTGCAGCCCAGTGCCTAAACATGTCATCAGCAGTGCACCTCTCCCTGACAACTATCCCTAAGGGTATTCTGAATCAATCACACTCACTCTTTGTGAGCAAACGGCTTGACTGGATAGAAAGAAACAGTTTAAACTTCAAAAGAAATACTAACTTATGGAAATGCCTGCAGTCCTGGATTTTTGTGTTAGTATGTTAGCATATTTAAATGGAAATTTCACCATTTTTTTCCAAAATGTATCCAAAATAATTCAAGTCATGCAGAGTCATTTGATGTGGAATGCTTCATTCTAGAGTCTCATTCTGGTTATGATAGGAACTAGGGGTCACAATATCTACTATATATATGTATATAGTAAAGCCATTTTATTTACCATCAAAAACGATCTGGGAACATACACGTGTCTTCTGAGATTATTTATGGAATGTTAACAATGGTAAAATAGTTTTCCTTATATTGTCCTTCATGTGTCTCTACACCATTTTAAATATTTATTTATTCAATTTATTCAGCACTGTTTTCTGTATTCTACATGAAGACTGACTAAAAGTCTAATAAAAGTTGTTACGCACTATGAAACTTTTCACCTTAAGACGATCTGTTACAACCATCAAAACGTGGATAAGATCACACAGCATAGCTGCTACTTACATGTTCCTGTTGGG
Source organism: Semaprochilodus insignis (assembly GCA_034552555.1). Classification (NCBI taxonomy): domain Eukaryota; kingdom Metazoa; phylum Chordata; class Actinopteri; order Characiformes; family Prochilodontidae; genus Semaprochilodus; species Semaprochilodus insignis. Next base: position 11,946,176 of record CM067477.1, on the reverse strand, counting down.
GTTCCTGTTGCCAATAAAGGTAGAATGGCTCTTCTCTTCGGTCTCATGAGTCTCTTCAGTCTCAAAATGCTCAGCAAAGCTGCTCGATATTGTCCAAGGCTTGAGAAACTGTTCAGAGTGAAACGTGCAGAGCAAATGAACAACTTTCAAATTATTCATTTAAGTATCATGGATGCTAAAGTTGGATTGCTGGAGCCTATCCCAGCGTTCAATGGGCCGAAGGCAGGAAACACCTTTGACAAGTCACCAGTCCATCACAAGTTTCACCAGTCCATCACAAGTATTTACAACCAGTTCATGTATAATCATGCAATATATCTGCACACTCAATCTTTGGATACAGTGCAGATCTTCTCAGTCTTTGCACTGACTTGTAGCCCAGTGCCTAAACATGTCATCAGCAGTGCACTTCTCCCTGACAACTATCGCTGAGGGTATTCTGAATCAATCACACTCACTCTTTGTGTGCAAACAGTTTGACTAGATAAAAAGAAACAGTTTAAACTTCAAAAGAAATACTAACTTATGGACATCCTTGGCCCCCCAACTGCAGAAGGCTGGAAACACCCTGGACCCTGTCCATCACTCTGGTCGCCATTCCATCACACGTATTTACAACCAGTTCATGTATAATCGTGTTCTGTGAGGGAGCTTTAAGAGGCATTCGATTCTTCAGACATCTGGTTCCCATCACCAGCACTGAACAATAAGTTTCTCTAGAATGAAACATTTCACATCAAATGACTCTAAATTGTTTTTTCAAGACTTAATTGGGCAGAAATTTAGTAAAATCAATGGAATTCCTCTTTAAGAATGAACCTGTCCTCTATCTTCCATCAGGCTAACAAGCTGAAAACCAAAACGGTGCGGAATTCTCTGAATCCGTTGTGGAATGAGACACTAACATACATTGGAATCACGGAAGAAGACATGCACAGGAAGACCCTGAGGTAGTGTGTGCGTGTGTGTGGGGGTGGAGGGGTGCGTTCGTAAGTCTTCAAAAGCCTATGCTAAAAATGTCTTAGGAACTGTCTTTCTTGCTATGAATATCTGCAAGCTGACAGCCCACACAACAATCCCCGGGTACAGGTTTGTGGCAATATTTCTGCCTTTGTGTGTGTAAGTGTGTATATGCGGGAGAGAGAGCCAGATAGAGAGAGAGAGAGAGAGAGATAGATGTGTACTTCAGACCATTTTGTATGTGAGTTGTCTATGTGTGGGCTATGCATTTGTGCCTGTCACATAAACCTCCAGAGTGATTGCCTTTCTGAAGATGTGTACTTGTGTCAGCGTCTTGATAATTCACCGTGCATTTAGCCTGACTCTTTCCTCCGCTCTGAACAGCCTTCTTCTAGAATGCCTCCCTCATGAGCTGCATGAACGGACAGCCGCCACACTCAAGTTTATCCCGCGATTATCCATGGAAAATTACCTGTGTGCTCAAATCGTAAATGAACCGTATCCCCTGGCAACTGAGGCCTAGGACCATGTGCCCCCCACGCCCCCCCCCAATTTATTTTCTTCTTGGGTGGATGGGAGGGGTTTGGTGGGGAGGGGGGTGTAACTGCAGGAGAGAAAGGAAAGTCATTTAGCCATTTATCTCAGAGCACGATCATGAGCGCGGAGCCATGTGGCCCTCTGAACACGAAACATGAGCTGTCAGCACTGCAAATATCATTCTAATCCCATTCATAAATATACATTTCTGTCAGAACCAATTCCGTCAGGTCAGCCGAGAAGACCGGCTCCTTCGTTCTCGTAATCTCATGGAATTTTCCTACCTTTAAATCAAAATGTACATCTTTCCCTCCATCCTTTTCTTTCATACTTCTCTGTACTCTGTTGCTTGCTCCTTCTCTCNAATTCCGTCAGGTCAGCCGAGAAGACCGGCTCCTTCGTTCTCGTAATCTCATGGAATTTTCCTACCTTTAAATCAAAATGTACATCTTTCCCTCCATCCTTTTCTTTCATACTTCTCTGTACTCTGTTGCTTGCTCCTTCTCTCTCTCTGAACTCTCTTTTTCTGCTTCTCTCTTTTTCTTTGTCTATTACCCTCTCTCTTTCTCTCTCTCTCTCTCTCTCTCTCTCTCTCTCTCTCTTTCTCAGGTTATCGGTGTGTGATGAGGACAAGCTGACTCATAATGAGTTTATTGGTGAATCGAGGGTGGCTCTGAGGCGTGTGAAACCAGACCAGACAAAACGCTTCTACACCTGCCTGGAGCATCCACCACCTGTGAGACACACACACACACACACACACACACACACACACACACACACACACACACACACATATTTGTTTCTGGGAATTGGGTGGTCATTGCATAGACTTCTGTTCATTTTTTGGGGGCTTACCCAAACCTTAACCAGAACTACTACTAGTCTAACCCTAGCCCTAACCCTAACCCTTACTCCAGTCATAACCTTACCCTGACCTTAAATTTATTAACTTACATGTGTGTACATTGTGGGGACCAAAAGTCTGAGTGTATGACCAGGGTTTGGTCCCCACAGTGTGGCATAAACCTGGTACACACATACACAGAGCTGACACTTGAAATTTTATGTAATATGAATATTACCAATACGTATGGTATTACCGATATGACCAGCTCTCATTTATTTATTTCCAATATATGCACCCCAGACAAAAAAAAAATCACATCTCTGTGATGTTCTGAGGGTCCCTTGGTTGAGATGACAGTAAATTTGAACCACAGTGCCTACATTGAGCTGCTGGAACAACCAGGTTTTGCCTTTTGCCCATCATCTTACCAAGGAACATAACATTCCTATCCCTGCATTCCGACAAGACAGTTCTTGCATTCACAGGGCTGCAAATGTGACTGATTGGCATGATGAACATTCAGGAGCATTCACACATCTGGACTAGACTGCAAAATCCCCAGACTTTTTTTCCCAGGACTACCTGGAACAATGAGTAAAACGCCAGGGAAGGCATACACCAAATCTGGCCCATTTGCACAGTTCTTTGATGCAAGAGTGGCTGAACGTTGGTGTAGCCCACATCCAGAAACTTGTCAAGTACATGCCAAACTGAATCACAGCTGTCATGCTCGTGGAGGTATTACATGCTATTAGCTTATAAACTGAGATATCATTTTCAGGAAAGTTCCTGGTGTCACTCCCGGCAGGATCCATAATAATGTTTACACTTTTAATTTGGTAGCTGAATATCTGTATGATGAACTTCCATCTGAACAACACATGAATAACGTGAGAGTGACATGAAAGAATAGGCGTAGGTGCTTCTGGAGTGATTCTTGCTATGGTAGTGTGAAGCCGTATTTGTATCGGTACACCCCGTGGGAGGGAGGTGGGTGGGCTGAGCAGTGGCTTATTATCATTTAAAGGAACAGGCACTCAAACTCATCGTTCTGACCAGGGCTGTTTAGACAGGCGGAGAAGCTGTGGTGCTTGATCCTTGTGGTATTTTGTCCAAAGCATGTCACAGACATTTCATCAAGACCCCAAGGACTGTGTTAACCTGTGGAAAAGAGGTACAATATGTCACCTTTTAGGCTTTCCTCTTTGAGAGAGAGAGAAAATAATGGACACTCTAATAAAATCAAAGCGTTCCAAAAAATGTGTATTATATTTGGTAATTGAGGCTTCTGTGTAATTTTCTTATGAATTAAAGGCTGGTGTATAGAAATGCAGTAGTAATTCTAACTTTAGTCTCAGTAACTAGAAACGTTTTGCCTTTTTCTTTTTTCTTTTTTAAAAAAAGCAATTTAAGTTGCTTCTAGGTTACTTCTGTTTTTCAGGACATTTCTTGTTCTGGAAACATATGGCAGCAAACACCCAGATACACACACACACTCATGCGCACGTATACACACAAACACATGCTTGAACAGTCACTTTGAGTCGACTCCTGTAAGCACTGAGATAAACATTTCAAGGAGCCTCACTAACTTTATCTCTCCCTCTCTCTCTCCCAGCTTCCCTCCCCGACAGCCATGGGAGCAGCACTGCGAGGAATCTCCTGTTACCTTAGAGAGGTACTTTCTCTCGCACTCTTTCTACCTCACTGACTCTGTCATTAAATCCATCTGTTCACAGACCTGGCGTCAATTAAGACAGCGCTGACATTTCAGAGCTGTACATATGGGGCTTAAATACTTCAAACTGATAATTGCCTGCTGTTTAATGCATTTATCATCATTCATCTGTGTTTCCACCGGGATCTAAATGAATTAGCATTTCAATAGGAACAACGAGTGCCCTGTAATAGGCGAGAGGAAGAACAAAATGCATTTCCCATCATCATCTTCATCCCTCAAAGTGCCCTGCAAGTCAGACGTGTCTCTTTTTGGAAATATCACGATGAAGAGATGCTAAGACAGGGCATTGGCAAGATCGGTAGGCTGATTGAAAGAGAAAATGAAAATAAAGGGCAGGACCCAGACTTGGCCCCTGAGGCACGCCTGCTGAAGAACAGAGAATGGCAATATGCAGGAGAGAGAGAGAGATGGGGAGATGGAGAGACGTAATATAACATTAGTTCCTTTCTTTCGCCTCCTCTTTAACTCTAATGAAATGATAAAAGCCACTGATAAGACCAGCACCCTGCGACCCTCCTCAAAGCTTATGAAATTTCCGAGCAGAGGTACAGAATGAAAAACAGCATCAAAGACCACAGAAAGATCAGAGGGCAAAATGTGGAAAAAAAGAGAGGGAAAAAAGAGGGTTGTTTTCTCGGACAAACAGAGGGAGTTGGAGGGCAGAGAGGAGGAGAAGGCAAAGGCGAGGCCACAGGGTTAGGGATGGATAAAGGCTGTGTTGGATGAATGACAGGCAGAAGGGAAAAGGCAAGATCAGCTGTGAGCCTCTTCTGCGGATGTGGGACGAGGGATGGAAAAAAGAGAAAGAAATAAAAAGACTTGTGAGTACAAAACCGTGACGGACGACTCACTCACAAGAGGAAGAAGAACAGAAGTGACAGGAACAGAGTTACATTGCTTTGAGGGACAAAAAACGGGCAGGAGAGCTAGAGATAGACACAAATACAGAGAGAGAGAGAGACAGAGAGAGACAGAGATAGAGAGATCACTGGACAGAAGGTGCAAGGTGGAGACAGAGAAGGGCAGAGAAAGTTGGCAGTGTTGAATGATTAGAGAGACACTGTGGGCGGAAGGTGTCAGCAGGCACAGAAAAGAAGAAAGTGGAGAACAGACATACACAGGAGATAGAGGAAGGCAGAGCAATCGAGGGACCTGTGTGAGCTTTATTAAGAAAATGTATAAAAGCGGCAGAGAGGGAAGCACAGCTCTGATTTTGCTGAATTCTTTGAAACTTATTTCAACAAGATTAATATCGTTTCTGTCCAAAATAAAACATGTATCTCCATTTTTTGTTGATTTTAACTTTTATGCATCATTTGAACACAGCCGTTTACATTGTGTGAAAATTTCATGATGCGTGGACCAGCAGAAATGGCCCATAATTGCTTGGAAAAAAGTCTGGTTCCATTGACTTACATTTAAATACAATTCGGTTTTCACCCACTCCTGTAAAGTTGCTGTTTTGGAGGTTATGAAAACATAAACTGTGTTACAAGCCCTACAGTGGACAATTCAGGAGTGCATATGTTACCTCATAGGCAGGACTAACTGTAACAGGCTGAGGGGCTAGTTTTTACAGTTGACTGGAAGGAGTCATAAATGAATGTGAACACAGTTAATTCAGTACCATTTCATACCATTTGATACAGACAACCATTTCAAACTAAAATACATTTTAAACAATGCAACAGCATAAATAAGATTAGATTAGATTCACCTTTGTCATTGTGCAGAGTACAGGTGCAAAGCCAATGAAGTGCAGTTAACATCTAACCAGAAGTGCAAAATACAGTACTATATTTGCATATAGAGTGCAGAATAGTAAGTAAAGCTGGGGTTACAATATGTACAATTATGGACAATGGAGTGGAATAAAATGCAGATGTTACAAGTATAAATATAATGCAAATATATACAGAGTGAGTGGAGAGAATACAAATGCAGGATTTATCTTTTATAAGGGCAACATGTAAAAAATGGAAGGATGTAAAGTAAAAAAATAACATGACAAATGAGTTTATAAGATTGGTGGAAAGCAAATACCAGTGCATTAAAAGTTGTGAAGAAAAGAAAAAAGCATTGCACCCCCCAAGCACTGCGGTGAAGTTGCACTAGTCAACAATACACTAAAAAGAACTCTGCATTCAACTGGCCTGAATGGGAGGGTAGCTAGAAAGAGGCCATTACTGAAGACAAACTGCATGAAAGTGTGTCTGGAGTTTGCCATAAAGCATTACAAGTAAAATACAGAAGAAAAAATATATAAAATATAGAAGAAGGTTTTGTGATCCTTCAGATGAGACAAAAATGGAGCCTTTTGGCCAGAGTGCTATGAGCAGGCCAAACCTAACATGGTCCATTTCTTTACAAAGATCATCCTTATAGTGAAGGAGGGGGGTGGCAGTGGCATGCTGTGAGGATGCAATTACTCAGCAAGGACTGAACATGTTGTTAGAAGAACAGCTCGAAGGTGCTAAATACAGGGAGATACCACAAGTCAACCTGCCTCAGTCTGTCTAAACACTAAATCTTACCCTAAAACTTGGGGGGCAGTGGTATATAAATGAGTTCAGCTGGAGTTCAGACATTGGTTAAAAAGTTTGAACCACAATGTCCAGCACAACTCTTACCTCATCTCAATGACACCATCCCTGGTATTTTAGTAAGGAGTCTGTTTGATGCATCTGTTGATTCATGTAGCTAGCCACGGTAGCCTCATAGGCAAGCATGGCATATGTAAGCAAGCAAGCAAGCTAGCTAATGTCAGCTTATGTTAAACTTACCTACTTGTAATAAATATAAACAAAGAAAGTCAGATTCTGTTTTTTTTAGATCATAAGATTTTTAGATCATTTCAAATTATTCTGAAAACTATGTTTAAGAATAAACACAATAACAGCACAAGCTATTGTTCCTACAACAAAAATCCATGCAAACTCAGTCAGGGTTGCACCTATAACAGTCTTCCATATAACTTACTTTAGGTGTTATTACGAACCATTAATATTGGAGTTAGGCCTTCAGTTTTGGCCATAAATGTCAAAAATAAATGTCTGATGTAAATGGCGTTACATCAGAGATAAGCTAACGCTGGAGCACATGAACATTGCTTAGCCATTTTAAATTAAACATGGACCTTTAAAGCTTAGAAAGAATTCCCATATGTTTGAACTGATGTTTTCAACAAACATTAACATTTAGTTTACCTTGAATTTTGTTTTGTAGTTTTACTGTGTGTCTTTCAGCAAAAAGCTTTGATAAAGAGTTGCCACCACTGTTTCTAACAACTGACCCCAATTTCAATAACTGACTGAAAGTCAATAACTTTTAGATTATCCATAATCAGTGAAAGGTCCCACCCATTATAAATCTAAACACGATGGGCTGATTCCACTAATTACGTTGGTATTCAAGAACCATTTTTTTTCAGTTCTTAAAGGTCTAACCAGGAGGAGAGCATGTATGGCATGCATTTACTTATAAAATCATTCTGATTGGATATTTTTCCAATGGGCATTATAAACCAAAACCTAACCAATGAAATAAGGTCATTACTGCAATATGAGTTTAAATACAACAAGCTTGATGATACTATGAACTAAACACCATGAAGGTACAGGCATGTATTTTTTAGCTCTAAAGTCCTAGAAAGCCTTGTGAGTTCCAAACTTTTAGACAAACTGTTGCCAAGGTTTAAAATACTGTAGGATTATTGAACATGTTTTGAAGGTGTTTATGCTGATGTGTTATTGTGTGCAAATTGCAGTGCTCATAGACCTTGGTGGCTTCGCATTTGGCGTCCACAGGAAAGGCTTACGGCAGAGCAGCGGCATTGTTTATTTAAAACTCTTGATTTGGTTTCTGGCACCCACACTGAATATGATGGAGACTGATGACTGATCCTGTGCCATCTGTCTGCTAATCACATAAATCTGAATATGAAAGATCTCTCGCTCTCTGTATGTGTGTGTGTGTGTGTGTGTGTGTGTGTGTGTGTGTCCTCAACACCTGTTTACCTGCTCGTTACACCTCCTCATTACCATTAGGGAATCGGGGGGTCATTAGTCAATCGTGGGTGAATACAGAGGCAAAAAGTCAAAATGATCTTGACACGCTTAATGAGTCGTGAGACATATAATGAGACATTTAGTAATGTACGTGATATGCTGAATTGACGCTATAGTGCAGCTTAAGAATGGCATTAGGCCCATGACACACTGTAGGATATGTTTTAATTGTCACAGGACTGTAGGTCTATTAGAAGATCAACACTTTGTGTTAATACACACTGCCAGACAGACTGCTGCAGTGGTTAAAATGGGATTATTGGATATACTCTGAAGGCATTTATGCCATTATGTTATTGAATGCAGAGTACTAAAGCTATTTTCTGTCTGAAATTCAGCCTCAGGCTGCTGGGGACTACTGTTTTGGCACTTGACTCTGTTTGTGCGTGTGATTTGTTCTTTGTTTATATGCTAGGTGTTGGCTGACTCTCTGTCTCTCATTAGTCTGTTTGCTTTTTGTGTCTGTCTCCACTCGGTAACAGTAATGAAGCCTCACGCTGCTCACCAGACAGGTCTGGCATAGAACACTTCCTATACACACACAGACACACACATCCATAGCCACCTACATACACACTCACATTTGTATTTAAACTTTGACAAGATGTATAAGTATGTGTTTAATATATATTATATATAGTATACTTTATTTATATTTTATTTATACTATTGGTTGTTCTACACAAAGTAAAAAGGTCAAATAGTAAATTTGGATCTTTATGAGCAAAATAGCTTATTATGTTCTGATACGTAGAAGCTATGAGAACTCTATATTTAGGACATAAATTTTGCATATTAAACAAAAATTGTTTAAATGAAAACTTCTATACTGTTATGCACCTATGTACCTACAGCTGTAGTTGGAAACTATCAGCAATTCATTATACTATGTGAAGCCATCTTCTGCCACTTGTCATGAAATGCAATATATACTATTGCGAGTCGGTTCAAGCCTACACCCTTTAAAAGATGGTTATTCAAGGGAACGTTAGTAAAGACAATGGATCAGTATAGAAGCATGAACACTCAAATAACCTTTTGCATGCTGATATATAGAACCAAAATGATTCTAATATTGTTACAATGTCAAGCTTGTAACAATGGAAGAAACCTTTTTGGTGCTATATGGAACTATTTCCATATAGAGCACATTCTCCATCAGTCTGAAGAACTATTTTCACTGTGCAAAGACCCATTTAAGCATGAAATGCTTCTACAGCTCTGGAAATAAATAAGAGACTGCAGTTTCTTCTTAAATCAGCATCTCCACATGTACAGCAGGTTCATAGTGAGGAACAGAAGGTTCTGTTCTAGCTTTACTGGCAGATACAGTGAGCATCTGGTTCATAAGAACAAGGTCAAGCAGCAAACACACAGGACAACACAGCTACAGACTGGCAGAGGACGAAAACCACTCTCTACTGACCGTGATGAGCACCACCTCATTTGAATGTCACTTAGCCACCGTAAGATGACCTCAAGTGACCTACAGAAAGACTGGAGAGCGGTGGCTGGGGTGAAATGCACAGCGAGCATAGTTCAAAAAACAGGCTTCTGGAGGCGTCATTAGTCATTTTCTAAATAAACAGCTCTAAAATACAATATTTCATCTGGAATTTGGGAGACGTGTTTCCAGTACTGTATAGAACTGCTCATTTTGGTCAAACACAAACCCATAAACTGTAAAACTAGAGAAACTGATCATTTTGAGGTGGTCTCTTAAATTTTTCCAGAACTGTATATAGAGCTAATGATTCTAAATAGAACCGTTCCCTTTTACTAAAGAACACCATAAAAAGTGCTTAATTGGTCCAACTTATAAAAAAATCACTTCATGTTGTTACAAGCAAATAAACAGGGTTTAGTCAACTTACAAAAAGTACTTTGAACAAACGATTCTTTCAATCAAAGTTGAGTTAAGTAAAACTTGCTCAATTGCTTGTAAACAACATGAAGTAATTTTTCAGTTTGCACTTTTTACAGTGAACCCTTGATCAAACACTTTAAAGAACCTTTAAGAACCATTTCAACCAACTGAGATTGAAAAGAGCCCAGCTAAAACAGTTAAACAGAGTTTATCATTTTTGCAGCTCTTTTTATCAGCTCTTCAAAGACACTGCTTTTTGAGCTAAAAGGTATAGAGAAATATTATGTGAAGTATGTTAAAGTACATATAATGCACATAAAATGTATGTTTTATACATTGCATGTAATTGCCATTGCAACCTTGGCTAAGAGAATGTACTGTAAACGTGCTAGTGTTTAATGCTAGTTTGAGCTGAGAGAGTTTGTCTGTGTTCAGTTGCAGTGTAAAGCTTAGCCTCTTGTATAATGGCAGACCAGCTTTGGTAAGAGCTAACTGAAGAAGACTGAGACCCAGGAAAAGAAAGGTGTACCTGCCAAAGAGACAACCGAACAGGAGAATCAATGTGAATAAGCAACCAGCTCCAGTTTTTAATCCATAAAGTGTAAGCTTTGTGTTAAAAACAACACGCTGATAAAAGTATGCCGCTTTGGCTATAAAGAAGTTGATTGTAAAATGAAGGATTGGTGTAGTCACCAAAAAGAAAATGGTTTTGCCATTTATCCAATACATTTGAAAATGTATGAAAATAGACAAATGCTTGTCTAATGCACAATACTCTTCGGAATACCTTTTGAAATGAATTTGTATTCCAGTATATAGCAAATTATTTTTTTACATGGCAAAAGTGAATGTAGTAGATGTAGTCTGATGATTTGATATTTTGTTTATTTGAAATACGTATATTGTGAGAACACTGTCCTACCACATAAAATAGTTAATGCAAAGCACACATGCAAATGCAAAACACAAAAATCAGTACTGTTCCTTTAGATGTATTTAAGTACATCTGTAACTTTCAGGGATGGACGAAGTACACAAACCATGTAGTTGGGTTAAAGTAGAGATACCCAAGGTAAAATATTACTCTGGTAAAAGTAGAAGTTCCTCCTTTTAGACCTCCACTGGAGTAAAAGTACTAAAGTATTCAACTTTAAATGTACTTAAGTATTGAGAGTAACAGTAGAATGATTTATTATGGCTCTAATATTCTATTATCATTTCTGGAACAAGACTCTTAATCAGCTCAGTTTAGGTGAAGAGACTCTAGTGTCTCTCGGTCCACCAGTCTTTAATAGAAGCTCATTAATTAGTCTGACACTGATGTCTATTCAAATGATCACAAGCACAAAACACTGAAGGAGAACAGTTTCCATTAGCGAGAACCAAGCTCTGTCCAACAGGTCAAAACAACCTCAAATCGGTGGACTTGCTTCTCGCTTCTGTCATTTTCACATGTTACCTTTTTATGCACCAGAATCCAAGTCCACCAGAATGGAAACACTTCAGTAGAGATACATCAAACTAACGCAGTAATACATTACATTTACATTACTATCCACCACTAGTAACCTTTGAGTACATACATACAACAATAAGACTACATACAATTGAAATAAATATAATAACAAATAAATATGAATTTAACATCTCTGGATTTTTGTAAGTCGGGACAGCATGTCTTGAAACGATACAAAAACAGTCATGCACACATATAAAGTGCCTGCTGCAAATGCACAAAGGGTCTTGTTGAGGGATTTTGCTGTACAGGACAGCGAGTGACGGAGCAAGTGACAGATGGATGAAGTCAATATTGAGTAGGTTGTGTGTTTAGACCCGCCACCTATAATTAGAACTAATGAGTCCCTATTTGACGAAATGACTCAAAGGGAGGAATAATCAGATGCAACAGGTCACTGAGAGTGAGGGCCAGTGAGTGTGAGACAGAGAGAGAGCGAGAGAGCGAGAGTGGGAAGGAGAGGGGTGTTAGTTTTATCCATTGATCCTCTCTCTTTTTCTCTCACTCGCTCTCTTTCTCTGTCCCTTTCTGTGCATGTGGAGAGAATGACAGATGTGAGAAGAGAGAAAGAGATGACATGACAGGAACAGTGTGAGAAAGACAGTCGCAGCATAAAACGCTGTTATCCCTCGCCTTTAACTCTCCTCAGAAAGGTTTTAGATGAACAGTGGTACCGCTGTGCCTCTTCAAAAACATCTAGTGCTGAAGCCATTTCAAAGGGAAATGACAGTGTCGAACGAGCCTAAGAAGAAACCTCCTAGCACTGTAGATCGGTTTCATCCCACTGCCACCCCGCCTTTCCTCGCTGGGTGCTTTCCTCTCAGACGTGGGGCTAATTAAGAATAAAATTGATGTTTTTAACTCTGTGTACAGATGGGTTTCTGAATATTTCATGTAAATAATTGCTCTCAAACGTTTGGAGTCACACTTGAGAATTCTCACCCGTAATTAATGTGCTTTTAAAGGGGGCCTGGGTGAGCCTTAATGATGTGTGTGAGTGTGTGTGTCTCTGCGGTTATGGAGTGTGTGCATGTGTAAAACCACTATAGTCTTCCAAATAACAGGTTGTAGAGGTCTGCTGTTTTCAAGACTCTGACCCAAGGTCATGGCCACGTTCAAATCAAAATGCCATCCAGTCCAATTAAGCAGGACAGAAGTGTGATTGAGTACAGTGGAGGAGGTGAAAACTGATGAAGTTAGTTATTGGCGGGCTAAATGGAAATTTCCATGCTTAAGAGGACGGCAGGAACTGATTGGGAAATGCTTAAGGATGTTTATTTTCTGGGTCAGGTGAAGCATAATCAAGGAATATTTGGGAGACATTTAAACTTAAAATATCGTCTTCAGCCAAAAAATGATATGTTGGGAAGTAAAATAGTCTATAAACTAATCAATACTTATAATAATCAATAAATATTTCTTCCCTTATGATTGCAATATTAATATAATATAATATAATATAATATAATATAATATAATATAATATAATATAATATAATATAATATAATATAATATAATATAATATAGCAATATTAATGGTGCTCTAAGAAAGGTAACACTTTCTATTAATCCTATGTTCTAAATGCATATATAAGGTGTTATATGGCATGCATATGGCAAGAATAAGCTTGGATAATTGCTTATAATTAGTTGAAATTACATGCAAAACACTTTATAACACAATATACACCGCCTGGCCAAATAAAAGGTCACCACCTGGATTTAACTAAGCAAATAGGTAAGAGCCTCCACTTGGATAATTACTGCATGGGTGATTATATTTCAGCTGGCAACAAGTTATTTAACCCTAACTGATGCAGTGAGTAGCTTCTCATTTGTTAAACAACCATGTGGAAAGACTCATCCTGTGGTCGTGGAAAAGATGTTAATCCGTTTCAGAAGGGTCAAATTATTGGCATGCAACAAACAGAGAAAACATCTAAGGAGATGCTGAAACTACTGAAATCGGGTTAAGAACTGTCCAACGCATTATTAAAAAGTGGAAGGACAGTGAGGAAACATCTTCGAGGAAGGAATGTGGTCGGAAAAAAATCTTGAATGATCGTGATCGGCGATCACTTAAACGTTTGGTGAAATTAAATGGTAGAAAAACAACAGTAGAACTCAGGGACATGTTTAATAGTGAAAGTAAGAGCATTTCCACACGCACAATGCAAAGGGAACTCAAGGGACTGGGACTAAACAGCTGTGTAGCCTTAAGAAAACCACTCGTCAGTGAGGCTAACCGACAAAAACGGCTTCAATTTGCTAGGGAGCATAAAGATTGGACTCTGGAGCAATGGAGGAAAGACATGTGGTTCCAGAGTGATCAGGGTAAAAAGAGAGGTGGCTGAAGTGATGCACCCATCATGCCTAGTGCCTACCATACAAGCCTTCTCCTGGGCATGGATTCTTCAACACACTGGATGCATTCATTGTATGATGTGGAAATGATTGCATTGTATAGTTCCTGAACAGTCTTGCTGTGAACATCCCTTTCCACGTTATCCCAAACAATAGGCTTGAGATCCAGGGATTGTGCATGCCCCTGAAGCAACAATACAAACTGGATGGTGTCTTTCATAGCTAATGGGAAATTCTGATCCTTTCATCGGTATGAATTTGTCTGACTAGGCAACATTCTTTCACTCCTGAACAGTCCAGTTTTGGCAGATCGGCTTGTTATTCGTTGACAGCATCAGCAACCAGGGTGGTTATTGGCGGTTGTGGTCCGATATTTGGTGCATACTGAAATGACATTTTGCACACCCATGTTAAATGTACTTGTGATTTGCCTGGTTGTGGCCCTTTGCTTTGCTTATACACTCCTAATACAATTCTTGAAGCAATTATTGAAGCAAAAGCAGGAAATGTGGTCGTTTTTATGGCTTTTTTGCTTTTGCACAGTGCTGTATTTGCACACTATAGTATTTACATGATCGTATGCAACTCAGTTCAAGCCTTGCCATAGATCTAATCCAGCCATTCAGATGCCATGTTTTCCCCAGGTACAACTCATCCATCCTGCAGAATCCACTAAGCTGACCAGACCATCTGAAGGCATCTTTCTTGTCCTCTTTGACATTTAATTCAATTCCTAATTTTGCTAACATTATTCTCTGAATATGGTCAATTATCTATCCACACAGGGAATTGGAATATATCTAACCTAATGCCCTTTGGATAATGGTGTTCAATAAAATTACACTTAACATTCGCACCACGTCCAGCAGGGAAGATTTTTCCTCATGGGTATTAAGATTAGGTCATCCTTTACTATGCAAAGCAAATTTTGCCACATTTTAAGGCTCTCTTGTCAGATCCTGGGACTCGGTCATCCAGCATATGCATGGCTGAATATTAATGAATAAACTCAATATTTCTCCAGAATTTCATGTTCTATCCTCTATTGGCCTCTTTGCTTCTCCTTTGAATGTATTAATTTAATATTAGATTTCAATGTTAATGTGCTTCTGTCCTTTGTCAGCAGAGTCATGCATCCTCATTTCTGCCTATCCTTATTAAGAGAGTTAGGCAGGTTCACATAAGGTTTTCTTTTTCTATGAGAGGCTGCAGATGCTGGCTGTATGATGAAGCCTTTATTCCCAGGAGAAGCGAAGAGGCATTAGTTAAACCTCTGCGACTTCGGGATATCCCCTTTCCTTCCAGCGAATCCAAACTGTGAGGTTGTTAGTACAGAAAGGCTTAGCATCTGATCCTGACAGCTTTGTGTCACAGAAAGCTCACAAAGTTCTTGCAGTGTGGGAAAGAGAGCTACAGTCCTTTAAAAGGACAGGGACATAGAATCGACTTTTTCAGTTTGCAGTGTGGGGATGAAACAGAATACAATCATTGTGAATATGTAAATGGCAGTAAGTCCACACTACATTTTGAAAGAGCTGCATTTAGAACACAGTCACATTAAAATTTTAAGTTACTCGCCAAACAAAAAATACAGCCTTTAAAAGAAACACCATCAATGGTTGTTTAATGACTGATTTAAGTCAGCATACAATTTAGGCGTAAAATGGGCTGTAAAGTGTAATTCATCTTTGAAGCCTGAATAGACTGATAAATCAGTGTGGTTATTAAGTTATTAAAGTTATTAAATTCTGGGCCTTATGAGCTCTTTTGAGGGATGATTGTGAAGAATTGATAGTTTCCACCAAAGTGGACATTTTTACAAGCGGTAAGGGTTAACATGTTACAAGTATTGACTAACTAATATGAAGTAATATTAGTTAACCATTGTTAATGTATTACTTCATGCAAACTAATGCATTAACAATGGTTAACTAATCGTAAGTAAGCATGTAACAACTGTTACATGTTCACCTAACATGTAAACATATAGTTGTTACATGTTTACTTAACATATAAACATGTACTGTAGTTTTTACATATTCACTTAACCAGAAAACATGCAGTTGTTAAAAGTATCCTTATGATTAGTTAAACATTGTAACCATTGTTAATGCATTACAGGTAATGCATATTAGTTAGTCAATACCTAATGTAAAGTGTTACTGTGATAAGCTGTGTGTGTGTGTATTTCATAGCTTGATGAATATGGCAAATTGCTTATGGGAATTACACTGCCTGGCCATAAGAAAAGTCACAGTTTGGATTTAAATAAGCAAATTCCTTACAGCCTTTAACTGGATAAAGACTGCAGTGATTAATATGCTCATGCGGTCATGTGATCTGATGAGTCCAGATACCCATCATGCATACTACCCACTGTACAAACCTCTGGAGGCAGCTGATGTTATGATCTGGGGTTGCTTAAGGTGGTCAGGCTGAGGCTCAGCAACATTATGTGGCAATGAAATGAAGTCAGCTGACCACCTGAATGTACTGAATGACCACATGATTTTTTTCAATTTTTTCGTCCTTGATGGCATTTTCATACTGCATGTGGACAATGCCAAGATTTATCAGGCTCGGATTGTGATAGAGTCTTCAGGGAGCATGAGGAATCCTTTCCACATATGTATGGCCCCCACAGAGACCTGACCATAACCCCAGTGAAAGTCTTTGGGAAGTGGTGGAGACGTCTCTACAGTGTGGTTTGACTCTGCGAAGAATTTGACCTATTATTAATACAACTCTGGATGGAAACAGAACTTCTACATAACAAACTTCCTACAGACAGAGAGTGATTATTTACTCTGAGCTCAACAAGCAGCTCCTCTGTCTCTGCCTCTGTGGTCAGCTGCTCAGCCAGCGGTGTGCCTGCACATCTCTTTTCTTTTTTTTTTTCTTGCTAGCTCTCTCATTGACTGTTTGCTGACTCACTCATTTAATTACATTGCTGATTATCTCACACTGCAGGACTGTTTTAAGTCTTAAAAATCAAACATGTTTGAAAATATCGGAAGTCCTGCGATCACTTCTGAAGATTGACTCTCGTCTCCACTCACACTACCAGATCATCTGTGCTGTCAGTTGCTTCCGATTGAGTTCCCAAGCTGGAAAATTGATTCTGATTGTAATCATGTAGCGTAAGCCCAGCTTAACTGGGTACCAGGTTAACCAGCTTAACTGTGCCCCTATAACATTTACCTTTAGAAGGCGAATGACTTCTCACAAAAAAATCTAAAATATCAAGAAATATATACTGATTATGAAGAGAAAATGACTTAATACTAGTGAAATTATTTGGGTCTATGCATCAATTAATAATTAATAATTAATTAATAATTTTATTTAATAGGAAATCCTAAAATATGTTGGCTAGAGTAAAAAAGTAGGCTCTAATAAGCCTTTGAAGGTTTGAAGTATGTGGAAAATGCTGATCAAATTACTGGAGATACAGCACGGTAATAAGTGAAATTCACAGAGCATTAGCAAATAACAAGAAACCAGAAGAAGTACCTGACAATAACACGTTTTTCCTATGTGCCTTATAAAGATGTATTCTGTATTTTATACGTATTTAGAATATGATATTTTTTGTGCATTGTAAATACACTGAGGACAGTGTATTCAGTATTACACCGGTACTAACTGAATGTTCTACCCAGCTCTCTATGCCAGCCTCTTTAGTTCATTATACAGTCTATGAGATCAAGCTCCCAAAATGAGTCCTTTGGAGTAATGCCACAATGTAACACTGTGTATTTGCAGACCTTCCTGGGGGGGGACAATGTAACATTGGCTGCACTTCTGACTCAAGGGGATGAATCTGATGATTGTGTGTGTGTTGAAAGAGTCCAATCCTACTTATTGTCATCACATCTTCATCAGTATAATGTTGATTTTGAATTTGAGACCTAAACATGGAGGCTGCGTGTGTGTGACTTTAATATGGACCTAAACATTTGGGCCTGTGTGTGTATGACTTCAATATGGACATATTGGTAATGGCTGTTCTTTTAATTTAAACAAAAAAAACTTACATAGTGTACCTTTTTGCAAACAATATGTGACAGTCCAAAGAACCTTTTTAAAGCTTACAAAACCTCTACATAATGTAAAGCTTTCCTGGAACCACTGTGCCAAAAAAAACATCAAGGAACTTTTTATTTAGGAGTGTAGGTCCTGCAGCACCCTTTTGAAAAAGTGTTGGCAGTTCCTTCTTAGTCATGTTGAAACAGCTGGTATGACTCTACACATTTTAAGAGTGTTCCATTATCAGTTTCTCTGGTCAGATATTGGAGCTCTGGGTTTTGATCTCATGACCAATTGCCTTGTGACTTCCTGAACAGCCCAACATCTCCACTGCACTGGATACCATACTACAAAATATCTTCTTGTCGTTATTATGTGGACCGTCAACTTGGTTCTCCTGCCGACTGTATGCATAGATGCCTTCTGTTTGTGTCTTTAGGCTTCTTAACGGCTTGTTCAGGATATCTTTGGGGTCTACACCTATCTAATTGCTTGTCATCCTTTTTCTTCCAACTGTCCCAAGCATAACGGTCCTTTCCAATTAATTGGTTCTTCTCATAATATGTCCAAAACAGGAGAGCTTCAGTTTGGTTATCTGGGCTTTGAGTGAGAAATGAGGCTTGATTTTTGTCAGTTTGGAGATTTTTGTTGTACAGGGTGCTCTGCAAAAGTCTTCACCAACACCAACAAGTTCAAAAGCTTCAGTGGTTTTCTTGTTCTGCTTTATTATTGTCCAGCAATTGTTCATTATTGTTCACGTCCATAAAGAACCTCAGAAAAGACCACAGCCTGGACAGTTCTGAACTTGGTTTGCAAAGACACTTCATTATATTTGAAGATCTTCTCAAGGTCTTTTATCCTTGTTCTGCCGAGAGCCAATCTATGTTGTGTTTCTTGACTGCTGGATCCCTTGATATTAATAATTGATCCAAGTAGACAAAGGCTCTTCAGCACTTCTACATCTTCCCCATCAATGGTGACGTTAGCAACTTTTCCATGCGTCATAACCTTTGTTTCTGTATATTGAGCTGGAGACCCATCTTTTCACAATGCTCTCTAGCTTTTCTCCTAGCGTTCTGTTATGAGTGCATATTAAAAGGGTAATGATGTTTCTTCTATCTCGAATCATCTTTCTCCAGTCCTGCTTCTCTTATCATATGTTATGCATACAAGATGGTGATAGTACGTGACCTTGTCTAACTCTACTTTACTATTAATTAGGGGCTGCAAGACTTCAGTTGACGGTTATGTGATGAAAGTTGATTCAGTGTGGACTTATCACCTAAGCCGTCATAAATAAACCCACAGGAAAAGCGAATGACAGCGAGCAACTTTATACATGTGTGATGAAGCCAAACTCCACATGTGATGTGCCCTTTCCAACGGGCCCTGGATGACATTGCTAGTCTTCAGGGAATCAGAGTTACTGACCCCAGAATCTTATAACTTTGTATCTGCATAAGATGCACCCTAGGTGACCTTGACGGGATGGTTCACTGCGCTCTGGAGAGCCAGAGGAATTTAGAGTGCCATAGCCTGGCGAACATAAGAGTAACTGACTTCAGACTTTACAGGATTACAGGGCATTAGGCCTCCTCTCCACCAACCCATGACATTTTTTATTGTAGTGTTTAAGAAACCAGAGATAGCAATGTTGAGTATCCAATCTGTGAAGCTCCGTAGATCGGCAGAGAAATGTTAGGATAAAGTCAAACTGCACAGGTCGGTAGAACGTGACAGACCTTTTGCAATAGATTGCAATGCTAGCCTTCAGGAGATACAGAGCCCAAAATCACCAGACACTGCACCAGTAATGTTCTCTGAGCCATCCATGTTGTTAGAGTCATGGTCATATGATTGGTGACTAGTAAACAACAAGCCTGTAGTGCCGTCATAGTGAACATACTGAACAATCAAGACATGCACACTGACTGTTAACAAGTATTTTAACTAAGGGAAAAGTACGATAAATTAGAATAAATAGAAAAAAAGAATAGAATAATAAAGAGCTGGAAAGGAGCTAAGAGAAGCATGAATATCTGTACTTATAGTATATGGATGTCCTCTACATGTGTAAGCCTGAGAAGACATATACTGTAAAAACTATTATTTACAGAATGTCACTAAACGATATTAACATTAATTAATTAGTCTATACACCACTAATATAATGTTTTGGGATGCCTAGCTTATTAAACTACATTTTGTAAATGTTTCCTTTGTTAGCAATCATCTAACATATTAAACAGAAAGGCATTTTTAGTAATAAAGCAAAAAACCCATGTGATGTCAACACTCATCACCAGTCAAATCTTCCAGCGGTTTAAACAATCTTTGAATGCAAAAGTTCAACATGTCAGTAACAGTATTTCAGAAAAGAAGTTATTATTTAAGTAAAGCCTACTCGTACATACCAAGAAAAACACTTAACTTATTGTGCAAATCAAATTGTGCCGAAGCCTTCCACCAGCAGTGTAGATGTCACCTTTGCTTCTCATCAGAAATCATTTGTGTGACAGGAAAACAACATTAAGAAATAGCCTCTTTGAAAATAATAAGTCCTTACTGTGTGTCAGGGACAAAGAACCAGGACCGACGCGTGCAGAGCTAAAAGTCAGATGGGCTTTATTAAGCACACAAGTGAACAAGCACAGCAACAATACACGGACAAACATAGAGGGAGAGACAAGGCCAAAGTCAGAGAACATGCAGAGGTCAAAACCAGAGTAGGCAAGCAGCGAGGCAAACAAAGTGGAAGGGCTAGGCAAGAGAATGGTCAAAGTAACAAGAGAAAGGTCGATAGCCAGAGAGTAGATCAAAACAGAGAGCCAACAAGGGATAAGCAAAAGAAGAGGTCAAAGCCAAAGGGAGTCAAGAAAGCCAGAGTCAGAATAAACAGATGAAAAACGCTCAGAAATGCAAACCAGATTTGGCAAAACTTCACAATGAGGAAGTGTTTGAGAGGGGTATATATACTGAGGCTAAGTGGATGCACCTAGGCTAAAACTCAGGTGACCTAGAGCGGTGCTGATTGGATGGCTGGGGACATGTGGGTGTGATGTCATCGGATGATGCACTCTGGGAAGTGGAGTCCGGAGGAGCGGGGGAAACCCGGAAGCGTGACACTGTGTCAAAGACAGTGAAGAGAAATATAAACTGTTTGCAAGAAAAGTCACTTGAAAATGAGTTTAAGCTGTTGTAGGAACTGCATTAATTAAATCACATTTAATGTAATTCATTAATTTGCTCTGCAGGAGTCCTTGCTGGGTCAGGATTTTTTTTAGGTAATTATTCTTGGGCACCTGCTCTGTCAGTACTGATGCTCTAGATTAATTGAACTGGCACTCTGTCAGCTTCACCGCATCTCACCACTCTGATGTTCTTGTGGTGATAGGAAAACATTACTGGCAAAAAGTATTTGTGGTCACAGTTATTCACCTACACCTACCATACAGGTGCACATTGTAGATATAAAATTACTTTTAATACCAAACCCACCTTAATTGAGCTTGGAAAGAAAGGTTCTTAAAAATGTATAGAACCTGGTTCCACGCAGAGTTCCTGTAGTGTGAAACACACTGCAGGCTCTTACGTCTGTGTTGGGATTAAAGAAAAGGCTTCTTCTGGCACGCTTTCCAAAAAGTTATTTGGCATAAAATTGGCATCTGATTGGAGATTTGTAGACTTGGTGACCCCATAAAGCTACCATGTTCTGAGATCCATGGGGGGTTTAAATATACATACTGTATGTGCTTCCCCAGGCAGGTCCACTAAAGCTCTGGTTGTTTTAAACATCTTATTGTCCTAACAGGGGATATGGGATTTTTCATACATGCAGGACTTTTAATAGCCATTGCCTAATTTATGTTATGAATGACTAAGGGAATTTGTCTTCAGTGTCATCCCATAATTATTCCTCTGGTGAAACAAGAAGGCACGTATGACTGCTTAAGACTTCCTGAACAGGTGAATGAAGATCTTTCTAAGATCTTTCCAATTCATCCCTGTTTCAGTGGGATCAAGCTCATGTAGCTTGTTTTGTGCCTAGAGGTGCAATCATGCTGGAACAGGAAACAACCCTCCTAAACTGAAGCCACAAAGTTAGAAGCATATATTTGACTTAAATCTTTGTATTCTGTAGCATCAACTTTACCCTTCACTGGAACTAAAGGAGTGTTCAAAAATTAGCAGCGCCCAAAAATCCAAAACATAGTTTGGAGGTACACAGTGCATAAAGCACCGGTGCTCCATTAATCTACGAACTGTTCAGTTCCTCAGCGTGTCTCAGAGCACTACACTGCACAGTGCTGGTCTTTTAGGTAAATTGACAAATGCCAATGCTCTATTAACTCATCTAACATTACTAGCCTAGCCTTTAGCTGCTTGTCTCTTTCAGCACAAAATCAGCCAGTCTGTGAAGAGCTAGTAGACTGATACTAAGCATGATACTGTGATGATTTATTCCATGCAGTTCAAATGAGTAGAGTGTAAAAATGAACTTGAACCTTGCTTATTGGCTCTTCCTGATAGCATTTTATAGTACTGCTCTGCAACGTGATTGTATTTGACATAACGCGTCCAATGTGCGTTGGCTTAGCGGGACACAAATCCTGAGAAACAGCCCCAAACCAAGATCCCTCCTAAACCTGTACTGGCATTGTATATAGTGAGCTTAGTCTTGTGTGCAGACCATGGAAACCCTTTTATTGCAGCCCCCATCATAAAGTTCTTGTGCTGATGTTGCTCCCAGAGACTGTTTGGAAGAAAATGATGCAACGGAGAATAGTTGTTTTTACATGCTGCACACTTCAGCAGCCCTTCTGTGGTCTACCACTTTGTAGCTGAGCTGTTGTTGCCCCTAGACACTTTCATTTCACAGTCATAGCTCTTACAGTTGACCAGAGTAGATCTAGTAGTGTAGACATTTCACAAACTGACTTATGCCAAGGGTGGCATCCTGTGAAAGCACCACGTTTAAAGTCACTGAGCTCTTCAGTACATATATAGCACACCTTGTATTACCTCTCCAATATCTCCTCTCTTCCATGTTATCCGCCCCACCATTTCTCTTTGTCTTTTCCTCCATCTCTGCAGTGGGAGAACGAGCAGTTGCACAGTTTGGAGGAGAGGGGTCGCTTGCTGCTCTCGCTGCAGTTCATGCCCCCGCCCGAAGAGGGAGACGGAGATGGCCGGCGGGGGGGCCTGTGGGTCGGTGTGCAGCGATGTGCCCACCTGGCTGCCATGGACGTTAACGGCTTCTCTGACCCCTACGTCAAAACGTGAGCGACCTGGGCTTTGTCTCTGAAGCCGCATGGTGTAGGCGCGACTTTGTTGTGGGTGGTTGATTTAATCCTTATTGCATTTTTTTGAAGTCACTGAAGATCAGAACAGCAAGAAAACGTTTTTGGATTTGGGTGCTTGAACCATGCAGGATTAAAAGTTGTCAAATGACTATTAATGGGGTTTGGGGGGGGATGCGGTGGGATAGGGAGAGATGATAAATTATCTTTTGGGTTTGGGGGGGAGGGATGATAGGCAGGAAGAGATGATGAGAATAAGAAGGGCGAATATTGATGCTGAAGTGGAATGTAAACGGCTCAGCCCCATCCCCCACAGGTTTTCCCTTTACATTCTTTGCTGCGCTATACTTCTCACCCACATGGCGTGTTAAAATAAATATTCCTTCCTCAGGCAAAATGGCAAGAGAATCGAAAGGGCCCCCACCCACACGCATGTTCATGTCATATTCTCTCCCTCTCTCTCTCTCTTTCTCTCTCTCTCTCTCTCTCAAACTACACAGTAAGAATTTTGGCTTTGATCGTGAGAGGGTGTGTGTGCACCGGGGATGGTGTGGTGGGGGGGGGGGG
>CM067477.1:11898629-11921990 GCA_034552555.1 Semaprochilodus insignis | reverse complement strand
CCTCCCCCCACCCCACTAATCCAGGTATCTGAAGCCAGACGTGAAGAAGAAATCGAAACATAAAACGGCCGTGATTAAAAAGACCCTTAACCCAGAATTCAATGAGGTACGGACCCTTTGATGAAGCGACACACTGTAAGATATACCCACTACAAAATGCTTGTCGGTGTGCATGCATAAGTGATTGTGCGTGTTTGTGTACGCGTGCATTATGCATCTCATAACCTCTATAAGAAAGAAAGCCACAGTAAGTGTTAATGAGATGTCTGGTCCAATCTCCCCCTTCTCCTCCCCATCTCCCTCTTTCCCTCTGTCCTCCTGTCATCTGTCTCTCTGGCACTTGCGTGTGCGTGCTGAGTATCATCAGTCAGGATGAGTGGCTCGTTGTCATTCCCTCACCAGTCCCCCAGCAGCAGGGGCTACTGGTGCAATTACTCCACTGGGCAATGTGGAACCGGCCTTATAGGCCCCGGTTGCTATCTGCTCAAGAGCACATAGTGCTCTCAGTGATACCATCACATTGCATCACGCTTTGAACTGGCCACGCGGGAAATGATGATTCCACAGCATGCAGCCACAAAATTCCAAATACGTCATTTGTCTCATTCTCAATCTCGTTCCATTTGCAGGAGTTCTTTTATGAGATCTCCCTCTCAGAACTGGTCAGTAAGACACTGGAGGTCACAGTATGGGATTACGACCTGGGCCGCTCCAACGATTTCATAGGTGAGAACAAAAAGACATGGCTCTATATGGTATTGATCTGTTGGACATGCCACTGTGCTGGATATTGACAATGATTGGTGGCTCTGAACTGATTGGTGCTGCATTTATTACAAGCCAGCTTGTTTCTATAATTGCAACAACAACATTCACTTGTAATGAGAAACTCATTAATGATGCTGATTAAATGTAGTCAATCAGAAAAGACATGCTGTATGTGGTATGGGAATTTAGCTTTATTTATTTATGTGTTTACGGTTTTTGACACTGTATGATGGCATACATCGCATCCTTGTTTACTGTACACTGTTTTCATGATTTTCATGATTTATTCTCATGATTTTCTTTTAACCTTTATTTGTAGTTTTTGTGTTGTATTACTATTAACTGCCAGAGAAAGAATGCTGTTGCTCCTTTCTGTTGAGATATTTGCTTACATTTAGTTGATTTATTTGAGCAGGACTAAATTTGGCTGCCAAAGTTCCATTCAGAGTTAGCGATAAGTCTACATCAGCTGCTTGCATTCCTCGCCTTTACATGAAGTGACTGTTCTATGGTTCTGCCACACATTTTGGAGCCCCAGCCAAAATTCTGGGCAATTTAATCCTGGCAGTTTAACCTTGCACAATAAAGCCACAGCTCAACACAGTAAAAGATAAACAACACACGTACATAATGTAACTAACAAACAATCCAAAACAACAATCCTACAATATACAGTCTCTTTACATGGTGCACCTCTCATGAGCCCTTTGGAACGGCCTTTTGCATGACCACGCCCCTCTATCTCCTGAGAGGCAGTGCACCTGTGGCAGACACCACAGTATATTTGCATATTGGGTGTGGCTTTCTTCTTTTTAACTTATCATCTCTGTTGTCTCATTTTTTTAGCTGTTTTGGTTAACTGTAAAAGTTAATATCAAATTCTCTAATCCTGAGTTTTAAACTGACTGGTCACTATTGTGACCACTTTCAAACCAACTCCCGTTTGACCTTTGTAGGTTAAATCAACACTGTGTAATAGCAGAAATTAAGCCAAATTGAGTTGCAGTGAAGGCTACTGCCACAAATTGGGACTGCTGGCACTGGTTAGCCTGTACACTGTGTTCAACCCAGCGTGTCGGCCAGAATACCACTTGAGGTCAAAAGCTTAATGGCAGGCATGGACATGGATATCACAGCATTGTGGAATAGAACAATGGTCACCCATTATCATATGGGGCTGTGAGATCAGGTCTATGACACCAGATATAGGTGTAGTATTTTATCAGTAACACACAGTAAACCAGCCTCCAGTTTTGACGCAAAGAGAGTTAGAACTTTTGGGGGGGTGTTCAGTGCTGGCTGCTTCCTGGATAATACAACGTCAGGATACATGTAGTGCCTTCAGCCAATGATATACTAGATAACTAATCGTTATAATGGGGAAACAAAATGAAATGTGTTGTAAACATAAATTTATGTCAGAAACAGATCAGCATTAATCCCCCACTATCCTGCTACTGGACCTTTTGAACATAGGTCAATTACATTGAACAAACAAAAATGCCTTATTTTAAAAAAAAGCCATTTAAATACTTCCCATAAATTAGGTGAATAAGTTCAGGTAAATAGGAATATAATTAGTATAGATAAGGTATGTTGTATTGCTGATACAGAATAGCAAAATGAAATGTACCTAATAGTGTGTAAAACCTCCACAAGCACAAATAACATCTATGATTCGATTTGGCATGGACTGGACAAGTTTCTGGATGTAGGCAACATTAATGTTCAGTCACTCTCGTATCAAAGAATTGCGCACTTCCCTGGCACAGTTCTGAGGAGAATTTCCTGTAGACTGGGATTAGCCACTGCTGGTAGACTTGTATGATACACTTCCATACACCTGCAAATTCAGCTACTTCCTTCACACTATAGCTTTTGGCATGCCCAAATGCAGTTACTGCTTTTAGCCAATCATTAACATCTGCTTTGGACCCATTTTTGCATTGAACGAGACATTCACTGTACTGTACAACCTCTTCTCAAACTATGAATCCTGGCGCATATCCCGCAGGAATTTATATCCCCATCATCCTTATGCATGTCATCTGCAGGAGCCTGAAGTTACTACCTCCTTACCACACAGGGTAACAAATTTTTGTCTGGTGAGCTGAGAAGCCTTATAATTCCATCTAGGGCTAGGACCACATTTCAGTCATGCAATGGATATGCAGATATTATTGTTTTTTCTTTCATTTATATATGGATGAACGCTGTTAGGGCCATGCACAGATATTTTGGGGGACAGGGTCTCAAAGGGAACTAAAAGATACCATAAGCAAGAATTAAAGCCAGTTAATTTGACTGTATATTGCAGTCGCTCTTATTAAGAGAGTCAGAGTTATGATGTTTCAGATAAAACCAAACTGCAAAGACTGTTTCAAACGGTGTACAAAATCACTAATGCTGTTATCTCTATATGAACACCAGCTGCCCGTGTGCAAAAATGGCATCACTATGTTATTTAATCGCCTCAAAGTATTCAGCTGTAACTCCATCTAAGAGCTCCACAGAGTGTTGTGTAAATCCCTGCTTCTTTTACAAAAATGAAAACTCAGTGTTGGAAGTCATTAACACCCCGTTTCCCCAACATTATGCTTGACTGCTGTTCAAAATAACCACATTATGAAATGCAATGCTTCCTTAAAGAGATTACCCGTGTTTTATCTATGGGATTTCCAGCAGAATGCTGATGCATGCCAGGTCGGAGTCTCCAGAGCCCCCAGGAGCAATGAATCTCAGAGAACCCAAGCCAACACACAAGCTCTATTCCTGGGGTGAGACTGAGCCTCATGTCGCTGAAGCAGACCTTGAAGAATGGCAGAGCAAATATGAAATAGAGTTATTCATCACATGAACCAAGAGCGCACTAGTACAGTTTAAGGGGAAAAGGGACAGGGGCTTAAACCCCCACCTCCCTTCCCCTGCCATCATCTATGTGTGTACGTGACTGAGCATGCAGTTGCGTGTGTGTGTGTGCACGCAGTTGACTGGTGCATTGTGAGGCTTTTTCTCAATACTTTTTTACAGATTGATCACACTGAAGCCTTTGATGCATTTTTATACCACTAAGAATGTGGGAAAAACCCGATGACAAATGGCTCCATCCATTTTTCTTTTAGCCAGTCTGACACTTGTTAACAGCCCATTCTCTTTAAAAAAGTTAAATACAAACAGCACATGGAGCTCCACTGTCTCACACAGAAGAGATGTATGTGTGGTGGTGGAGCTCAAGGCACTGCTTTAGCTCAGAGCATCAAAATGAACAAACAAGCTACAGAAGCAACCTTGAAGTCTGCTGTGAAGGACGGCATATGATGATATGCATTTCATATGCATTCTCTGTAAAACTCAGATTGAAAAGGCCTCATAGCTTTCTCATTCCCTGGCGAAATGGAAACTGTTGTGTACACTCATGATCAAAAGAATAGTTGCACCCAGATGGAATCAACTCTCAGGAATGAAACTTGGTGGGTAGGTTTGACATTTTAAGACATATGAATGATTCAAATTTCATGCCCGGCCATGCATGTGACATAAGCAAGGATGGGCCTTATCGCTGTACCTGACTGACCCAACAGCCATGATTGTGCGAGCAGTAGTGCCCTCTTTGTAGTGCCAGCGTCATTGGCAGATGGCTGCATGGTGCAGGACTACATGCACACAGACTGGTACACCGACTGCCCTTGTCAACGTCACCAAAGACTACAATGATATCGTGCCAGACTGTCATGGAGTAACTCAGAATGGCAGCAGGTCAACTTCAGTGATGAGTCCCGCTTTTGTCTTGGTGGAGACGACCAACGAATCCGTGTGTGGAGGCACTGTGGTCAGCACCAAGATGAACGGTTTGTTGTCATGCATCACATGTCCAGAAGGCCTGGTATCACTCCACCTCCACCCCTACCACACAGTCTGCAGGAGCTGTGTGAGAATATTCAAGCTACATGGGATGGATTATCACAGGACACCATTAGGAACTCCGTGCCGAGATGTCTGGCATGTTGCGTTAGCCAACATGGCAGCCCGATGCCATACTGAGAGGCACTACTTCTGTACGTGTAGCTCAATAAATATTACCCATATCAGTGTAAATTTATCATTGTTTATTGTTCCTGGTAACCTTTATCTTCCTTCCCAATAGCATTGCAATCCAACACTTCCATCTGGGTCCAAGTATTCTTTTGATGTTGAGTGTATACATACTGATTGTGTAAAAATCTACATTTATTGATTATTTTGAATCGGGATGTGCATTCATAATGATTTTGATATTCAAGTATCCTCGAGAGTTAGTGAATGGATATCCATTTAGCCACTGGGAAGATTTCAAAAAGCACAGAAAACAAAACAAAATCCCCTGAAGGTTAATGCATGGTGGGAGCAGTAAGTTTACTCCTATGTTAAAAGGCTAAAAACACAGTAGCACAAAAATGAAACAGCAAGCAGAAAACTACATTTGAAAACATGTTCTTATTTAATTACGCAAAGAGAAATCTGAAGTTTTTGTCATGGATGAGTAATGTAGGCTGCCTCTTCAGATGTGAAGCTAAAACTACAGCTAATTGGTACAACACCAGATGCTAATGAGGACTCATCATCTTCCACAAGCTCTTTTCACCTCTATGAATGATATGCCAACATGCTCGTTTGTCAGAGACATATTGACACTTTCTGGATCTGGCTAACAGTTTACCCAGTTGGGCTAGTTGGCCTAGTTAGCAATAACATCTGCCTTCTCAGTTACATCTTTCACAATGTGCCTTTGGCAACTTGCTCACATTCAGGCATTTGTGTTACAGAGAGACAAATACTAGCAAAACTGTCTTGTTAGAACATAAACTGAGCATTTCAATGAATTGTTAGTCTGTACACAATATTTTCCTCCTGTGTTGAAACTTCCAGTACCCAAATGGTGATTCCAGTATTCATACACTGGCACCTCGAACGGTTAACCATATACTCGAGTGCACATACACATCTCTAGTTTTGTCCCATCTTTTTCTCAGTTGAGATTATTTAACAATTCAAAATGGTTTAAGGCAAATGAGAGATGATTTAGTCCTGCATTGTGCACAATGCCTAACTGTTTAGCCATATTGCTAGTCTTGTAGCCCCAGTGCAAAACCTAAAACACCAAACATGCCTTCTCTGACTGACTACATCTGAGGTAGGGGAAAATTCAGTTTTTGGCTCGTGGATGCAGAATGTGCCTATTTACTCTAATGACAAGAGTGTTATATTGCAGGTGGAGTGTGTCTGAGCTGTCACTCTCAAGGAGACGCCCTGCGCCATTGGATGGACTGCCTGAGGAACAAGGGGCAGAAGGTGGAGCGGTGGCATGTTCTCACCAATGAACTCCCTCAGAGCACCTGCCAAGACTGAGGATGGAGTGACAGTGACTGGCTGAATATTATACATACGTGTGGTGGGCACTGAGGAGGCTGATATGCCTGAGGTGGGGTCTCTTAATGCTGTATGAAGCAGAAATGCTGGAGATTACAGATAACAGTGGGAGTTCATTTGAGTGATTCAGACTTTGTGCACAATATGCTCTTAAAAATAAAGGTGCCAGGCATGACCAAAAGGGTTTTTCAGGGTAAATCCACAGAAGACCACTTTAAGTTCACTAAAGAATCATTTTTGGTTACACTATGGACTCCTTTTAAAAGGTTCTTCCAACAACCACAACCATAAACCTTAATAACTTGGATATACAACCAAAACCAAAACATACAGGAAGGTTCTCAGTGTTAGCTAGCTACTATCTTGGGAGCTAGGCCTCCAACAGTAATTTCTAACAGTTAGCTAGCTATTAGCTTATTAGCATCATGCTAACATTTTAAGATTAATTTTTCAATATGAACATCTGCGTAGTACCAGCAACTTGTATCATGATATATGTTTGAAACATTAGCCTTATTTTTCACAAGGGAAACAAGTATCTCCAAAATGGTAACTTTACAGGAGAAGCCAAAAACCTCATTTGATTGTAATGTGAGTCGATGGAACCAGACTTTTTACCAAGCAGTTTTGGGCCATTTCTGTTGGTCTATTCGTCATGAAATTTCCACACAGTGTAAACAGCCGCTGCTGTGTTCAAATGATCCATAAAAGTAAAAATTGATAAAATGGAGATACACGTTTTTCATTGGACAGTGGCGATATTCAAAGGCTGTACATCATTCCCACTACTGGCTGTGTTCTATGCTATCTGTAGAATTATTAATGCTGTTGGTCTGTAGTTTTGCCATCCATATGAAGCCACAGTTTAAATTAATTTCCTCAGCATAAATTGTTAATATTAATGATGGGTAAGGTGAGTTCATGTGGTTGCATGATTGCTACTCCAGTGCATTAGTAGCTACATCTAGTTCTTCTAGTTGTTGTTTTCATCTAATTTCTATTATTGTCCTGAAACATATTACCAGAATTATAATGATGTCCTCTTAAGTCTGATGAATGAACATGGGCCCTAGCTACTTTAATATCAGATATGGTTAGTGTGTTAACGTTAGCTTGTGTCTGGTGCTGTGAGTGTGAGTAACTTTTGCTGCAAGTTGCTCATCTTTCATCACTTGAACAGGAGGGTGAGCCTGACCATGACTTGAGGCTGAAATCATTTCATTATTTCAGCTCTTTCGAATAAGCATCACCTGTATTGAAGGACAGTGTCCCGTTTATTCATAGAGGAAAAAACACTCAGTGCCTCATTTGTCGTTGGCGTTATGTGGTCAGCACAGCTCCTTAGAGGGAAATAAAATGTGACTTGCGATAAGAAGTCTTTTTTTCTCTATGGCGTCTTTGTCCCCAGCACGTTTTGACATAAAGTGACGCCCCTGACTACAATTAACAGAACCTCAGGTTCTTTTTTTACCAGAGCTGCACACACAGTCTGTGTAGGCAGGAGATTCACGAAACCTGACGCAATCCCTGCAGCGCACGCACACTGAATGAAGCGAAGGGGGTGATGAAGCAGGATGATGGATGGAACTACCATCAAATTTCTACCCTGTCTTTCAGTCAATCTTTAAAGAACACATAGCAGATAAAAGCTGCGTCACATTGTCACAAACAGTCTGCGCCCTCTAACAAACACTCCCACTCGCCCAGCCGTCGTACTCCTACCTTCACAGCTGAAGGTCACATATAGATGTCTCTGACTGGCAGGAGAGCATAACATTCCTGTGTTAGTGGCTGTTTTAGCCAAACCTTTCGTTTCTGTTAACAAGGTTTCAGGCGAATGGGATCTGTACAACTCACCTGCCAGATTACATGCTTTATTGATTTTGTAAGTAATATAAGACACAGAACCTCAATGGAGAAGGAAAATGAGATATTTAAATAGGATCTATTATGCTCATTTTCAGTGCCCATAATTTTATTTTCGGGTTCTACTAGAACAGCTTTACATGCTTCAGTTTTCCCAAAACACATCTGTATTCATCCTCTGGGTGAAACACTCTGTTAGAGCTCCTGTGTCTTAAAGCCCCACCTCCCAATGAGCTCAGTGTGATGTGACTGGTCAGTTCACCCACTCTGTCCTGACTGGTCAACCTCCAGAGTGGCATCCTGCTACAAGTTCTGCCTCCACACCGCTGTGGCTATTCTTAATAATACTAGTGGTTCTGCCGTATCAGTTTGAGCTAGAGTTGGATCCTGAAAGTATTAGGTTTTTAATATTTGAACTCTCTGTGCAATGCTTAAAGGCGTTCCAAGCTTGCCAGAAGGATTGGATTGTGTTACAAGATGATGCCAACAGATAAAATGGCTGGAATTCTATGTCCGTATGACTGGAGGTACAGTAGGTCTATGTGGATGGATGGTTCAGGCAGCTAAGAAAAGTGGTTTCTGTGGGAAAGGGTTTCTTTATTTTCCCTACCTTTTGGGCTTATATGTGCTAAATGAGTGTGAATAACCTTTCTGCAGTTAACAAAACTTGTGCCAACCACTAAAGAACCTTCCACATAACATAAACCAATAACCAGGGACCTTTACTTTTAAAGGAGTACCAGACCTCCTGGAACATTCCCATTTTGCACATTTTAGTGTTTTCCCGCTTCACACATCCACTTCAACTCAGGAAGGGCTTGTTAATTAGCTGATTAGTTGGATCATGTGTGTTAGAGAAACAGAAAACACTAAAATATGCCGGAGAGCGTTGTTCCAGAACCAGGATAAAAAAATTTGATATACATCACACGATGAAATACGGATCAGCAAACCTGCACAAATTCTGCATTACTTGAATGCATTCTGCTTGTGGTCTTAGTAGGAGAGATTGACGGCTGGACTGCCAGTTGCCTTTTGATCCAGTGGACCACCCTTTTCTCTCTCTCTCTCTCTCTCTCTCTCTCTCTCTCATTGCTGCACGTTTTATATACATTTTGTAACATCAGAGTGAATTTTACTCCTCATAGATCCCCATGTAGCATTATCCTCCTGACTGATCACCCTAGAAAATGTATTTTGCTGTTCAAACGCTTCAGTAACCTCTGCTTCTGGCCAGAGCTGAGAAGAGGCATGCAGTACATTAAACAGACTGTGGGGAAACATGCAATGTGCCTGCCGCAAATTCACCCATACCTTGTACCATACAGCATTGCCGTTAAAAAAAAGAAAACACAAAAAAACAGGAGGCTTCCCAGGAGCCAAGGATCTGATCAGTGCAAGCTGTTTTTTGGCTACAGAATGTAACAATCGGAGATCCAGATTATTAGTCAATAAGGCATCTCCGATGTGCTGGGATCTTTCAAAAAGTACCTCTCTGCCAACCAGTGCATTCTTTCATAGCTACTGTTGTGAGCTTCCATGGCACAAGATCTGTTCTTTCACAGGAATTCAGTGAGGAATACAGCACAAAGCATGAAAATTGTATCTGATGAATAACACTATAAATAATTAGGTTTGTTAAGCTTGTTCAGGCTTACAACTGCAGCCACAGAAGAAT
Source organism: Semaprochilodus insignis (assembly GCA_034552555.1). Lineage (NCBI taxonomy): Eukaryota > Metazoa > Chordata > Actinopteri > Characiformes > Prochilodontidae > Semaprochilodus > Semaprochilodus insignis. The sequence continues at coordinate 11,912,272 of CM067477.1, read as the reverse complement.
GCATTTGTTGGTGAAACAAGGTTCCGGTTCTGTATGCGAATGTGTGAGCACCCCGGTCAGATTGTAGGAAAATAAGTACAGGGAAGTCGCTTCTACATAAGCCAATGCACCATTAGTGTTTATTTGATTAATTTAACATACTGAGGAAAAATAAAACATACAATATGACCTGTGCAAAAGTTATGGTACCTTTTATAATTTTATGCTTTCTTTTTTCCTTAATATGCAAATAATATAAATTGGCAGAATATTGTTATGGGGTGACATGGTGGCAAAGTGGGTAGTGCTGTCACCTCACAGCAAGAAAGGCCTGGGTTTGATTCCCAGTCCGGGGTCCTTTCTGTGTGGAGTTTGTATGTTCTCCCTGTGTCTGAGTGGGTTTCCTCCCGCAGTCCAAAGACATGCAGTCAGGTGAATAAGAGATGCTAAATTGCCCCCTTGGTGTGAGTGTATGAGTGAATGTATGTGTGCCCTGTGATGGGTTGCTGGCCTGTACAGAATGTTTCCTGCCTTCTGCCCATTGAACGCTGGGATAGGCTCCAGCACCCCCTGCTACCGAGAAGGATAAAGCAGTTTAGAAGATGAGACAGTAAGAATACGGTAGTATCTAAGTAGAGGATGCATTAACTTATTTTCACTTGGAAAATCAATAAACCGTGTCATTTAGGGGTGTTCAAACATTTGCATAGGACTGAAAGTTCAGAACCGGAGCAGAACTTGATCCTAGATACTTTATAAATGCTGGTCCTCCTGTATGAACAAGACTGACCATTTGTTTTTTGTAGCATGAAGTAATGTTTACAGCATTTTTAGCCTGACCTGACAATGTTTTCCAGGGCTTCGAATCTTGCAGTTTTGAATCTCCATTTGTTATTTTTATGGGTTTTACAGACACGCTATGATATTCATGCTTGATTTCTACAGTTTTGGGACTGATATGTTTACATGTGCAGTGTTCTGCGAATGTGTCTGCATGCCTGACGGTGCGAGTGTGACTTTATATTGCTGTGTTCTCTTGATATTTATTGAGTGTCGTATTCTTGAGGATTTGTGATTACTACATTTATATGAAGTGTTTATGTACACTTTGGAAATACAACTGGAATGCATTGCTCTATGTCGCCTCGTGTCATTTCTCTACATCTTTAATTCTGTTCTTCAGTAAGCTCAAATCAAAACAACACTGACCTCGGTTGTACTGCTTTGTTCGAAGACATCAAAGAAGCTTAAACTACCCTTCTTTTTTTCTCTTATATGACTCAACTATCTATAAAACGAAGAGAGCAAGTTAGCACTGATCCCTAAGATCAGAGAGCATTTGCTTATTATGGAAGTATGCAAGGCTTTGTGCTTCCCCCACCATATCAGATCTTTTCCAGTGCTAGTATCCTACATATTTATTGTGCTTTTTTGTTTGATGGCTCAATTCACTTGACCATTTTCCAAAAAATATTCAAAAACTATTAGTTGCACAAACAGTTGCACCCAGAACGAACCAACCGCCAGGAATGAAACTTGGCAGGTTTGAAACATGCTAATGATTCAAGTTTCATGCTCGGACCATGCATATGACGTAAGCAAGGATGGGTCTTATCGCTGTACCTGACTGACGATTGCCATGATTACGGATATTCAGTGAGCAGTGAATCTGCACAAAATCTGCAGGAACTGTGTGAGAATATTCAAGCTGCATGGGATGGATTAGCACAGAACACCATTAGGAACCTCTACAACTCCAAGCTGAGAAGACATACTGACAGACACTACTTCTGTATGTGTAGCTCAATAAATATTGCCCATATCAGTCTAAATTTATCATCATGTATTGTTCCTGGTAACCTTTATCTTCTTTCTGAACAGAAATGCAATTTGACACTTCCTTCTGAGTGCAACTACTTTTTTGAGTGTATAGGCAACTGATTTCTCCTTTGATTTGGATAACCCAGTCAAAAAGCAATCCAGACTGAGACACTTTTTATAACTTCAGTGTGAACAGGCGGGGCTAAACAGCTACAGACTGAATAGGCAGATATGTAAATACAGTTGTATGTCACGTTATGTTAACAATTTATGGGCCCTTTTTGCAGTACAGTTTTGTTTTTCCATGATTGCATGTAGATGAATTTTACAGCAGGGAAATATTGACTTTAAATGTTTTTCTTTCCAAAGACTCTCAAACATAACCTATGCTGTCTATTTGTGTCTAGAAGAGAGGGTGTTAACACTAATCCCTTGCTTTCTGCACATATGAGCAAGTCACATGTGGTTTCTCCACACATATCAGATCTTTCCATCAAGTCTTAACAAACACAGCAAAATAAACATAGAATGTACAATAACACACCAATCACATACTTTTAATCAATACCTGATACCAGCCTGAGGCTATTATTGGGTCTAAAACTAACCAAGTGAAGAAGGTAAAGAAAGAGATTTCGTGTAAATTACACTTGATGAGTTTAGATTACACTAGTGAATACGGAGGTTGTGCTAGTAATTCCTCACTTTGGGAGAATTAGCTCTGCAACACTGCCCCCTAGTGTATGCAAAGATTTCAGCATCCCAGCTTTATACCACTAATGTAGTTTTACAAGATTTGTACTTCATTGGAATAACGAATAAACTGAAAACTTGTACTTCAGCCCAGAAACATGCTTTATTACTTTTTAATTTAGACCCTCAAAGTAAGAGGCGCTCAATCCAGGCCCTGGAGAGTTTAGATCCAACACGTTTGGCTTTTACAGTCAGAAGACCCTGAAGGCCTTGATTGGATTATGGATTATCGCAGAACACCTTTAGGAAACTCTACAACTACAACATGCTGAGACATCTGGCATACATCCATGAGCATGAATAACAGCTGCGATTTGATTTGGCATGGACTGGACAAGTTTCTGGCCAACATCAACGTTCCTCTTCACTCTTGCATCAAAGAATTGCGGCAGTTCGGCCAGAATTCCTGGATACCTTCCCCTAATGTTAATTTGGGCTAAACACTACGGCACTGATCTTTGGGTGATCTCCACACTGGGTGCTTCCAGTCTGAAGATTGCTCCACCTTAATCTATGATTGGACATTTGAGATGTTACAGCTTGTTCGAACCCACAGTTTTATTGACTTACATGTGTTCAAGGAAGATCTATACCAAACTGAGTTTAGGTGTCCCACATTATGGCAATTCACCCTGTATTTTTTGGCTGCATCCACTTTTAAGACACTTTTACTTCAGTACAGTTCCTCTGTACTTCCTCCACCCTTGAGTACTATGCGCTTGGTTTCCCACCTTAAACACTTTTTCAATTAACATAACTGATCGGTAAATGGGTTCTCAGACCAAGTCTTCAAAGCCATGAACACTTTGGTTTTAGTACCAAACTCTAAAGTGAGGTAATTAGCAAGAATTGTCAGCTGTAAACACCCAAAATTATGAGACGATGAGAAAACTGATGCATAATGAGACAAAAATGATGTAACAAACACACAACTTGGAAAAAAAACAAGCAACAAAGAAGCAATTAAAAGTGATGCTCTGCTGTTGTCACTTGCTGGGCCACTCTTGCTATGCCTGCTGTGGTTGTTTCTGCTGATGATGAACCGTGAATGATTTCTTGACCTTGTAAATGAAAGAGGAACAATCTGGGGTCATTTCGGGGTCTTTTATTATTCCTCCTTAAATATTAAGGAACAGTTGTGTGCAGGGGTGGCTGAGATATTACTGACTGCTGTTGTCGGTAATATAACAGGCTGTGACCCCTATTGATCATGAGCCAGTGGTGGTTTGACATGAGATAATGCAGGTGATGTTGGCTTTGACTGATTCATATGACTGTAAATTAATCTACACATATCCATCACACATTTCCTTCAACCATTTCTGGTCCTGCATCAAATTTCTTTCTTTATGGATGAAGAGAAGGTGCACCTGATACTGAGTAAGTGACTACACACTGCACTTATTAGTGGTGGTATGAACTATTCTCTTGCTATTCTCCAGAATTGAGTGAACTATTAGTTTGTTATGGTTTTATTACCACATTCAGCAAAACGTCTTGCAGCATTTTTGAAATATCAAAGAGAAGTCAAACTGCTGAATCTGGTTGCGGAGAACTGGCACTTACAAAGCTTTATTTTTCTCAGACTGTATTCCCTTAAAAAGACCTTCAGGACTTCTTAAGTAAATGATAATGGTTTTATACAGCAATGTGACAACCATTTGAATGCAGAAATAGTTCAAGGCATGACTGAAGGTTATAGTCTATGATGGGCTTACTGTACACATACTGGTCCTTTGAAGAACCTTTTAAATAATGGTTCTATAAAGCACCAAAAAGGGATGCATTTTTGATTGAAATCATTTAACCCTTGTTGCTCAGGCTGTAGGCTTAGTGAACCGTGTCAACCGTAACTACATACTGTAAACCTAATGATTTAATGATGTAATGAAGGACTGAATAGTTTGGAACTCTTCTGCATGTGATCACTGTGCATCTACTGTTTCATGAACACTATAGCTTTGGATGTGCACAATGTTGCAGGGTATTGATATTGGAATCACTCCACACTCTGCTGGAGCCTATCCCAGCATTCAATGGGCAGAAGGCAGGAAACACCCTGGACAGGCCAGGATGCAGGGCAGATACACATTCGCACAGACATAGAGGCAATTTAGCGTCTCCAGTTCACCTGACTGGACATCTTTGGACTGCTGGAGGAAACCAGAGTACCCAGAGGAAACCCACTCAGACACATGGAGAACATATAAACTCCACACAGAAAGGACCCTGGATGCCCCAGGTGGGAATCAAACCCAGGCCCTCCTTGCTGTGAGGCGACAGTGCTATCCACTGCACTGCCGTGCCGGCCAGTACTTAAACATGTTTCAATTTGTCTGATATACTGTATACAAAATGATGTGATGATGTATTTATTGTAGTACAGAAAAGAAGAGGGTTTCCTGGGCTCATATCCTAAACGTCTGCATTTTATTAAATAAATATCATATTTCTCTGGAATGCAGGTATATCTACACTTATAATTGCTGAACATAACTTTATTAAAAAGTGTAGGTGTTATGTTTTCTGGAGTGGTGTTTTGGCAAGCCACTTGGAACAGCAGTATGCCGTTTTGGACACAGTGACAGACAGCAGACTCTATGCTAGCCTGTTTACAATACAGTTTCAAACCTTTCCATCAACAACAGCACCAATGACGACTAGGCCTACAACACAAATCATTTCTGCTCCTCAATCTGCTGATTTAATGAGGAAAAGAATAAATAAATAACCATTTTTTTCTATGCAATGACTTTAATTGCTTGCATCGTGGAAGTGTTTACGTGATTAACCATACTGTCAATCCACAGATTAATTAAGAAAACTATGGCAAACTAATGACATTTCTCATAGCAGCTGTTTTCTGCTCTGTGCAGTATCATTAACTCCTCAGCGTGTGGTCAAAGCAATGCTTACTACTGCAGATGTGCTTCTTTCAGCTGAGATGCAGGTTTCATTTCCAGCTCTGCCATACATCATCCACAGCAACATTTCCTGAAGACATAATTGCCTTATTCATCACTGAGAAGAACAATCTTGTTCCTGCTATAAGACAAACTTGCCATTTGGGCATCTATATAGTTGTCTGGTAGAGTCTAGAGCTTTAAAGGGGCAACCACCTTCAAAGTATCTGTAGTTTTATCATTGACATGTGAACATTCATGCATTCCGAGTGGTCTGATGTGAAAGGCTTCATTGTAGAGAAACGTACTAGCTCGGAATTCTGTATTGTGGTGGTCACAGGAATCTTTTGGTGACATCTGAGTGTTTAGAACATTTTTAAACTCAACCCTTGACTAAAATACGTGACATCTGAGATTTCAAAAGACATTTGAGATTTTGCTGAAATGTTTTGAGATGGGAGATTTTTTTTTTTTTTAATTAATTAATTAATTAATTTATTTATATTTTTGTTTTTTTGATGGCAACAATTTGTTAAACGAAAAGTTAAAAGACACTCAGAAGGTTCACTGGTCACACTAGATACACATAAAATAGCTATATTTGTGCTGTAGATGTTGTGACCCATCACCACCACTGCAAAGAAAGAGTTGGTAAGTTTCTCTACAATGCACAGTTCCACATCAAACCAGTCGGAATGACTTGGTTTACATTTCAATGATAAATTAATTAAGTAGTTAAGAAACATGCATGGAATTGCCCATTAATGAATCATCTTCTAATTCCGAAATAGCCTAGTCAGGAGTGGTCAGTCCATAAAATCATAAGGTCACCAGTCTGAATGTGTGGCTTCTGAGTGAAGCAGGTGAAAGTGAATCAATATCGCCTGCTGACAGGAAGGACAGCTCTGCCATTTACAGAGCGAGATGGGGATTTATCTTACAGTGTTTCGAGCACGTTGGCTGCTGTAACCTGTAACCTTTAGCCATGATGCAACCTGGATCATATCTGTGCGCAAACATGTGCGATTCAGCAAATCCTGACACGCCTTCTGACAACACACTTGCAGGAACTGAAAATATAAAGTACGTTCTGGATTTTATTAAAAGTGTTCTGAAAGCCTCCGCAAAATTTTTTTTTCGGCGTTGCAAAAAAAAAAAAAAATTTTAACAAAGACAAACCTCATTGAAGCATATGCTACTCAAATACAAAACATGTTTTTAGCACAATTTGGATTCAAATATAGTAAGTAAGGAGGTCGTGACATCCCAACCGTATAAGCAGAGAAACTAAAGTCCACGAGTACTTGGTAAATGTTCAAGTATAATCATTTAGAAACAGTTGATTCTGATAACACAGCATTTGGCACAGAATACATTAGCTGCTCTGCTGCTCTTACAACATACAGCCTTTAGTCCATGACATCTACTTCTCTTTATCTGGCTCCATGTGTAATAACCATTCACTAAGATACCACAGATAAACAATCTTTACTCTGGGGTTCATTAACCATCACTTCAGATCTTCAATTTAGAACTGTCTTAACACATATGTGCCTGAGTAACCACTGTGTGATGGACTGCTATGGACTACAGGTTGGGCACAACACATTATACACAGGCCAGGATCATCCTGTGAGCATTCTCCAACGGCCCAAGCCACTAGGGGGCACACACGGGTAAACGTGAGAAAATGTAAACAGCTGTCTTTACTCTCAGTGGGAACTTTGCTAGGGCCACAAAGGGGAAAAAAGAACTCATTTAAAATCTGCCTTTTATGGTCTTTGTGTTTGTGTTATCATAATCCAGATGCTCTCTGCATCTTTCCCAAACGTCTACTTCATTTTCTCTTCCAATTACTGCTCAGCAGCTGTTCCAATATTCATTATTAAAAATCAGCTGATTTAACAGTGAGCCAGTGTTTCTTGAATGTAATTTGAATTTGAAGCTCCAGATATTTAACACCCCCCCAAAAAAAAGACTTAGAAGAAGAATATTAGGGTCCCCAAACATTTGTGACCAGGGGTTGATAACATGATCTGGACCTGATTATAACTATAAAAGAAGCTGATGCAATACTCCTAGTCTAATATGCTGTGCAGGTCATATGTAGTCACTTAATGTAAGCATACACTCAAAGACACAACATGGTCCTTCAGGTCCAACTGTGTACCGGAAATATATGTACCTTTCAATAGCGTAACTCTCAATTATTGTAATCATTATTACTATTCTACTAATTCTTCTGGGTCGCAGTGGGTGCTGGAGCCTATCCCAGGGTTCAATGGGCAGAGAGCAGAATAATAACTTAACTTTTAAGAAATAAAATTAATATATAAAGCCTGAGGTGTATGGAGTCGATGAAACTTAAAAACATAACATAAAACACAACGTAGTACTGAAGGCGTATTTTTGAGGATGCCACCCCAGTGGAGCTGCTAGACTAATGTAGCTAACAAGTAATGAAAACTTAGCTACCATGTTTGCACTAGCCAAACAGTACAAAATTGTTAGAGCTGCACTATGTAAGTTTTGAGGATCAGGTGGAAATGTTTAGCCTCGTACAACAGGCGGAAGAACATTTTCTAAAGTCGGTTGTGCTCCGGACTCCTTTCTTAAGCAATCTGTTGAGTGCAAGCACAATGGAAGAGTATCCAAAGACAACCCAGTCAAAACTTGCTAAGAGACGTGTCTTCCAAAGATGTGTGAATTATCCACTACTGTCATCATGATTTCATCACTGTCATCATAACTTCAACATGCCTTTATCATTAAAATCGTTTTACATTTGAGACCTGAACACACAGCCAGACTTTCTTTTTTAAAACCTGTGTGTGACGTTAATATTTAAAGACATGTAATCTGGCTTTACATGGTGACTTACAGCAGTGCACAGACTGCAAACTCTTCTCCTGACTCGGTAACCCTACTTTCAATTTAAACGGAACAGAATTTTACATAGTGCAGGTTTAAGCAATCAGACCGTGTAAATCAGGTTTTCTGTTGCTGAGCCATTGCTTTAAATTACAGATGGGCATGTTTTCTGTGTGCAAATATTTTTGTTATACTAAGACTATTTTAAATCCAGGAATTACAGCAGATAAAAGAGTACTGTCCTGAAGCAGAACCTCAATCAGGGCAGAAGCGTTCTTAATCATGTTTTGAGTCCGGAACTGACTGAAGTGCAACAAAAATATATCTCACCAAAAGCAAAAGTCTGAACATCAACATTTCCCATGTTTCATACGGAGGTGCTTTAACAGTGCTGAAGTTGTGTACTCTTTAACACCACGTGAGATCACTGCCTTGCACATGAGACACACAGCCTTACTGCAGTCTCCCTCCTTCAGAGAGAAATACTTCCACACAGGACTCGATTTTGCTATGGTCCTCTTCTGCATTTCACAGTGTCTGCTGGTACAGTGCAGCGTGTTATGGCATATGATACGGTTTGCGTAACTGAACGCTGCTCGAAACTCTACAGGCCTGTTTTGGGTGGCAGATTCTGCAGAGTGAGCACCTTCGATGATGCATGGCTGCATGGACACTTGCTGTACTCTAGCTTGGTCACTTTTTTCTGAAATGACAACATCCCAGTTGTGCGGAGACCAGCTCCGCGTGCTCGCATCTGCATTCTCTGTTGTGTCCACCGAAAGCCTGTTCACTGACTCCGTTTTGATCTTTGAGGGAAATTCGTAGTCTAACATCTCTTGGTCAACAGCCTGGGAGTTTAAGAGAGAGGGACACTGGAGGGGCTCCACAGTGTAGTCTGGCTGTGCTGCATATGTCTGCCTGGTCTCTGATTCAAAGCTACTATCTGCAGGGTAGGAAGGCTGCTCGGTTTTTATGCTGGAGTTTTCTTTCTTCAGTCCCCAGTGTCCATTTTGGCTGTCCTGGGGCTCAGAGTCCTGCTCCAAGCCCAAGCTGCAGTCTTCTTGTTCATGGGGAATGGAGGGGACCACATCTGGGTTGACCACTCCTAACACAAATGACATACGTTAGTCTGCATCTTTGAGAAAGCAAATGACCTCTTCACCTTAAAATCAGGAAATGGTCCAGTTGGTGTATACCGACCAGCCATAAGATTAAAACCACCTCCCTGTGTTCCTACACTCGGTTCATCAGCTGTACTTACCATACTGGAGCACTTCATAGTTCTACAGTTACAGACTGTAGTCCATCTGTGTCTCTGCATACTTTGTCAGCCTCTTTCACCCTGTTATTTAAAAGACAGGACCCCCACAGAAGGCTGATGTTGTGGTGGTGTGTTAGTGAGTGCTGCTGGACTGAGAAAAGTCCACTCACCCACACTACTCAGCCAATATCATCCTGTGGGCAGCATCCTGTGACCACTAATGAAGGAACACAGGATGACCAACACAAACTGTGCAGCAGCGGATGAGACATTGTTTCTGGGTTTACAGCTACAAGGTAGACCAGCAAGGTAGGAGGGGTGTCTAATAGAGTGGACAGTGAGTGGACACAGTGTTTAAACACTCCAGCAGCACTGCTATGTCTGATCCACTTACACCAGCACAAAACATACCAACACACCACCACCAAGTCAGTGTCACTATAGTGCTGAGAACCATCCAATCCCCAAACAATACCTGCTCAGTGGTGGTCCTATGGGGGGTCCCATCCATGAAGAACAGGGCGAAAGGGGGATAAAGTGTACAGGGAAGCAGATGGGCTACAGTCTGTAACTGTGGAACTACAAAGATGCTCCTATATGGTAAGTTAAGCTGATAAATCGAGTGTAGGAAAAGGGTGGTGATTTTAAAGTTATGGCTGATCCGTGTGTGACGGTAATAAAACAGCTCAGGATCCCTAACTTAGCTGTGTTAGACGCTTGTCAGCTATTAGGATTCTAAACAGTAGTCAAATAAGCTGCTTACGTCATACATCTTACCAGAATTTGCTTCTGTAACTCCAGAAACCTTTAACATTTCCTTCAGGTGCTGGTTCTCCTTACGTATCCGCGCCGTTTCCTCCTCGTACTCCTTCATCGTCATGCTCACCGTGTATATGATCTCATTTAGCGCCGCCGTTAGCCGCTCGGACAGGAACGAATTTAAACGGTCTAGTTTGGTCATTTTGAGCGCTCCTTTAAATTGGACCGATAATCCCGAATAGGCCTGCTCATATACAGTGCTCGCTTACTGCTACACTGATACTGTTTATCTCCACAACACCGATCAAGACAAACTGAATGAACAGGAGGTTATACTGCCACCTGCTGGACAGGAGACACACTCCAACACAGCCACAGCACAGCAAGGGCGCCCAAACTCTCTGCCTGTGTGTGTCTAATGTGAAATGCGTATGGTGGGCTGAGACCATACAACAAAACAATATACAAATAAAGAGGTTCATTCAGATTTTACATGTGTTTCATAATATCACACTACATTATGCTGCTAAAGCATTAAAGGAGCAGTGTGTAAGATGACACAACCTGTCAAATTCATATTCCACACAACAGGGGGCGACATATCCCATCAGACTGAATTATATAATCTAAGTAGTTCCGACTGGACGACTGGTATCTTATCAGCTTGCTTTTCAGACCCCTCTTGTTCCACTGACGTTACAGTGACCATTCAGAAAATGTGCTGTGCCTATTCGAACCGTTGAACGGGTTCTGTTCCAGTTTGTGCACCTTATTTTGAACCGTTTGGCACTTTTCCACCAAAAACAAATAAGTTTGGAACCTGAAAAGTTGATTTCCAGGTGGAACCAAAGAGTAGTAGGTGGGCGGGTCAGTTATTGAGGAAAAAGAAAGCAACAATGGCACCACCCAGTAGCCTGCTGACCTATTCTGCGTGCCCTTATCACCAGTAGTTGATCCGTGTTTGCTTCTTGGCTAAAAATAATTATCCGTAATAACAGCACAAACTCTCACAGGAAATTTATATGCTCCGGCATCTTGTTTGTACTGTTTACTACCGCTGTTCAGTGCCCTTTGTGACTCTGATGACATACGCTTTTATGTTTCTTGGTTATATACACAGTAATACACAGAATTTCCTGCTGGAGTGGAAAAGTGAATCTTATAAATGTCTGCTCTAAAAACACAATTTTATAATGGAAAAGAAGCACTTGAATAAATAAAAAAAACTGTTTGGTGCTATATAGAACTATTTACATTAATAGTATTATTTACTATTAAAAAAAACATAAAAAAAGCACACTTTCCATCAATGTAAAGAACCCTTTCATGATGCAAAAAAACCTTTAATCATGCATGTTCATGGTTCTATATAGAACCCTTGAAGAACCTTCTTTTTAAGAAATGATCAAAATGTATTAGTAGTCAGGTAAAAACTTCCTGTGATGTAGGTCTCAGAGGCATTGGATGTCTGGTTTCTATCACTACCACTGTGAACAATTCTGACTCAGTAATGACGCATTTCACATTTTCACGATTTTACAATAAGCTCCATTCCAACCTCCCCCTTCTCACCAAAAAAGAAATGCAAGAAATGCTTAAACGAAACAAATATGCTTTCATATATTTTATTATTTTTTTCCCCAGGACATACGACTCCATATAATGGTGGCAACACAACGTTAGTGTGTTCTCTAGGCAATTTCACAACTTCAGGTTTTAGAATCCATATAGTTGTGTAGGTTATACAACTGTATTAAGTGAAACAGCACATTCCTCACCGTTTATTACTTTGGGGTCGACTGAAATTACATCAAATACTGAAAGTTGGACTGAACAGAGAAAGTTACAAAAGCACTTTTACTCTGGAGTTTTATAAGCATTAAACCAGATGTTTCCCTGTGTCCAATACAGCGCCTATAAAGAGATGATGTGAATGTTTTGTGTTCGTGTGTCTTTGGTCAGGAGATAATTCAAAATTAAAACTGCTCTTAAATGGTAAGAATTAAATATACACAGTGTTGCTCTTAATGTTTCCTTGAACGTCACTAATCAGCCAAACTGTGTTTGGTGTCTTAAGTATGTTCTTTCTTCAGGTTTGCTCTAAAGCCACTAGACTACTGTGGCTGGCAAGTACTCCAAGCTCATGGGCACTAGATTAGCATAGTGCTAAAACAACTAAAAGGGAACCCCAAACGTTAGCATTTGCCATGTTTTCCACGGAGGTGTCTTAACAGCGCCGAAGTTGTGTATTCTTTAATCCCTCGAGATATCACTGCCTTGCAAATAAGACACACCGCCTTACTGCAGTCTCCCTCTTTCAGAGAGAAATACTTCCACACAGGGCTTGATTTAGGTATGCTCCTCTGCATTTCACGTTGCTTGCTGGTACAATGCTGTTTGTTATTGCATGTTATTCGGTCTGAAAAGCTGAACGCAGCTCGAAATTCTACAGGCCTGTTTTGGGAGTCAGATGCTCCAGAGCGAGCTCTTTTAGTGCATGGCCGCCAATTGGTTCCTTGTTGTATCCTATTCTGGTCACTACTTCCTAAAATCATATCCCAGTTCCGTGGAGACCAGCATCGTTCACTATTGTCCGAACTGTCCGTATCATCTGTGCTATCTGAATACGAGTCTGTGTCCACTGACTCTACTTTGATCTCTGCGGGGAACTCACAGTCTAACATCTCTTGGCCAACAGCCGGGGCATTCAAGGGAGAGGTGCACTGGAGAGGCTCCATAGTGCAGTCTGGCTGTGTGGCATGTGTGTGCCTTTTCTTGGTATCAGAATCAGCATCAGCATCAGCATCTGTAGGGTAAGAGGGCTGCTCTGTTTTTATGCTAGAGTTTTCTTCCTTCAGCTCCGGTGGTTCATTCTGGCTCTCCTGGAGCTTCGATTCCTGCTCCAAGTTTGAGCTGCAGTCTTGTCGTCCACTGGGCAAGGAAAAGACCAGCACATCTAGCAGGGAGGAAATAAGTTAGCCTGCATGCTTGAGGAATCGACTGACCTTGTACATTTAAAGAGGAATTCCACCAATTCCTTAAATATCTATCTGAATAATTCAGTCCTTGAAGTGTAAGCAAAGCGATTCAAAGGGGTATGACATTAATTTGTTCACTGTAGAGAAATTGACTGACTCTGACCTCTTTACAGTGGTGATGCTAGCAGTCAGGGTCACCATGTGTTGAACATACACACAGCCATTTTATTTACCACTCAAAACCACCAATAAACCTACACATGCCTTCCAGCCGTGAAAGGGTGGGAGTGGTGGGAGGTTTAGGTGAAACATAATATT